>CM021100.1:67346595-67698615 GCA_007115665.2 Sequoiadendron giganteum | reverse complement strand
CAAGCCAACAGTTTGGATTTGAATTTGTTAAGGAACCATCTCCACATTTCTTTCAAAGAGACTCCTAACCCAAAAGGAATGCCAAGGTACCGCGTTACAGTTTTGTGCTTGATTTCTTTCCATTCTGTAGGTATCCATGGAGGAAGGGGGTTGGGTCTTGTCATCCAAAATTCAGTTTTATGCATAGCTAGTTTGGAGCCCGAGACATTACAGTAAAAATCAAGGATATCTAATAAATTAGTGATATCTTCAGCTGAATTTTGAATGAATATCATGCTATCATCTACAAAGTGGGAGTTAAGTGCCATGCAATTACCAGGGAGAGAGATGCCATGGATGAGCGAGTTAGAATGCGCATGTTGGAAAAGATAGCCGAGAGCATCTGCAGTGAGCACATAAAGAAATGGAGCAAGAGGGCAGCCTTGACGAATGGATTTTTGGAGGGGAAATTGAGGGGAAAGGGCTCCATTAATAGCCAATTTGGCATTAGCATCCATAAACAACATACGAACATGAGCACAAAAATTAGGGCCAAATCCCAGCCATTGGAGCATCTTGAGGATGAAAGACCATCGTATACGATCATAAGCTTTGTCAAAATCAAGTTTGAGGATCAAGGCATCTTGAGCTATTTGTTGGGCCCATTCAACTGATTCCCAAGCAAGGATTAAATTATCAAGAATGAATCTGCCCCCAAGGAAACTAGTTTGCTCAGGTCTAACAATTTCTTGTGTGATAGGTTTAATTCTTTTGGCTAGAGCTTTAGCAATGATCTTATAGGATGTGTTGAGAAGAGTGATGGGGCGCCAACCGTTTATCGAGTCTTCTTGTTTCCCTTTGGGAATAAGTTTAATCAGCCCTTGATTAATAATCGCACCAAGGGATCCAGTTTCTATACCTTCCAAATAGACATTGTAGAAATATTCCCTAATATGGGGCCAGAGGGTGCGATAGAATTCCACAGGAAGACCATCTAAACCAGGACTCTTTTCCAATGCCAAGTTATACATGGCTTCATCAATCTCCTCCAAAGAAAGGTTGTGGTCAAGAAATTTGCTATAGTCCTGTTGAATTTTCTGAGGAATAAAAGCAGCAAGAGTGTCTTCCAGGATGGGAATAAGGGGATCTTTAATTGAGTCATCCGTAAACAACTGTTTATAATGTTCAAAAAAGGTTTTCATGATATTCTCATTACTGGTCTGCAGTTCACCATCAGTAGATTTAATAACAGAAATATGTTCCCTTTTATGCTTATGTTGCAAAAATTGGAAGAAGAATTTGGTGCTCTTTTCCCCCTATTTGAGCCATTGTAATCGTGCCCTTAGTTGTGCACCTTTACCCTTATAAGCATCCATTTTTCGAAACAAATTTTCAAAATTAGCAACTGCTAGTTGCAAGGGAATGCTGTGAGGATTGTTGTCTAAACGTTTCCTGCTCTGAACAAGCTGTCCTTTAAGAGATTTTTCAGTTCTCCTACGTTTGGTCGCCTCTCTCCTACCAAAGTCATGAAGGAAGTGAATGCAACGAGCAATAGTTCTTTCCCACCAACAAATCCATCTATCCTCTTGGGGTTTAGGCTCAGCCTTCCAAACAACAAGAAGGCCATCAACACAGTCCTGATTTTGCAAATGAGAAACATTTAGTTTGTAGGGAAGATCATTAGGAAGGGAATTAGCTCCAAGAAGAGATAAGGTGGTAAAAATGGGAAGGTGGTCAGAGAGAGTGGCAGATAGGTCAAGATGGACGAGATAACCTATAGGGGAGTGAAGAATAGACAGATTGGGAGAGATGTAGAATCTATTCAAGCGGCCCATTTTCCTGAGAGAACCTTCCTGACAATTGTTCCAAGTGAACCAATGGTGTGTATGAGAGTCCCTTTTACCCAAGATAGGATCATGAATATCAAGAGAGTTGCGAGCAAGGGTCCATGCTTCAAACTCAGGTTGAGGCAATCTATGAAGGTTATCCCAACTATGATCAATAGCGTGCTCAAACATATTGAAGTCTCCCCCAAGAACCCACTCAGCAAAAGGTAAATTTATGTGAAGCCAGTCCCACAAATTTGCCCTCTTAGCCGAAGAGTTGGGAGCATTTATGGAGCAAAATCCAAGAAGGTTACCTTGAACAAGGGTGGTGACCCACACATAACAGTTGTCCGGATCAGATCCAAAGGCCACAATTGACTTGGCTAACCATGGGGCAAGACCCAACACTGCACCTTCAAAACCTTCAGGATGGTTTGTGTGGAAGAATTGGGCCTCCTTCCAAATCAACGCCAAAGTGACATCGAGACGAGATTGACTAACTTTAACTTCTTGCAACATCAAGACATCTGTTTGATTGTCTGAGACATACTATTTGACTTGGTACTTACGCGATGGGATTGTCAAACCCCTCACATTCCAAGATTGAATGTGACAATTCATTGAGAGTCAGGAATTTCCTCATCAAAGAGGAGAATGTTAAACTGATTGGAGACCAATAAGGCTTGTGGATCTGCAGCTCCATCCACAAGGGGTCTTGAGAGAGAGAGGAAGATCTTGATCATGATCGCAGGGGACTTGAAGGGGGTGTTCTCATAGGGCTTTTTGACTGAGAGGAGGCACCCACAGGGCTAGCAGGGGGGGTTCTTAAAGTCACAGCGGTCTGAGAAGACTCTCAAGCATCTTGGGCATTTGAGAGGGGAGGCGTGGCAAGCTCCTTTCTCTTTTTGGGGTGTCTTTTCTCAGATGTAAGGATGTCCTTAAAGGTAGCGTGGTCACGAGAGGGATTAGGTGGGGAATCTACATGGTCTGGATAGGGAGAGGGAGGTTGATGCGGGGCGGATGGGGGGGAGGTGGAAGGGGCTATGGCTGAAGGGAGTGGAGGGTCAGGGACAGAGACTTGAGGGGGGCGAGGTTTGCGATGCGGAAAATCTCTAATAAGGTGTCCCTCTTTTCGGCAGTAAAAACAGGCGTTGGGCTTATTAAGGTAGTTAATTCGCTGAGTAAATTCAAAGCCAGGGCCAACCAGTTGAATGGAATCAGGGAGAGGTTGTGTTAAGTCCATTTCAACATAGACCCTGGGGTGTACTTTCAGACTAGCCCATTTATCTGAGCTCGGTTTGCACCACAAAACCCTTCCTAGTTGTGCTGCTATATCATGAAGAAAAGGACGAAAAGCCAATTTCAGGAGGGGTAGCTCGACCCACATTGGATATTTGGATTTAGACCGACCTTCTGGGTGGAAGTCAATATCCCAGGCTTGGAGATAGCAAGTTTGACCACAAATAATCCAAGAGCCATAATGGAGGGTTGCTTTAGCATGATCCGGGTTCATGAAAGTACAAGCTACATACCCTCTGCCTAAGCCTCTAAAGGATTCTATAGCCCACCCTTTTTGTTCCCAGTTTGTGCGTGTCCATTTGAAAAAATCCTGTTCTATTGGAATGCCTTTTAAAAAGAACAGGATGATTGATCTAGCTTTGAAATCTTCGATAACATCAACGATTTCATCAAGAAATTCAAATGTGATAGATTTACCTCCAGCAGCGACAAGGGATTGGGCGGTTTGACTATTAAATCCTTATGGTTGAGTGGCGTGGGCGAGTTGATCTTTGGGCGGGTTGAGATTTGTTGCCTGGGACCCATCATTGCCTGAATCCAAGGTATTTGCTTTAGCTGGCAAGGGCACAGAACTAGGGTTGGCATGAGAAATCCCTTTCTAAACAGCGGCTTCTGACTCATCTAGCATCCCTTTTTCCCTTGCTTTCTTTTTCATTGCAGATCCTCATGGGTTTAACCCAGACTAGGTCCCAACAAATGCAACTTTGGGTGCTGATGAACCTGGAGATTTAGTCGTGATTGAGGTTGGGTAAAAACGACAGCTAGGGTTTCGCTAAAAGCAGACTTCGCCTATCGAGCTTCTTCTTCCATTGTTTTAACTATTCACAAGCACATTAAAGTGAAGCAAAATGTAAGGGTGAAAGGTGCATGCTTTATCTTTATATTTATTTTTTGTTTTATACTATTTTGCATTGGTGTTATGTATTTTTTCTTAGCATATGATTTTGACTAATCTGGTATTCCCATGGGCCCTAGACTTAGATTGATCATTAGATACAACAATTTTTCTTATGTAAAGTATTTCTTTATAGTGGATTATTGTTTCATCTTTTGGGTTTGAAACCATAGGTGTAATCTTGATCTAGGTTAGGATTGGGTCTAGGAAAATTAATCGCCAACAATTTACCACGGGAAGATTCATCACCATGACAAATTCACCTCAAGGAAAATTCACCACCAGCAATTTACCATGGGGGAAAATTCATCGCATTAAAAGTTTGCGATCAATTTTTTGTGGTAGTGAATTGTTGGTGGTGAATTTTCATTGAGGTGAATTTTCATTGAGGTGAATTTGTCATGATAGTGAACTTTCTTGCATGAATTTTCCGGCGGCAATTCACCTCCATTAGGATTGTGTAGTTTGACCCACTTTGTCAAAATTGAAATTTCACTCTAGGTCCCAAGTCAACTCATCTCCAATTAACTATTTGTAATTGTGTTAATATTAAAGTGTTTAAATTGTATGCATAGTACAAATATATAATTATATTTCCCTAGGTTATCTTAGAGAGAGTAAAATCTAAGAACCATCCATCATTAGGACAACCACTACATTTATATATCAAAAGGATCATTTATTAGCCATCATTTAGATTTCCATATTAGTGACATTGACCCTTGCATCAACACATTTTCATTTGAACTTCTTACTTCGTACATCATTACATCAAAATTCAAAAACTTAACACCATTGTATCCACATTACTTGTAGTTGTTGCTTGGTGTTTTCAAACTTTATCAAAATTGTTAAATTGATCAATGAGGTTTAACTAAGACAAGGAAGGAAGTGAGTTGCCTCTTGTGCTTAACATAACAAGTTTTAATATTCTTCCTCGACACCATTAAGATCTTTGTTGTTGGTTACAAGCATATGCAAGACTTTTTTGTAGATACAAAAAATATGAAGACAACAAGGTCAAATTTGTAGTAGAATCACCTAATTGCATAATTTTGTTTAAATCAATTTCATAATTCACACAATACAATTGTCTTAGTTTGTTTTCTCTAGATCCAAAGTTAGAAATTGGGCAATCCTTGTTTGCCTAAATAAGTACATAGCTTTGTCCCATCTTTTTATTCATGCATAATTTATATTTGTAGTTAATTTAGCCATATATACATATGTAGGAATGTCTTGTTTCTTCACACTAACATGTAACATTTATTGTGTAGGACCTATCAACAAACATTCAAACATCAAAAGTGAGAAAATTTGAGTAATATTGCAACTTTAAAGGGTACCTAACTATAGAGATCCAAATGGTTCAAATGAGTAAAAGTTAGTCTTAAATTTTACAAATTTAAGGTGCTTTATGTGATTAGATGATTATTGTTAAAAGTGTTTTGCTTAGTCCTAATTTACTAAAATGGAAAATAATGTGATTTAAATTAATAAGAAATGTACACAACCCAAATGACCAAAACAAATAATTATGTGATATCGTGTAGGTGAAAAGTGCATACCTTACACTTTTCCCTCTTAATTTATGTCACTTTGCATGGAGGTGCTACATACATAGCCCTAACACATTATTTTGTTTGATTTGTCACAATCATTGATTCAAAACTCTTTATCACTCAAAAATATCGTTTTGCATTTGCTCAAATCACTATTAGTTTTTAGCCTAGTCCTTTATTTGCTAAGGTCAAGGCTACCCTCATTACCTTGACTTTCTTGGTTGCAAATTCAATTTTATTGTGACCCCAAGTTGACTAAGCTAAATGTTATTATCCATTAGTATGCATGCGAAAAAGTACAATTGTTTGCCTAGGACCTATATAAAGGGACATCACCCCTAGGCCATTCGATCACAATAAAGGTTATCCATTGAGATCTCAAGATCATGCACTAAATACATAGAATCAAAGAGTGTCTTTGTCATATATTTGTTTTACATAGGTTACACCTTTGTTACATCATCTCTTGCATTAACAATATTGATACCCTAATTCTTACACATGATCTACAATCTTAGACATTCATTGCATCATAGTATATTCATTATAATTACATGTAGCGTTCCGCCACTTTGCTAATCTATTTCCACTGTGTTCGGAGGTCTGATTTTGTTTAGGTTTGATAGTTCTCTTTCTTGTCTTTGAGTTTGTTTTCCAATAATGTTAAAATGGTGCCATGAAGCATATGCAAACAATGAAAAACTTCTAATAACCTAATCTACTGAAAATAACTCAAGTAATTACTCAATTTAAGAGCCATAGATGCTTTCTTCATTATATAATAGATCACATAAAATAGATGGCTTACATCAGATTTAACAAGATATGCCATATTTTTTACTTACAACCATACATCATTGTGAATAGTGACTTGCTACACTACGCGCCCCCAAAGAATTGTACACAACTCTTGAAACCCGAACTTCTCCCACCCAAATCCAGATTGGGAAGCCTTCTAGGATAAGGGCACCCTCTTTAGGAATGACAACAACCACCAAGGAGAGGCATCTTTTTTTCTTTGGCTGATACAAACCCTCATAAAAGTGCGGTTGGTTGTAGCTTTCCAAAACAACTCCAAAACTCCACGAAAAGCGAGCAACTCTCATATTAACGTGATTGAAGACTATGGCAGTCAAAACCACTCAAAAATATGCTCTAAATAACTGCAAACAACAACTTGTGTCTCCAAAATGAAGCCACCAAGAATTGACCAGCAACCTTAAGGTGGTGTTTCACACCCTCAAGCAGCTCAAATTCAAAGAACAAAGCCCCACTAGGCTTACCCACTGCAAGAAATCATGAAACCCTAGCCTCCTTCCTCCAAAGCAACACTCCCAAGTTTCATCAAGCAAAATCATCCATTCATGAAGATGGTCGAACTTTTCCTTTTGATATTTATAATTTTACATTGAAATCACTATTCATTAAAGTGAGCACTATTCACTTAAGTTATTTCTTTTCTCACTTTAGGAATGAATAGTAATTGAGAAATATAAATTGACCCCTTCCTTTTGAAGACACATGGTCCCTAGGCCAAGGATGGTGAAATAAAAGGTGAGTATCATAAATTTAAGCACAAGTATCTTGCCAAATGCCACAATTCACCTGCCACCATACTCCAGAGATCCACACTGCAAATTGACAACCAAGTGCCCGTTCGGGAAACCCTCTATCCAGAGCTATTAGCCTACGAGGGTCAAGAAAATAGGCTAATCCCCCAGCTCTGATGCTCGTGAAAAAGGGGACATTACAGTCCGCCCTCCCTAAAATTGCTTGTCCCCAAGCAATCTCTACTGCAAAGAAACCTCACTCCTCAGAAGTTCGAAAAGAAGAACTGTGAAATGTCCCATGCATCATCAACTAACTCTGGAAGCACCAACATAAACACAATTGTGCCAAATATTCCTGGATCCCAAACCCAAAATGAAGGTTTGTCGTGTCTACCTTCCTCCGACTTCTGTTGCGCTCTACTGCCCCCAACTTCATCATACTATGAGTGGTGAAGTAACCTGATAGGACCCATCCCATATTCAATACTAAACTTGTCACAACTTGGATCCCAAAATAATCCGAACTCACATCCATCTGTCATGCAGAGATAAGAATATCTAAAGGCATCCGCTATGCCAAATCTCTCTATGTCCTCCATTAAATACCCATAGATGCGATAATTAACCCAACCATCATGTCAACTAACACCACAGTCACTCTGTAACATTGTACCTGAATGTAATTTTTGTGACATAAAAGTAGCAACCCTTGTCGGATACATATTAGCTTGGTGGATAACTGACTGTTGACCTTGCAAGTAATCCTCTGCAAACAACCGAGTCAGGTACTTGCAGCCTCTAACCCTGTCTTTTGAAGATGGCAAACTCCCATCCCACAATAGATGGTATAACCCTGGAGCCAACCCACATCAATGCATCATCAAGTCCTTCGTGTGTGGATCAAAAGAAACATGATGAACACTCCTCACTGTGTATTTGTGATAGAATGCTCCAACCTCGGTGAATGGCTCACTAGCAATATTGGAATCGAGCAGGTGATCACTCTGACTTTGAGGCATAACAAGTTGGCTTCCAAAATCAATTGCATGGGATGAGTTAACAATTTTGCTTCTAGGAGAGGGAAGAAAATCCACATGAGAGCCATACTCCCAACCAGATGACACTTCACAAGTCCCTTGTGGAGATGATGGAGTAGCGTCGTGTACTAACACACAACTCACTAGAGAATCCACCACAACCACACAAGAGCTATCGGCTATCAAATCTGCATCATCTGTCATAGTACTGACCACCAGAGAGCCTGATGTAACATGTGGTTTTTTGCTGCTCTCAATCAAAGTACTCAACTCAACTGAGTCAATTACCCCTGTATCTAGGATGGATGTTACCACATCCTCACTACAACCCGTAGATGTCAAATCATGACCAACTACCACTATAGGGAACTGTATTGTAACTACAGCTGGTGGAGACTGGGCCAAACTAAACTCCACAGTAAACTCCTCCAACCATGACGTTGACTCTTGAAGGGTCAACTGGGTGTTGTGTAGTGAGTCCATAGTCACCTCAAGGTCATGAGTGAGCTTGTCAATCTCCTCTTCTTTTCCTTTCAATGCATCATAGAAAATGCCATCCCACTCAAGAAGATAGTTCCTATCAACAAGTAACTTCAAATAATTATGTTTCATTAACCCAATAGCTTCTGATAGTGTATGGAAATATCCAAGGGAAATATTGCTATCACCGTGCTCATCTGACATAAGAGTACTCCAACCATAGGTTGCCAACATCTGTCAAGCAACATCAAAATGCTCCAAGGCTATAACAATCATATTATCACTAACCTTCAACTGCCCCGTCAGATGGTGATGCCCCCGTGACTCATCATTTCCACCCAAATCTGCACTATAGTAAGAGGTTGAGTCCTCATCACTCACCTCATGATCAGCAACATCATGTGTGCTATCCTCAATGTAGACATCAAAAACTAAGGTACTGCTGCTATGTACCTCAACGGATGGCTCATCAGGTAAGGTAGAAACTGCTAATATGATAGTATCTTCACACACTTCCTCTTCCAATGTAACTGTATCACCATCCAACTCATGATCCTGTGGTTCTATGTCAACCCATGAATCATCAAACTTGTTCTCTAAGGCCTGATCTAGAAAATCAGACTCACCATGACATGAATCCATGCCAAATACTGCACCATTAGTACACAATTCCTGAGTACTTTCATGTAACAACTCAATAGTAGCATCTTGCACATGTGTAGCCACCATTGTTTCATGATGTTGTAGGCTACGAGCTAATCTTTGTTGTGAAAGCGTAATTTTTTGCTGGGTATTATTCAAGATGATCTCAACCCTGATCCTAACTCCACCATACTAGAAGTGGTGAAGCAATACACTGGGACCCCTCCAAATGACAGTGCTAACTCTACCTCCACTTGGATCCCAACTTAGTAAACCATGCCAATTCCAAACACTATACTGATACACCTCAGGTATCATACTTGAGTCACACGAATAAACTAAAAATCTATCAACCTCAACACCATCTGACTTTAGCGGTGCCACTCGGATATACCCTTTTTCCAAATTGCAACAAGTCTCCAAGTCTTGAATCAAATGATAATCAGCATGGGAGAATAAAGTAAATGACCTGCTAAACCTAGAATCGTCATTTGATGTTGGAGACAAGTCATACCAGAGCTGACTAGCACACTCCTTATTTCACCCCCCTCTTTGTGCCATCAAAGTCATTGTCAAATCTGGTGTATGTGGGATGAAAATGAGTTGATGAGCATACCTCATGCTACAATCGAGGTGAAACTCTCCTAACTGTGCTAATTGAGTGCTCACCAAAGAACCCTTAACGTCCTCAAGCTCTAGAGAGAGCTTATCAACTTCCTCTTCTTCCCTCATCAAGGAATCCGAATAGATCCCAACAAGGCTAAGTAGGGTGTCTCTATTTGAAAGAAGGTTCAAATAATTCATCTTCATTGTTTCCATACCTTCTTTGACAATCTGCAAAGCATCATGAGAAGATCCAGCTCTAGTCCTTTATTGTCTTCTCTCTAACTGGACTACCCAAAGATGATCCTCAATTAATTTGTGCATCCTGCCATGATGAGATAATGCCGCAATAATCCCTTCCTTCACTTTCAACTTAGTCTCCAGGCTATGAACAACTCCTGCACCATATGATGAAGCCTCTAACTATTCTTGCTTACCCATGTCTGGAATCTTCACCAAGTTCTTCAATTGCCCAGGCTTACCAACCTCATCATAGTCATTAGAACAAAGTGCATCCCTTCACTGCGTAAGGAGTCCTCTAAGGTTATCTATTCCCTTTTGTCTTGCTATGTTGATGAGACTGAATTTATCTTTTACCTTTTGAAGGTGTTGTCTCACATTGGCAGGCACTAATCTAGCCTCCTTTTCTTTCTACAACCATCCTTCGTTCAACTTTTCAGACCTCTTTACCTCTTCACTACCAAAATATATAAAACCAATCCTCATATGCTTGATATAGTTCATGTCTACGAAATGGTGTAGTCAAAGCATTAGTGGCTGCTCCACTAAGTAGAAGATCAATTTTTACATTCTCCTCAATATCTTGGGCCTTCAACCAACTTTCATCTTCATGTTGCTGCTTTAATGTAACCGATTTATCTTCAACCAACTTTTTCTTTTCTTCAACCTTGATGCCATCATGAAGTGTCATGTGAACCAAATCTTCCTCTTGGCAAATCTGTTTTGTACTCTCCTTAGGATCATTAGTAGGCTGATCACTAACTGCTGCAATCGAGGTGAAACTCTCCTGACTGTGCTAATTGAGTGCTCACCAAAGAACCCTTAATTTCCTCAAGCTCTAGAGAGAGCTTATCAACTTCCTCTTCTTCCCTCATCAAGGAATCCGAATAGATCCCCAATTCACCCTATCACCATACTTTGGAGATCCACACTGCAAATTGATGACCAAGTGCCCATCCAAGAAACCCTCTATCCAGAACTATTAGCCTATGAGGGTCAAGAAAAATAGGCTAATCCCTAATTTTTGATGCTCATGAAAAAGGGGACATTACTTTACACCACACTCAACTACTTACACATTTGTTGTAGATAATAGTAAGTGTCTATCAATCCTGTCACAATAACCATTGAATCAATTAATGGGTTTTGTTACAATCGATGGATTCTCAAGGATTCACCATTGCCATGATAAGACCCCACAATGTTCCTCAACATCGCTAAGTCTTCTATTTGCAAGTATAGATAGTTGAACCTTCTTTTATGGGTTGATATTTTGAATATTCAAAGTTTAGGGTTGAACAAAACGGTTAAGGTTGACATTAGGAGGATCAATGTTGTGCTTGTGGCATCGATCCAAGTCTTCATAATTTTAACTCACATATTACACATATGTCACAACATTCTATTTCTAGATTTAGTCTTAGATTCAAAACACACTTTTATTTCAATTATTTTCTTCATTTAGTTCTAGATTTATTAGTTTTATTTTTATTTTTATCGATAAGTGCTATCAAGCGGATAGCGCCCGTTTACATATTTGGATTGCATAGTTGTTCAAGCATTGGATATTGAACCATACACTACTTCCAGATTAGTGCCATATTCAATCAACCTTGAAAGATTATTTGCCGAAAGCCAGCTGTTGCCCTTGAGCATGAAACGATGGAAGGAACCCAGTTCGTTGTTCCTTATCCCCACCTGAAACACCTCCACAGCTTCCCCCATTCGGTTTCTTCTTTCCACGCTCTGATGACCATTCACTTCTTCCCCCTGTTCCACCCGATCCTCCTCTGGTACATGCAGACTGAAGTCAAAGAAAGCATGTAGCCAACTCACCCATTCTTCGTTCGACAACTTCATTATTGCACTAGCAATTGTGGAGTAGTTGGCGCATAGGTGTAGCCATCACACAAATGTTTTTTACCTTCCTCACCCCATGAAGCTAGAGTTTGCATTGCATTCCTTACCCATGGGTTGTTGGTTACGAATAACATGTGACATTGTTCAGCTCGCGAATCCCACTAGCATGAGCAACTTAGACTGAAGCAATGCACCATTTTAGTTCGAGACAAGAAGTTATAGAATGATAGAATGTTATGGAATGAAGATGGCTTCAACTAGCTCCCACTTATAGCCATACTAGTTAGTATTGTGTTCCTCATGACTGGGTCACAAGTACTTAGCTCTTGTAGGTTTCATCCGCCGTCACTGTGAAGGCCTTTTCCAGGAACAACCAAAAGAAGCCACCTTGCATTTAAAACGATGCCCTTACTGACTTTAGTCACCTCAAGTCATTGGTGGCCATGTACCACCCCGACTCTGGCTAGGGATTATGATTGCTTTTTACCATGTCCTGATCGACAACCATTCTTAAGCCATCCCATCTCTCTAGGTTCGAGTCAGTAATTATCTTGTCCATCTGCCAAACACCTACATTTTCTAGACAGTAGACCACCTTATTTGCTTCCCTATAGGCATGGCCAATTTTGTAATTATCCAATTTGCTAAGTATCCCTTTTAACTGACCTACCCAACAATTGATTTTCCAACTTGGTGATTGACCATTGACAATTTCCTGTATGCAGATTTTGGAGTCCCCTTCAATTTCCATCGACCTGAACCCTTTGCTAATACATGTCTACAATCCCAAATCTAGGTGTTCCAATTCCGCAATGTTATTGGTGCAAAAATCAATATTTTTCGATGCAGCCCAGACACACTGGCCCTTTTGGTTTCTAATGATGCATCCTGCCCCCGCCTTGCCTGGGTTGCCTTTTGCCGCCCTGTCAAAATTCAATTTCCAAGGTAGTTCTTTTGGGCCCTTCCATCGAACTAGCTTCCTATCCACTTTGAGTTTCTTAGTAGAGCGATCCTTTTGGCATTTCAATTTGTTCCATTCTTTTTGTATTTCTTCATCCCACTTAGTGAATTTTGATTTTGCACCAATTTGTGTTATGTTGTTTGCCACTTCTATTAATGCTTCCATAATTTTTCCTACCAAATGATAGCTACAAAGGGCTTCTCCCTTGAAAATTCTGCAATTCCTTTCCTTCTAGATGTGCCATATCACCATCGATGGTGCAAACATCCACAAGCTTTGCCAACATCCATTCTTGTTTCCCCTTTTCCATGAGTTCGCCTTGGGCCCTGTAAATTGAATGTCCGTTGGAGCTAGTCCCAATAGGTAACCACTATTGGACATGATAAAAACAAATGATCAGTGTCCTCCTCCACCTGTTCACACATTACACAATGCGAGGGACTTGCAATTCCTAACTTTTTCAATCTTGCCATTGTGAGGCAACGGTTTTGACTTGCTACCTAGAGGAAGGCACCCACCTTGGGGAGAACTACCTGGTTCCAACATAAGGTTTCCAACCAGTCTATTCTTGCTCCAACTTCCACCTGTAACTGGTAGCCTAGTTTGGTAGAGTATTTGCTCGACTTTGCCCTACACCAGATTATAGAGTCCTCTTCTTTCAATATACATATTATGCGGTTAATGAGTTCTTCCATCACTGTCATTGTTAACTCTTGAGTTAGTGGCAAATGGTGCAGATTCTTCCAAATCGCCCTTCCCCCAACCTCCCCTAGTTGTGAGTCTATATAGTTAATTACCTCTAGGCCAAAATCCTCCTCCAAACGCCCGATAACCTGTCCCAATTCAAATTGATCCGATAGGCTCATGTAACCATTCCATGAGTCCGTCCAAAATCTTGCCTTTAGGCCATTTTCTATCTTCCAAGAGATACGGTTTGTGATCAATGGGCGACACTTTTTAATGAATCTCCATATAGTCGATCCTCCTTGAAGGTTGTCTATTGTCAATATCCATGCGGGAGACGTGCTATCAAGATATTTTTTTGGATTACGCGACACCATAACCTCTCTGGTTTCTTATACATTTTCCACACCAACCTTGCCCCTAGTGCTAAATTTTGAAGGCCAACTTTCTTTAAACCTGCTCCACCTTCACTTTTTAGTTTACTTGCCTTGTCCCATCCGATTAGAGGTATCTTTTTTTCACCCTTGGAGCCTTCCCATAGAAATCGCTTCTAGATTATTTCCAGCTCTTCCTCAACCTTCTTGGGTGCTAGGTAACATGCCATTGTGAAGATTGGGATGGCTGATAGCACTGCGTTGGCCATGGTGATTTTTCCTAGCAACGTTAGCCAGTTGTTTTTCCACGACATTGCCTTGCTTTTACATTTAGCCACCACCTCCTCCCACTGCCTGGATCTGCATGCTCCATCAGTAACCTGAATCCCTAGGAATTTGGTCAAGAGATTTTCAATTTGGTAACCCAGTATGGAGGATATGATGTTATGAGTAGTTGCCTTCGTATTGAAGAAGTATATTCTTGATTTTTCTTTATTCATTTTTTGGCCCGACTATTTTTTGCATTCTTCTAGAGTATTCTTAATACATTTTGCCTCCTTGATGCTTGCTTCCCTGAACACTGTAGTATCATCTACGAATTGAGAGTGAGTAATTATTTCTACATTAGGGGCCGCTATTACGCCTATCCACTCCTCTTGTTGCTTTTTATAGTTAATGGTGCAACTTAGCGCTTTTGCCATAATCAAAAAAAGTGAAGGGGATAGGGGGTCCCCCTATCGCAGGCCATTGGTGACCATAAAAAAGCCATGTAGCGATCCATTTATCAGAATTGAGGATCTAACAGTTGATATGCAATGCTTGATCAAGGAGCACCATTGGTTATTAAATCCCATATGAACAATTACTTTGAGCAAGAAGTCCCAACTTACGTTGTCGTAAGCCTTGCTTACATCCAATTTGATTACCATTCCTGCCATGTGGTTATTTTTAAGGGAATGAACCACCTCGCTATTAAGCAAGATGCAGTCAGTTATTTCTCTCCCAGGCACAAACCCATTTTGTTCCAGTGAGATAATCCTCCCTAGGAGATTTTTTAGCCTATTTGCCAAAACTTTGGCTATTACTTTATAAATCGTGTTGCATAAGGAAATGGGCCTGAAATCATTGAATGATTTGGATTCTGATTTTTTGGGGATTAGAGCGATGACCATATTGTTTAGGTCTTTAACAAATCTTTTTGACTTCCTAAAGTCCTCCACCAGTTGCCAGATGTCTCTGCCTATGAAACTCCAACAATTTTGAAAAAAACTTGTCAGGAAACTGTTTGGCCCAGGGGCTTTATTGGGGTGCATCCGGAAAAGAGAAATCTTAACTTCTTCCCGTGAAACTGGTTTGTTTAACATAACATTGTCTTCACTTCCTACCCTTCTTTCGATTGATTCTAAGAAGCCTTCCTCTGCACAATTATCATTCTGGGTGCCCAAGAGATTTTTAAAGAAATCTACCACAACTTGGCCTACTTTCATGCTTCCCTATTTCATTAAACCATCCCAGGTCTAGATACTTTCAATTTTATTTGCAACTCTGCGGGCGAGAATTGAAGCGTGATTTTTTTTTGAGTTTGAATCCCCTTCTCGAAGCCAGACCTCTCTTGATTTGTCCCTCCAGTAAACTTCATCGTGTTTTAACAGTTCTACAAGCTCATTTTTTAACTCCTTTTCTTTGATGAATTCTTCGTTCTTCATACCATCTCTTATAACCTTCTCATTCATGTCTTGTAGATTGCATTCGATCCTGGCCTTTTCTGTGAAAATATTCATGAATTTTTCTTTGTTCCAATCTTTCAACTTTTTTGAAATACTAGAGCTTTTTTATAAATCTGAAGCTATTCGGGCCCCCCACCCTGACCTTATTCCACCATTCTTCTAACAAGCATCTGAGTCTTTTGTCCCGCTACCACATATTCAAAAATCTAAATGATGCTTTTGTTTGCACCAATCCTTTGTCCAACGAGAGTTTGACAAGGAAATGGTCAGATGTGGAAACAAGCAATATGTTTGTCTCGACTGTGGTACAATACTTGCGTTAAATTGGAGATAGAAGAAACCTATCCAACCTTTCTGAGATTGCCATGAAGTATTTGCATCTGTTGGTCCATGTAAAAACACCATTTGATGTCTAGCAATCTTCTAGGCCTTAATTGGCTACAATGCTCCTGAAGTCAATCAAAGTTTGGGATTCAGTCCTCATTCCCCCATTCTTTTCTAATAGATATAGGAGTGCATTAAAATTGCTTTCCACTATGAAGTTTTCTCCTGCATGGCACCCTATAAATTTCAAGACCTTTGCCCATAGTTCAGCTTTCTCCTCTGTTTTGGTAGGGCCATAAATGTTGATGAGTATGAATTTGCAGTTGAGTTTCGTGCTAAAGACTTCCGCCACTAACCAGTTTGTATGTGAATGTTGAATTTCCACTGTTACTTCTGATTCCTTCCATAGTAACCCGATTCTTCCTGAAGCACCCAACGAGTCTTGTAAGTACCCATTCCATGATCGAATATATTTCAAAAAGGCACTTGTTTCTAATTGAGATAGTTGTTTTTTTTGAAGCAGGATTATGTCACTTGTGCATGACTGAAGATGACGTCTGACCAAACGTCGCTTGTCAGGGGCCTTCGAGCTCCTAACATTCCATGTTGTTAACATTTCCTCCCTCAGTACTTAAAAAGGTTTTGATGCTGGGATAATTTCTGGTAGCCGCTTCTTCTTCTCTTAGTTTTTTGAAATATTTCCTTCCCCTCACCTTTTTTTTTTTGCCAATTTTACCCATGCCCATCTGATAAATTGTAGTTTGGGTTATATACCGCTCCTCCCTTATGTCAAGCTCATCTACAATATCCATTTTCGAGTCTGATTCATCTATAATGAGGGTGGAAGTTTCCATCTGCTGATCTTCCAAATTCGTTGTATTGGGTTTTTGTTGAGGAGAAAGATCTATCTCCCTTGTCCCCAATTCATCTTGTTCTGTCTGAGATATCCTTATATCCTTGGATTTTGAAGCACTTGACTCCTCTGGGTGTGGATTTGTGGCACAGGGAACGATCTGTCTTTTGGTAACCATCCTGTTCTTTTCCCTACTCTCCCTGCTCCGGTCCTCCTTTTGTTGCGTGTTTCTGCACTCTACCTCAAAATGATTCCTTGACCTACATTTGAGGCAGAAAAAATTCTCATCTTCGACTTCGATCTCCTAGACCCAACTTTCACCCTTTACCATTAAGACGACTGACCGAGGAACTGGGTTAATTACAATAATCTTCAGCCTAGCATATTTGTATAAATCCCCATCTATAATCTCCATGCCTATGTCCACCAAGGTCCCCAAGGATCGCCCAATATTTTCTAGACAATCCCCATTCCAGTATTCAAATGGAAGATTGTATGATTAGATCCATATCAAGTGTTCATAGGGCTGAATCTTGGTGGGGGTCGAAATTCTGGCACCAGGGTTGCATAAACAGTGGAAAATTTTTCATATATCATATCCCTCCTTCGGTGATTTCCTTTTTGGATTCCTTGTCTGCAAAAACCACTATAAATACATTTTTTGGAAGGAATCTAGGCAATAATTTCATTTGCCATTTCTCCTTGATCCAGTTCTTGATAGAAACCCTGTCAGCAATGCCTCCAATAAATCGACATAAGAAACTAAAATCCCTTAGAATTTCTGCATCTTCATGAATTTCCTATGTCAAGTCAATTACCTTCATTTTGTCTGCCTCCAAATTCCTAGGGTTTTGTTCATGATTCGGTTTGCGATTTTGCCTTTGTTGTTCAAATCCACCACTAGGGTTCTCATCACCCTCAAATTTTTTGTTTGTAGGGATCCCACACTTCCAGTTAGGTCGTAGCCATGGTGGTCTTTTGTGCCCCATTTTACTATTCTGGTGTTTTCCCTTTTGTGCCCTTGGGAGTGTGTCGTGTCGTGCCCGAGGTGGGTTCTGCTCCTCTTGTTGTTTTGGAGATTGTCCTTTGAGCAAGGGATGCCAACAGTCTACCCATCTTTCATTTGATAATACCCAATGTGGTATGTGTTTGCTTTCTCGAGATGGGGTATCGACGGGTTCTGCTCCAAAAACCTTATTTGCCCAACTTTTTGTTTCTTTTCCCTTCTGTCCTAAGGCATGCTCACCATTCTCCGCCACTTTTCTGACTTTTGGATTGGATTCACATTGTTTTGGTCTACTCTGCTCGACAATTATTTTTTATTTTTCAGAGATTTACTAGTTTTAGTTATGTGTCTAGACTCCTCTTTTATCAGGGCTAATAATTATATTGATCACCTTATTTAAGTTATTAGCTTAGATATTGTTGTAGAGGGTGTTTTATTTTCCTATATGAATTGGTGAACCCTCAATATAAATGCCTATCCATTAGCTAATAAATTTTTAATTTATTTTGTTAAATTTAGTATTTTTTGTTCTACATTGGTTAGGTTTGGATCCATCTTTGTGTACTTTAATTGTTAGATCTAAAAGAATTATGGATGTCTCTTCCTTCTTTCTAACCAAGTTCACTTCTTATGTCACTATGATTTTGTTAGAATGTTGTCATTGATGTCAAAGGTGTAAAGATGAAGTTGTCATTAATGTCAAAGTGAATGGATGAGATTGTTGAAAAGATTGTCTTTAATATGAAAGGAAAGATTTTAAGGGAAATTGCAAGAAAGATTTTTGGAAGATCTTATAAATTTTCAGACAGTCAAATTTCAATAATCAACATGTCAAATTTCAGTAATCAAGAGGTCAAATTTTAGTAATCAATAAATTGTATCATCTTTCTTTCTCTCTCTCTCTCTCTATTTCACTCATTGTTTCTCTTATGCTCTAGACCCCTCTCTCTCTCACTATCTCCATCCCTTTATTAGACTCTCTCTCCCTTGAGCTCAAGAACCTCTCTACCTGTCCATCCTTCTCTCTCTCTCTCTCCTTCCCTCTCTACTCTTTATCTCACCTATCTCTCACCTCTTTCTATTCCCTATCTCTCCCTCCCCCTCTCTCTATCTCTTCCATCTACCCACCTTCCCTATCTACTTCTCTTTATCTAACCTATCCCTCTATACCTCTTTCTCTCTCCCTCCTTCCATTTTTCAATCTCTCCACCTTCCTCCTTCCCTCTCTACTTCTCTCTATCACCTCTCCCTCTCTCCCTCTCTCTCCTTACATATGCCTCCCTCTATCCCCTCTCTTTCTCTCTCCTCTCTCTACTATTTATCTCATTTCATTCTCCCTCCCTACTTCTCCCCCCACCTCTACTTTTTTTTATCTCACCACTCTCTCTCCCTCCTTACATCTCCCTCCCTCCTCCCCCAATATTTTTCTCCTTCCCTATCTACTTCTTTCTCTATCTCTCTCTCTCCATCTCTACCTCTCTTCGTTCCCTCTCCCTCTCAATCTCCCCACCTTTCTCCTCTTTTTGTATCATATTTTGGTGCATATAAGAGAAAGAGAGGATGGAGGCTAAGAAAGAGAGGGGAGAGAGGGAGAGGTATAGGTGAGATAGATAGAAGTAGAGAGAGAGAGGGATGAACAAGTAGAGAGGTAGTTCTTAAGCTCAAGGGATGGAGATAGTAAGAGAGATCTAGAGTATAAGAGATAAAATATGAGAGAGAGAGAGAAAGAAGATACAACTTGTTGATTTTTGAAATTTGAAATGTTGATTACTAAGATTTAATTTCTTGATTACTGAAATTTGACATGCTGATTATTGAAATTTGACTATTTGAAAAATTATAAGATCTTCCAAAAATTAGAATTTGCATTATAATTATAAGAGATTTGAAACCACTCTCAAACATCTTGAAACTATATACATGAAATATAATTTAAAGTATAATTGGAATTTACATATGGACATTTAATTTTTTATATTTAAATGTTTATTTCATGTATATAGTTTCATTGATAGAGAAAGAGAAAGAGAAAGACATAAAAAAAGAGAGAAAATGCATTCTAAAAATTCATCATTCAAATTTGGTGAGAACCAAATTTGACACTTGCCAAATTGCTTGCATTGGGAAATACCAACCCTTTGGGTTGGATGACTATTTCATGCCAAAAACGTGTTTTTTTGAAAAGGTAAAAAATTTCACACATTTTTGACTGTGCTTTCCATCATCTTTGCATGTTTTTCAATGCAAATTTGTAAAAATACCATGATGACATTGAGTTCTCTCTTAGCTATCTAACCATATAATTTTTTTCATGTTTTGATTATATTTGAGTTTTGGACCAACCCACAATACTATGTCCCACTTTTTGGTCAAAGTAGGACCATTAATATCAACATTTTTTTCACCATTTCATTTATGAAACCTATAGAAACTAAACCATTAATAATTTGGAGATGATATGAACTAGTGATTTGTGACAATTTGTGTGTATATTCTAAATATTTTTTTAAAAAAAATTAAAAATAAATTGTAAATTTTTCTATGTAACTTTTAATAACATTTTTTTATAGTAAACAACATTTTTAAAACTACGAGCTTGATTCCTTCTTGACTCCTATTTTGACTATCCCTTCTGAGGAGCCCTTGTTGGCTCGTTCTGTTGATGCTGACGCTGCCCTGTCTGAGCCTATTCAAACCATGCTGGTTGCCTCTGTTGGTCATCCGTCTGATCTTGTTGTCTCTCTTGCACAACCGTCTCCCTTGCGTGAGGGATCCTTGCCCTTGATGGTGACTGTGGATCTTCTTCTCTCTCCTTGCTCGACGAATGAGTCTTCTTGGTCCATTGTGTTGAGAAGGAAGAAGGGAATCCCTCGTTCTATTTCAGGGCCTCGGGTCTTGAGTTTTTCCCCTTCTGTTCTTGGGGTTTCTAGTGTTGTTTGTCAGTTGTTTATCAACTGTCTTTCTACAACTGCCAGTCAGTTGTTTCTGTTGGTTCCTCTAGTTCAAGTTTTGTTTGAACTATGCTTACTTTTGGCCCTTTGGGCTCTCTATGTTAAGGGTACAACACCTTGTAAATGCTACTTATCTTATCAAAAACATTTTTAAAAAGTGATATTTATGTCATCATGCATAAATTTCTTTATTGAAAGGATAAAATTATAATTTTTAAAATATAAATTTTTAACATCAATAATTAGTGCATGGATATTTTTTGATTATTTTTTATTGCATTTTTCTAATTAATTTTTAATGTCAAAGTAATTATAATCTAGACAAAGGTGTATGCCATCATGCATAACTTTTTTTGTTTGTATTATATTTTGTTTTGCTGAAACAAGAACATTAATACCTAGTGCACGCATATTTTTTAGTTTTTTTCTCTATTTTTCTATTTTTCTATTTTTCCACGTGTCAAAAAATACCCCGATGTTTAGTGAAAAACAACATTCACAAGAAATACAATATAAATATAATAATAAAATAAAAAATTATTTAAAATTATACTTTTAAAAGGCTTATAACAAGAGGTACATACTTACAAAACATAATTTCTAAATAAATTTATTTAATCCCTCAAAAGGTATAGAAAAAGTATTTTTTTTGCCAACACTTTTATAGGTGTGAAAGAGACTCCATTATGGGTATGATATAAGACTAGAGGAGTTCATCTAAGGGGGTTTGATCTAAGGGGGACTTATCAAATCCTCTTAAATTAAAACCCTTTAGATGAAATCCCTCAAGGCTTAAATTATTAGTTTTTCTAAAAAATATATGATTTAGTCAAAAACTAGGATATCCCAAGTTTGGGACCCATTACTGTGGGATGACCCTTTTCATCTTTAATTTCTTTTGTTAGTGTGTGCGTTTTTTTGTCAAAAACCAACATGTGCTATTTTGGGTATAGTTTTTTACTCATTCATCGAATTTTGAAACAAATTACATTTTTAGAAAATAGATTCCATTCTACACATATTGAAAAAAATAAAATAAATTCTTGATTAGTTTTCAAAATTTTTAGGGGGGAGCACACTCAAATTTCTAGTTTCTAGGATGTGTCCACTTCGAAAATTAGTAAAAAAATATACTCAATAAAAAATTAACCGAAAAAATGGCATAAACTACATGGTGTTAGCTAATTTCTCATCAAAACGAAATTTGAAATTCTAAAAAAAGTCAACATTTTAGGGGGAGCACAATAGACCCTATGTTATATTTTTTTGATAAAAACAAAACCACTTTGTGTGCTCCCCCTTTTCAAACCCTTAATCTTCACTATTTAAAAAATAGTATTTTAGAAAGTAGATGTAGAGAACAACTCTTGTTCTGTTGCATCTTCAAATTTTGAGCATAACTATCTTAATTTTTTTGTCGAGTATTAGATTTTACTAATTTTAGAAAAAGGTGGCATTTTAAGATCCCTTCTTTTTATCATAATTTTGTGCACTTTTTTTTATGTTGTATGAAGCCAACTTTGTGCACTTACCAATTTGCATCCCATGATACGTGATGCACATGGCTATAACATGTTCAAATCATTAGGCAATATTATTGATCCTTTGGAAGTTATAAATGGTAGAACAATGTGACGTTCCTGTTTATCATGTGGAAGACAAAGACATATAAATGTCTAAATCACCCAAGCTCACTATAATAAGGATAAGTTATGGTAAGAAATCAACACACTATTTAGGAGGATATATGGCATTGTTTAAAGATTATTAATAGCAACAATTAAAATATAAGAAATAGTGATCATTATTCAGGTGGGAGCACTAAAGAAAAGGAATAGCAATGATCATATTCCATAGAACAACAACAATTAATATGAATTAATTATATGAATAAGGAGCAATGAACATTACACGGGTAGTGATTAAATTGATATTAAAAAAGACAACATAAGAAAAAGACAAAAGTCAAAATAAGAAAAAGATTGAAATTAAATAAGATAAATTAAAAAAGATACTAAAGGCAACAATTATTATTTATGCAAGAAACAATGATTCATAATCAACAAGGGGCAACGATTCATAAAGTAGAAATTATATTAATATTAATATATGTAAATGACAATGATTAATAAATAAAAGGAGAAGTAGTGCTTATCATGTAAAGATAGATGGATTAGAATTACTCAACAAAGGCAATGATCAAGATACTTGTCTTTTCTAAGAGATGCCTCTCTTCATGGAGGCATCAATATATAAATATAAATAAGAATGTATGGAGAAAATATATAGTTTTTGGAATTGGAGATGAAGATAGAATAAGTGTGTGAGATACAAAAATAAAACAATCATCACAAGATCATATGAAGAATTAAGAAGACTATCTTATGTAGATTTGTATGAAGAGATTGCAAGATACAAATTTGTATGTGAAAGTGTGTGGGTAAGATAAAGAAACATATCACATATACACCAACATATGAGGAGCAAAACTTGAGAGTTTATTTGCAGATATTTAAGATTAAATTGTGGGAAGATTAAATGAGAATTTAAAGATAAAATTTATAGTAGATTTGTAATCAAATTTATGGAAAAAAAAAGGATTAAGAGAAAATTAGTGAATAAGAATATATTAAGTTATGAGAAAGAAGGGAATCATGGAGTGAAAGAATCAAGATTGTAATGTCCATCATATGTTGAAGAAGCAACTTAGAGGGTGGTACTTTGCTTTGGAAGTTGGTGCTTCCTAAAGGAGATATTGGTATCTCTCTAGTAGGTTGGTGCCCACGAATTTATCTATGGGAGTTGGTGCTTCCAGTGGGTTGGTGCTTACAAATTGAATTGAGGGGATTGGTGTCTCTTATTGAGTTGGTGTTCAATTGTTGGATTTGGTTCTTCTAATGGGTTGGTGCCTACAAATCTTTGTTAAGGGGATTGGCATCTCTTGTAGGTTGGTGCCTACAAATTTGTAAGAAAAGTTTCTATAAAAGCATTATTGTGTCATGGTTTTCTCTCGTAAGGGTTTTCATGTAAATATTGTGTGTGTTGGTGTGAATACATGTCTTGTACCTAGTAATTTATATTACTAGGCATTTAGGGGACTTATTCACATGTTAAGCTTACTTAGGATATAAGATTGTTTCTAGAAGTCTTAGTTGGCTTTTCTAGAACTTATCTTATCTAACTTGTAATGCTTGATTCCTAGGTAATTAGGTTGTTATAAGTTGTCACATGTCATAGGATTAAGATACATGTCACAATTATGTTCAATCCTATTCCTCACCTTTCCTATATAAGGAAGGTCATTGTACTCATATGTAATATATTTCATACCTCATCATCATTTTGATAGGTCTTAATATCAAGCAAGCTCATATTCTTACATACCCTCTTGTAGAAGGTTTTCATTGTTTTTGCAGGTGGTCTTGTGTATGGAGCTAATCTTCAGCTCTTACATGGTATTAGAGCCGAGCCTTGCAAAACCCTTCTCATATCTGAGGGTTGAGCTATTGCTAGTGAGAGATCTAGGTTATTTTTAGTAAGGTTGAGTATGCTCTTCCCTTGCACCATATGGTGAACTTGTGAATTATAAAAACTTGAAAAGAAATACAAGATTGAGAGGGTTTCTCTATGTGGGTTTTCATGGAAGGTCATTTTTGGTTCGTTTTGGAGGAAATCTGAGCTCAGATTCGAGTTCAAGGCAGTTGGGAAAGTCAATATCGACTTTTGTTTTGCCTAAATATGACATTTTTTGCCAAAGTTATGAGGGTTTGAAGAATTGCAAGATCTGGAGGTAGCAAAGCTTCTAGTGCACTTTCAACTCAAATCAATCTCACCATCATCTTTAGAAGGCCCAAGAGATAAAGATTGATATAAAATATGCTTATATTTGGTGTCAGTTGCTTTCAAGGGATTTTTTTTTTACCTAGCTAGGCAGGGTGTACGACCCTCGGGTATGGTACGATTTATTTTCATAGAATAAAAAAATAATATTTTTTTGTATTTTGTGGGGTTGCAATACTTTAATTTTGCAAGTTAAAAATTTGGGCAAAAATATTATAGTTTTGCTTAAATATTATTTTTGGGCAATTTTCATATTGTTTTGAGCGGTCAAATATTATTTGTGGGGTTCTTAAATTTTTTGTAGTGGCATTCATTATTCGACAAGCATCGTACTTGTCGATCAGAGAGAGTCAAATCTTGTTGGCCCTTAGTCGATTCCTTGTCGACTAATCTTCATCACTATCGACCCTTGGCTGTACTCCATTGATGGTTGAATTTTAAGGTTTGGTGTTCGACCCATCATAGGTGTATATTTTATTATCGAGGTTAATAAAAAAATTGGCAGCTTATAAAATATTTGGCAGTTTTTTGTGGTGGTCTTTTGCATACTTGTCCGTCGATCTGTTTTTAGGGTTTTTTTGACTGCACCAAAAGTCACATCGTTGACCTATATTTATCCTACCACCATCAGTAGTCACATTATTGTTTGCGGTCCAAATCTTCTCGCTCGATTCTATTGCTCAAAGCTCGAGCGCTTAAGAGCAATGGTGCACCAAAGGCGATCACCACCCAACCTCTGCTCAGTCATTTCCTATCGGGCAACACTCTTTTTTACGTCAATAGATCCTAAGGTCACGTGGGTGACCAACCGCTAACCCCTAGGGGCTAAAATTTTGAACCTAGTTAGCTTGCAAAGTGCCTAAAACAAGCCTTTTTTTCATTTTGCCACAACTTTTTGCCAGTGTCTCAAAATTCTGCAAATGAGATATCAAAGAAAAGCTGGTTCTATGTAATTTGCAATGAAGCATGTCTTTTTGCCAAATTTTTCTGCAAGTTCATTTTATTGGCAACTAAAGTCAGATCTCCCCTTTGGACCTCTGAGCTCATAACTTTCTACCAGTTTCTCCAATTTTGGTGATTCAAATTGCATGCAGAAGGTATTCAGGAGCTCTTTCATTCGGTTCATGTATTTTTTTTCAGATTCAACCCCAAGTGTGATATATTCAATTTTTTGCATATTTTCTTTTTGGTTCATAACTTGGATATTCTGTCTTCTGGAGAAGTTCTGTTTGTGGGGGGACTTCATTTTTAGTTATATTTTTATATTTGGGAGGTTTCATATTAGTTTGTATTAGATCTTGATCTATTTTTTAATCTTGGTACTTGTTGACCTAATGGTTGAAATAGGGTTTGAAGTGTTAACTCCTCATAACTATCACACATGGAAGGGAGAATGTAGAGATTGATTTGGTCTAAGCATTTGTGGTCAACATTGAGTGATCATTAGCTTGATATTTTTAGGGAATATAAAATATTGCTCATAGGAATAAATGTGATGAAGCTATGGGTTTAATTGCTATGCATGTTCCAAATAGTTTATTCTTCCATACTGAGGAGTGTACTACTCCTAAGAAGGTATGGGATAAGTACAAGGATCTATTTGGTTCAATTAGTGAGGTACACGCCATGCAATTGGAGGTTGAATTGGCTTCACTTTCCACAGGTTCCTTTCCTACCATTGAAGATTACTTTGTAAATTTCAAATCATTAAGATCTCAATTGGTAGGATGTGGCAAAGATAAAACTAATAAAGAGTGCATATTTTTATTTTGCCTACGTTAAAAGGTTCTTTTGCATACTTCTCTACTTCATTCTATGCTACAATGGATGGTTTAGGTGATTTTTTTGTTATGCCCTCTTTTGAGAAATTTTGTGATAGGTTGACCAGGGAACAGTCTAAACTTAGTCAACTTGATACATATGCTAAGAATCATGCATTGATTGGATCATCATCTAAGGATAAATAAAAGAAGAAGTTTAAACCTAAGGCAAAATCTAAAGAACCTCCCACCTCTCCTAGAGAGGATAAACCTAAGAAGGGGAAGGCTAAATGTGGTTATTGTAAAAAACTAGGGCATGGTGAACAAAATTGTTATAAGAAAGAATTAGATGAAATGAGACAACTTTTAAAGGAACATAAAATTTCTTTGCCTTCTAAATCTAAAAGTTCACCATCTTCTTCTTCTCAATCAACATCTTCTATACACAAGTATTGCAGGAATTGCTAATGGGAGTGATATGATCAACGATTCTAAAATAAAAGGACATGCTCTTGTTGTAACACATGTTGAAAGGTCTAGAAATTGGATTATTGATTTTGGAGCGTCATATCATATATCATGAAAACTTGATAGGTTTTCATCCTTGAAGAATACTTCACTCATGAGGATCTTGATGGCTAATGATGTTTATTTTGATGTATTTGGTAAAGCATTTATTGATGTGCCACATGGTAGTTTTAGTAATGTGCTTTGTATTCTTGATATCAAGCATAACATTCTTTCAATATATTAGATAACAAAAACTGCTAAATCCATTGATTTCACTCCAAATTCAGTCTTCATTTGTGATTTGCATACCAAACAACTTGTTGTAGTGGGTAGGGCCAATCATGAGGAAAAGATCTATTACTTTTCTCATTTTTTTCCTGATGGTGAATGTTCTAGGGATCACTCTCCTAGCTCCAATGTGGGTAGTTCTTCACATGATGGTTTTGGTGGATGGTTGAGCCTCACTATTCATCAACCATGTAATGAGGTTTCATCATCTCCTACTTCTTCAGATTTGAGTGTTGACTCTGTATCCAAAACTTCAGATGAGCGGGATTCTTTTTATTTTTTAGATTTACCTTTACAAGATGGTTGCATGACAAGTATATTAGATTTTTTTTTCATACTTTTTATACAGATTTGGAGGACTTATTTGAGGGGAGTTCTCTCCTCTTTGATCATTCATCTTTGGAGGTTTCTCTTGAGTCTTCACATTCTTTGTCTTCTTCCTTGATTGGGGTCACACCTAATTTTGTTGAGACATCTTCAAGCTCTTGATCCATCTTCAGAGATTTAATTATTGAGGCTTCTTCCCTCTTGCTTCGTCATGGAGATGAGGTTCTTCAACATTGGCCATTGGGTCCTTTTATTCCCAAGGAGATGTATTGTTTGTAGACATTGGATTTTATTTTGTCTTTAGACATTCTTTAGTGGTTTTGAAGCTACTTCATTATGGGGGGGCTATTTGCTCTCTTTCTTTCCCTTATGGGGGGGATTTTGTAATGTATATATGTGATGGATGGTGTACTTGGGGGGTATCATGGAGTCCTCCATCCCTCATCACCTGATTGTTTATTTTCTCTCATTTTGGGAGGAGTTTTGTCCCACTGGGTTTTCTCCTTTTCTTTGGTTGTGAGATATTTCTTTTGTATTTATACATGGGTACCTAAAATGGCCTTGTAGCTACGACCCATCTTTGTATATTTTTTGCATCGTTTGCATAATAATATTCTCCAAAGTTTCACTTAAGGGGAGTGTTGGTATGAATATGTCTTGTACCTAGTAATTTATCTTATTAGGGACTTAAGGGACTTATTCACATGTTAAGTTACTTAGGATATAAGATTATTTTGAGAAGTCTTAGTTGGATTTTTTAGAACTTATCTTATCTAGCTTGTAATGCTTGATTCCTAGGCAGTTAGGTTGTTATTTGTCACATGTCATAGGATTACAACACATGTCATAATCATGTCCAATTCTATTCCTCACCTTGCCTATATAAGGAAGGTCATTGTACTTGTATGTAATATACTTCATACCTCATCATCATTTTGATAGGTCTTAATATCAAGCAAGCTCATATCCTTGCATGCCCTCTTGTAGAAGGTTTTCATTATTTTTGCAGGTGGTATTAGGTCTTGAGCTAATCTTCAACTCTTATAGTGTGTTATTATTTTCTTTTCATGTGCACGATTATTGATGTTGAGTAAATGATATTGTTATTGATCAATTTTTAAATATGGTATTGAGTTTGAAAAATTAAAGATTATAGTTGTACCGATTCAACCCCCCTCTCACTATAATCGTGTGCTCATCAACTTTATAATAATGAAACTTCTTTTTAGCTTATGAATGTGATCGAGCTCTTAACTTACCCATATATTCATTTGATACATCTAGGGGCTAGTAAGTTGTGTGATGGTTCTCCTTCCTATTTTCCTATTCACGATGATGCTTTTCTTGTTAGTGATGCATTAACTCTTGTTTTTAAGTTCCCTTATGTGATGGCGATATAGTTAATGGTGTTCACTATGAATTTAGTGCTTTATCCATTTTAAGGATGAAAATGATGGTTGTTCGTCATTTCTTGATGAATTATTTAATGAGGAGCTTAGTGAGACCTGTTTACTTGATGAAAATGCTTTATATAATATTTTATTTGTATAAAAGATGTTTTGTTGATGTGGCTTATTTTATTTCTAATGCTAATATTATTAAAGACCCATTAATCTATAGAAGTTGAGAAATCCAACTTCAGACTCCAAGAACACCTGCATGCAAATGGATACTTGTCACAAGGAAGAGAATGGATGGAGAAAACAAACAAGGGTTTGAAGCTTTAAAAAATGGAGAAATTATCTTATCAAAACAAAAGGGAATTAAGAATATACAATGGATCAATCCTTAAGAAGGAGATCATGCAAAACCCTAATAGGGAAAACATTTAATAATTAATATAATTATTAAATGTCACTTTATGCAAACTAACGTGAAATCTTAAGAAGGGAATAAAGGTAACTTAATCAACACAATTAAGTTAAAACCTTTACTCTAACATAATCAATGCATTTAGTGATGGTAGAAATAGATATCATAGAGGTACATATTTATAAGGTGATAATAATATTTTAGTTCATTAAGTTATTATGATTCTACAATTTTGAATGTTCATTGTAATTTGTCTATGGACTATTGTATATCTTCTTGTGAGACATCATCTATTGCACATGATATGTGCTATATTATTGAGCATTTACATGAGAAAATAATGTGATAAAAGTTGAGAATAATTTGATCATTTCCACATGATCAAAATCATCTAAGCTATGGTGTTGAAGAACCTCCTCTGAAAATAGGATGATTAGGATAAAAAAGACAACAATTTGCATGAGTGCCCCAAACGACACTACTCAAATCAGATGACAAACAAAGGCAAACACCTCGAATGAAGATACAAATGACACAAGTACCAATAGTCTGAAAATAACAATCTGCATGAGTGCCCCAAATAACACTACTCGAATCAAATGGAAAACAAAGGCAAACACTTGGAACAAAGATACAGATGACACAAGCACCAATAGTTTGAAAACAACAATCTGCATGAGTGCCCCAAATGACACTATTCGAATCAAATGGAAAACAAAGACAAACACCTGGAATGAAGATACAAATGCCACAAGTACCAATAGTCTTAAAAAAATTGACTAATTGAGAATGGAAGATTCTTTCCAAGGCAAAACCAAGGAAGCATTAGCACAAATAGTATAACACCCCCCATAATGTTGAACTAGGAGAACCTAACAAATTCACTGAAATGGTGTGAAACACCCTGTAGTGCATGAAGGAGAAGAAACAACATCTGAAAGTGCATAAAAAAGCACCTGCAACTAAAAAAGTGGTGTGCAAAACAAATCACACATGCATGAGGATGAAATCATATGGATCCAGTGTCATCGTGGAGGGACACTCATCGGACAAAGGTGTGATGGAAAAAACAAAGGCACTACACAACCCCCCATGGCACTTTATAATACAGTGCAAGTACAAAATATGGCACAACCTTATGTGTAAAATCTTGAAAAATACATGTATAATAGTGTGGCACTTTATCTCAATGCATTTACATAAAATATTGCTTACAAATGATGCTCCAAATGCCCACAAAGGACAAAAAATTGGAAATACATGAAGAACAGCCAAAACCAAAGCATCCCATGCAAACGAGAAGTTCCCAAGAGAAAATATGTCCAAGTAATTCACCAAAGTGTGAAATTACAAAAAACTAAATAAAATATACCTAGAGGAAAATCTAAAAATATTGCACAGATGGAACTGAAGAGCTCTAAAATATGGTTCCAACGCTGCTGAGATTGCAAAAAATGAAGAAACAGATCAAAAGTTACAAGCTCGGGACTGAAAGCAACTCCTTTGACTTTAACTGGCTGTAGAATGCACCAACAGATAATTGAAGCGATGAAACCCACACCACTGAAAATTTGACAGAACCAACTTTCAAACGATATCTTGTTTGCCAAAAAACGATATCGTATGCTCAAGTTATGGCCTCTGGAAAAAAATAGCTCCAAAGGGGAAAAAAGCCAGTGCAAGATTAAATTTGACGGCCAAACGACTGTCACCGCATTTGCACAACTGGGCTTATTACATAAAAAAATATTATTTTAATAATAAAAAAAATTAGAGAAAAAATTGTTTTTTTTTTCATATAAAAAAAACCATTTAAAAAAGAAAAGAAAAAAGGGGCCGACGGTGTATTGTCGTCAACTGTACTATCAGACCGCCGGCGGCTAACAATACGACGACTGGCATACAGAGGGCCCATAGGCTTGCGAACGTAGGTACCCTGTACCAAGGCCTAAGCAAGCCTTTAAACTGCTTTTTTTTTTCTTTTTGATAAAAAAAATCAAAAAACAATTACAACCCTTTTTAAAAAAGAAATTTCTGACAAAAAATGCAGATTTTTTTTTTATCAAGTAGATGGACGACCGTATGGTTAAAAAATTTTTCCCCTCAAATCAACTTTGTCCAAAATGGATGAATGAACAGTCGATTTAGGGGTTTTGGACTGCCGTGGATCGAACGGTGAGGTTCGTTTGGACTCAAAATACTTTAAAATTGTAGGTGATTCTCTGCATAAAAAAAACAAGCCCCAAAACTGTGAATACATGATCCAACCCTTGTAGCTCCAAATAGCTCCAAATTCTTCAAACAAGAACAAACATGCAACATGAAAGCTCTGATACCATGTAGAAGTTGAGAAATCCAACTTCAGACTCCAAGAACACCTGCATGCAAATGGATACTTGTCACAAGGAAGAGAATGGATGGAGAAAACAAACAAGGGTTTAAAGCTCTAAAAAATGGAGAAATTATCTTATCAGAACAAAAAGGAATTAAGAATATACAATGGATCAATCCTTAAGAAGGAGATCATACAAAACCCTAAAAGAAACCCTAATAGGGAAAACATTTAATAATTAATATAATTATTAAATGTCACTTTATGCAAACTAACGTGAAATCTTAAGAAGGGAATAAAGGTAACTTAGTCAACACAATTAAGTTAAAACCTTTACTCTAACATAATCAATGCATTTAGTGATGGTAGAAATAAATATCATAGAGGTACATATTTATAAGGTGATACTAATATTTCAGTTCATTAAGTTATTATGATTCTACAATTTTGAATGTTCATTATAATTTGTCTATGGACTATTGTATATCTTCTTGTGAGACATCATCTATTGTACATGATATGTGCTATATTATTGAGTATTTACATGAGAAAATAATGTGATACAAGTTGAGAATATTTTGATCATTTCCACATGATCAAAATCGTTTACTCTATTAATCTATTTCATTAATAGTGATTAAATAATTTATTTACTCATTATTTCATTTTTTGTCTAAGGTTCCTAAAGTATGTAATTGAATAATTAAGTACTTTACCTTACACCTTTTCTTCTCTAAATTAAATAAATAAGACAATTTATTTAATCTATTCATTTGACCTATTTGGATTAAAACCAAATTTTAATCCATTTTTTTCTCTCTTTGTCACATTCTCCATAATCCTCTTTTAATCTGGATTAAATTAATTAATCTATGATTACGATGTGCACCACTTAATCAAGGTTAGTGTCACATCCTCCATAATCTCCCACTTGCCTCTAATCTCTCAATAATTATCCTAATCTTGTGTTTGCACAACCTTAATCAAGGTCATTAGCCAAATTAGTACCTTTGTCAACTCTCCCCATCCCCCAAGAAATTTTTAATTCCTTTTTATTCACCCAAGACTCCTCTCTTACCCATGTGAATTTTTAATTCACTTTTATTCCTCCAAAAAATCTTCTCTTCCCCATGCAAGTTCTAGAAGGCTTGACTTGTCACTTTATATGTGCCCAGGACTTCTAGAACCTTGGACTTGTCACATCATTCACATGTGAAAAATCCCCACCTTTTTGGAAACCCTCTCTTATCCACTAGATTCTTCCAATCATTGTAATTTTTAATTCACTTTTATTCCTCCAAGGAATCTTCTCATCCCCCAAGGTACCTGCAAGGTACTTGTCCTTCCTCCACCTCATGTACCTCTCTTCCACCTCACTCCCACATCATCGCACCCTAGGCCATATCACATTCCACATGTCAAGATGTGAGGGCTTATGAGTCCTCAACTCACCATAGCCCTTCATCTTGGCTTTGTTGGATTAATCTCAATTGTTGAATTCTCTAGAGAATTCAAATTATCTTATAAATACCCCTTCATTTCTATCATTTTAAAATTGAATCTTTTTCTATTTAAACTCTTGCAAAATTACCATTTGAGTTCTCATCCACCATAACATTTAGCATTTCATCCATCTTGCATTTCACTTTACACATTCAATTTAGCTTGTCATCCAAAGAACACGCAAATCTTCAAGGATCAAAGGGCCAACCAAGGAAGGAGCAACATGAAGGTATAACCAATTTCAATCATTTTTCATCTTGTTTTCATGTTTATCTTTCCTTCGAAAAATCATTGAGGTGTCCTCTTTTATGTTAGTTCTTTTGATTGCATCATTAGTTGTTTAGCATCTCACATTAGGAACTTAGCATTTTAGGAGATCATATTTCTGGCACGTCCAGTGGGACCCACAAACGGGTCTTTTTATTTTACGTTTTTATGTTGTTTAAGTTGTTTGTAGGTTCAGGTCATAGAGGGGCAGATTTTCCCCACAGAGGGGGAAGACTTGCCCTCTCGGGCGTTGTAGAGGGGCGGATATGCCCTCCTGTTTTGACATTTTTTGACAATATTTATTGCAGAAGTGCACATATGCCCTTCTGTTTCGACGTTTTTTCTAATAGTTTGCTGCAGAAGTGCGGATATGCCCTCCTGTTTCGATGTTTTTTCTAATAGTTTGCTGCAGAAGTGCGGATACGCCCTCCAGTTCTGATATTTTTTCTAACAATTTGTTGCAGTGCAAATACACCCTCCTGTTCCAATGTTTTTTTTAATAGTTTGCTGCAGAAGTGCGGATACACCCTCCTGTTCTAACATTTTTTTTTTCTAACAGTTTCCTACAGAAGTTCGGATATGCCCGCCTGTTTTGACATTTTTATTTATTTATTTCCTGTACAAGTGCGGATATGCTCGCTTGTTCCGACGTTTTCTAATTGTTTTCTATAGAGGGGCGGATTTTCCCTCCTGATCCAACGTTTTTGATAGTTTTCTGCAGAAGGGCGGATATGCCCTCTTGTTCCAACATTTTTCACTGCAGAGCGGCGAAGTTGCCCTAAACAACACGTTCAGGAAGGTGAAAAAATGCATTTTAGCTTCGTTTTTGCCTCTATTTTTTGTCGTTTGGAGTTCTAACCCTCTAACCCTCTAACCTTGTTTGTTGGTGGGTGAAGTCAGATTTCTTGCTGATATTTTGTAATATTTTTGCTGAAATTCACAAGGGGCCAAAAGATAAAACAACTAACATTTTCTTCCAGGGCCTTTATTTTATTCAAATTTTAAAGTTTTCTTTACTGTTTTATCTATTCACTTAGTATAATTAAGGGGAAGTAATACTTGTTGTTTGTTGTGCCTGCTTTTCTTTGTGTTACCCTAAGGGGGCATTAGTTTGTTTTCATATTCCCCTTATACTTTGTGTGGACCGGGGGGGTAGTTGGAAATGATTAGTGTCTTCTTCTTAGAGGGACCTGCTTGGGGATTTTATCACCCCAAGGGACGATCCCAACCATGCGTACCGACGGGGTATGCAAAGGGGGGAGAGCCAAAGTTGTACCCCAATCTAGTTGCGTTGTAATTGGAAAAATGTTGAAGCTAGGGTGATACCTAGATAGAAGTGAAGAGTTGGTTCGAGCCTTTCAGTATCTCGTTGAGGTTGCTGACTCATGCTTGTGACAGACTGGTGTTCACGGTTGTGCCTCACATACCTAGCGTATATTGAAGACTCCCTAGAAACCTTGTTCATCCTAGAGTAAGACCTTTGCTGGTCATACCCCTTAACACTAATCATAGGATTGTGCTTGTTCAAAGTGTCTTTCTGTGAAAAATCAATAAATTTTGATAAGTCAGCCTCATTGAGTCATTTCAAGTCCTTGCCATAATCTCATCATCCAAACCAAGTCACTGTTTTCCTGCAGAGGGGCGAATTTTCCCCCTTGTTTCAGCATTTTTCATTATAGAAGTGCAGATACGCCCCCCTGTTTTAGTATTTTTCACTATAGAAGTGCAGATACGCCCTCTATTTCAACATTTTTCACTACAGAAGTGTGGATACGCCCCCTGTTTTAACATTTTTCACTACAGAAGTGCGGATACACCCTCCTGATCCACTGTTTGACTGTAAAAGGGTGGATACGCCCTCCTGAACAAATAGTTTCATCCATTTGACCATTCCAAACCTCCGTTTAACCACTCTGAGTCTCCATTTGACCATTTGATCATCCTAAACACTCATTTAACCAATCCAAACATCCATTTGACCATTCCAAGCCTCCATTTAACCTTTCTAAACGTCCATTTATCACATTCCCATTGATCATTTCACAATTTGGGAACCCCATTCTACCATCTTACCATGTGACCTAAAAATTTGCACTTTCTAAAAATATCACTTCAACAACGCATCTTTCATTTGCATTCATCATCATCTCTCATCACAAAATCCCTTAAACCTTGTTTTAGGAGTTATCTCCCGAATTGACCAAGGCGTTAAGTTTGATCATTATCCTACATATCAATCATTGTCTTCAACCTAATCAATCCGCTTCTATCTTGAGGTGGATTTGTGTTGTAAGTCAACATCATTGGCCCAAATCAATTCCCTTCTATCTCAAGGCGGATTTGATGCCGTGATAATTGGTTTAGCCAGTTTAATCCGATCAACCAACGTATTAAGTCACTTAGGGTGATTTCTGAATTGGGTTTAAGACCCTTTCCATCAACCAATGCTAAGTCATCATCCAATCCAAAATAAACTTATCCTATCATATCCTCTGATCCAATCCCAATCTAAGCTCCAATCCAATTCTAATATGAGCATTAATCCCATCATCCTAATCTGAGCTTTTATTCAATCTCAATCTGAGCTTTCATCCAATCCCCATATGAGCTTCCAATCCATCCTAGTTCTCTATCCATCATCTATTCTTTCTTGCTAATCTGTATCCATCATGAATCTCTATTCCCCTCTCACACAACCAATAATAGTAGTCAAGGGGAATGCTAATTGCGTTGATGACAATAACGAAAATCTTGTTGATCATGAAGATTGATATATAGATTCCGTTGACACTATCATTGCTAGCAAGCTCTCTCCAATCGCCTCCCAAAATCCCACTAATTCTTTGAACTATTCCACCATGCCTTCATCCACATCTAATAACGGTACTTATGCTACCCTTGACAAGGGATATTCAACATCCTCACCATTGACATATTCATCATGTCCTCCCTTTCAACCTCTATCCTACCCAACTTCCATATCCTCCTCTGCTTATCATCATCAACAATCCCAATACCTCTACCTTAATCCCACATCCCAATCTTCCCATCCTAATCCCACACCCACACCCACACCTTCCTATCACAATCCCCCATCCCAATATTCCTCCTATCCTAATCCACCATATCAATCCGCTTATCCTAATCCATCATCCCTATCCTTCTATACCAAATCACCATACATTTCTTCCTATGGTGGTTCACCACCTCAATATTCTTTTTCTAATCCAACATCCACACCTTCCTATCACAATCTCCCATCCCAACACCCTTACATTAGTTCCACATCTTACCAATCTAATCCAACATCCACATCCTCCTACGTCACTCTCCCTTTCACCGCATTATATCTTAATCCTCCATCTAAACATAACCTGCCTAGTCCTTCAACCACTCCTAGTCCTCCATCTAGTCCCATCCACTCATCTAATCATAATCCTCCATCTCCTCCTAGTTATACATCTAATCCTCATCCACCCATCCACTCATCTAATCCTCCAATCCCTAACCCTAATCCTCCATATCCTCCTAGTCCTCCATCTAATCCCATCACCACGTCTAATCCTAATCCACCAATTCCTAATCCTAATCCTCCATCCATTCCCATCACTCCACCTAATCCTACATCCCTTCCAAATGTTGCCCAAGGACTCATGACAAAAGAGACACCATGCCCTCCCACTCTATCATGTATTGTCACTAGTGATGAGGCCCTCATCCATCCTACACCTATGCCTCCAATCACCATTCCTGACATCGTCCAAACAACTGATCTGGTCAAACCCATTGAATCCATTAAATCCCCATCTTCTACTACTAGATCCACCCAATCCATTGAATACATCCAATCCCCTCCTCCTAGTCCTAATATTCACAAACTTCAATCCAATGACGTTCATGAATCCTCCATCCTCTTATCTCCCCCAATTGAGGAGTCCCTCCAACACTCTTCCATCATCATACATCCCCCACAAGATGAGTCATGCCAAGAGCTTCATCCAAAGCATACAAGCATACCCCCTCCTCCAAATCAAGATCCTACCATCCCATCCAATACATCCCAAGATCATAATCCCCCATCCATCCCATCTCATGATTCCTATCCTCAACCAAGTCATGATCCTATCCTCCCATCCATCCCATCTCAAGATCACACTAGCTCATCCACTTCATCCCATGATCCCCTTTGCATTCAAGATCCAATCAATCCATCTCATGAGCCCTTATCATCCACTACCATAAATCCAGATCCCATCATACTCCTCAATTCCTCTCCTGATCCCTTATCACTCATTCCTCCTGATGCGGCTATCCCCTCATCTCCATCGCATGATCCTTCATTGACCTCTAGTCCCACCATCCCAACGCCACTTTTGTATCACCTTGGTCACATTACAATTATTCATGGTGGCCTTCTTACAGAAGAAAAAAAATGTGTATGCACCACCCTACCTCTTCCACCTACTAATGTGCTCACATCATGCTTCCAAGAGTATAAGCATCCTACAATAAATCACATGCTACAAAACATGAACTATCAAGGAAAAGGTTTAGGCCTTCATGAGCAAGGTACTTTAGATCCCATCCAAGTCAAAGAACATCCAGACACACATGGTCTTGGATATATCTCCCAAAACCTGCACTCTAAAGATGTTGGTACAACCTTCGTACATTCTAAACAATCCTCTTCTAAAGGCACAAGAGGTACTTTCCATCGTTCTACCAAGTCATTTGTCACCATCCCCCTCCTCCATCATATTACCTAAAAACAACCATCCATATTCCTCCCTCATCCTCTCAATCCATTTTGGGTCCTTATGTACCTCCATCCATCATTGCTCATCCTTCATCTACTATGGGTTCTTATAGCCCTCCATAAAACCCCACACATCTCCATATACGCAATCAATTTTGGGTCTTTATATCCCAAAATCACCCCCTCCATCTTATCCTATTCATCCACCCCCTCTCCCTCAGACACAACATAAAAATCCTACCTTCATAACTCCTAATCAGGATCAACAAAGGCACATACCTAGACACTCTCCATCCACACATAATCCCTATAACCCTACCTCCATTGCTCCACATCATCCACTCACACCTATCCCCTTACCACTAAACACACTTTGGATGCCAAAGAAAAAATGTATAAATCCAAACATCCACATGAATCTAAAGTTGCTCATGTCCCCTTCAAAAGACATGTTGAAGAAAAGAAAAATCAAGTCGAAAATCCAAATCAATCCAAAAGGCCCCAAAGGCCCACCAAAGAAAAAATAAAAACCATGTGGATCCCAAAGAAAAAAGGTGCCATACCTTCAATTGAAAAGTCCATAACGAAATCCAAAGATGCTATTCCCCCACAAAATAATTCACCTCATCCATCTCCTAAATCTATTTTGGGTCCCGACATCCCAAAAATCACTATCCCAACTCCTCCATTATCACCACCCTCTCCATCCATTCCTCCACCTATCTTTTCACATCCACCACATGTGCCAATGTTGGTCATGAACACAGTCCCCCATCACACCTTCACCTATCACACATCCACTCCATCATTCCATCCATACACTTTTCAACACCCCATCCAATATACCCCTATCTCTACCATCCAATCCCTTTGATTCATCCTCTTGCATAATCCATTTCTTCTACTAAGGTTGTACCAACATCCACTGGTCACTTTACACATGGGCTCTTATTACCTCATATGGAACTTGATGCTTGATTCCTTCATCCATATCCTTATCAACTATCCTCTAAAATATGCATATCCATCTCCCTATCTTTATCCATCTTCGTTCACATTAGTAAAATCAGAAAAATACAAAAAAAAATAAACAAAATAAAAAAATAAAAAAATGGTAAAGAGAAAATCATTCATCTAATGGCGAAAACTTGGAAAACAAGTTCCTTGGATAAGTACCATGATGAAAACCTAGCAAACAGACATCAAGCACAAATTCCCCATCTAGTCTCCTTCCACGATTGGGGGTAACATCCACTTACACATTCCTTTCCTCCATCTCCTACATCTGCCTATCTTTCGCATCCTATCCATCCTATCCCATTTATCCCACTCCCTCCATCTTCCTTGTGATATTGATAAATGTAGGGGAAAACCTTTATAGATTCTTTGGACACCTCTTGGCATATATTCCCCTCATCCATACACTATCATATTCCTTATCCACCTCTCTCTATCTTCCATAATCCATGCATCCTATCCACCTCTCTCTATCTTACATTTTCCATGCATCCTATCCACCTCTATCTATCTTCCATTGCCCATCTCACTCCCTTATCCACCCATCTTGCTATCCCTCTTTCCTCGTCATGCATGACACATCTAGAGTAGGCGAATCTCCTTATTTGCAATTGGGTCCTTGGAGACATCATTCACCCATTCAAGAAAGTAATCCTATCCATCTCCCCATCCTGCCCATCCTTACCTCCCCATCAATTTATCCATCCAGTCATCCCTTCCATCTACCAAATCCTTATCTTCCTATACTCTCATCCACTAGCCCTTTTTTTCCCTTCCATCATTATCTAACCATCCCTCTATCTAAACATCCTGCTCATATCCCTATCCTTATAATCCATTCCATCCCTCCAATTTCTTATCCCTCTATCCACCTATCCTCACATCTTTATATTTCCCCATCTCTATCTATCCATCCATTTACTTCTTTTTTTCTTCCTCTTATCTCATAATCCCTTGTCATTGGTATCTAGCTATAGGCTACCCCTATGCAATCCAATTCCCTGCTACCTCTATCTCATCATTCCTATCTATTTCCCACATATTTCTCATATCTTCATTGTTCATCCATCCATCCTCTCACCTTCCCAATTGTTATTCTAATGATCTAAATACCTATCCCATCCCTGAGCTTCACATCATACATATCTTACACATATCGACCATCGTCCTATGCAATGCTCATCCTGTCGGCTCCATCCTTTTATCCATTTATCATGGTCATCTCATCATCCCTTATCCATTGTCCATCGTTGAACTCTTGTTGAACTACATTGCCCCTACACTTTCACATAGGCAAGGTCGATCATTTGATCCACCCCCGGGGCTCTGTCTTTTATTTGTCTTGTAATATTCCGTCATCTTTCTTTGGCCTTGTGTCAAACTACATTGCCCCTGTGCTTTCACGTAGGCAAGGTCGATCATTTGATCCACCCCCGGGGTTCTATCTTTTGTCTGTCTTGTCATCTTCCATCGTCTATCTTTGGCCTTGTATTGAACTACATTTCCCCTGCACTTTCATGTAGGCAAGGCTAAATCATTTTGTCTACCCCTAGGGTATATTTCATGTCTTTTACCATCCACCATTGGTCTTCCTTGTCCTCTTTATGATTTTATCCTTAGTCTTTTATCGAACTATGAGGGCTCTGTGCTTTCACGTAGGCAAGGTTGATCTTTGATCAACCCTCGAGCCCCTAGGTCTTTAGGGTTTTGTTGTCTTGTGCCTTATCATCCTGTCATCCTATCATCTTTTTTGTGTCATCAAGTATGTCCCTATCCTAGATGGTTCTTATAGAAAAAAGATCATTAGTCTCATGAGGTTCAATCGGTTTCAAATATCCCGCGTCATGTCGATCAATCAATCTATCCTCCATCTTTGGTCTCAACAGGACGTATCCTTCCTAACAAATCGCATCAACCTCATCCATCCTTTTGATCCTATGGAAAATGATGTTTGAAACTTGATTGTGATATTTTGATGTTTTTGATATTTTCTTTATCATTTGAGCTCCCTATCATCACTTGTCAAGGCCGCCATGATCTCTCCTATCATGGTGTGCTTTTCCTAGTCAGCATAGGGGCATATCTTGCTCTTTTATCTGTTTATGTCTTCTTGGTTGTCCCACGTAGTACCCACCAAGATCCTCGAGGCCTTGTATTACACTGGGGCATCCTTTTGTGCTTGTGGTTATTCCAATACCTGGCCCGAACAAAGTCATCGTGACTTTGGGGTATTGGGATATCCTTCTTGTTCGTTGTGTTTGTTTATGCATTAGACACTAATCCACCTTGGTTCCACATTTTCTGGCACTTAGTATCTTATGCTATAGTAAAAATCAATGCTCTAAGGATGGAAAATTGCATTAGGATTGCATTTCATTTTCCATTCCATCATCTTGCATATCTCCCCCATCCTCATCCATTCAAATAATCTAATCACATTCTTGGTCTTAGCCTTGCTACAAGCCTTGATCCAATCGTCATCCTCATCATTATCATCCGTGGGATGTATCCTTCCATATCCTTGTGTTGTTTTGGGATGTATCCTTTCCTCATCAATAATACTCTCATTGGGATGACTCCTTCCCTATCCTTTGGTGTTATTTTGGGATGTATCCTTCTCTCATCAATAACACTCTCATCAGGATGACTCCTTTCCTATCCTTTGGTGTTATTTTGGGATGTATCCTTCCCTAGTTAACAACACTCATCCTCATCTTCATCAAGATGTATCCTTCCCCATCCTTGTGTTGTTTTAGGATGTATCATGTCCTTGTCAACAACACTCCATCAACCATCCACCCAACCTGGCTTATAGCTTAACTGGGGCAACATCATATTTGTCCTTGACTCCATTTGTGCTCACCTTTACCTCCCATCGCTTATCATCATTTCTTATCCATCACTTTACATCGTCATCTTTACATCCCATTTCATCATCTCATCTCTCATCATTTCCCCCATCCTTTCCCCCTCATCCATCTCCCACCCTACGTTGGGATGGACCCACACTCGACAGCGGGGCGGACATGCCCTTAGCTGTGCAATGGACCCACCCTATTTCGGGGCGGATCCGCCCAGCCCCAGGATGGACTTGCCCCGCCCTGCATCGGGGTGGACACGCCCCACATTGAGGCGGACCCACCCTGCCCCATGCCGGGGCAGACCACCCCTTTTCTGGGGCGGACCCGCCCTTCTCCAATGGGGCAAATCCGCCCCTTTGCAGATCTCCAACCCATTTTTTTTCCTTCCCAGGGCCACCATTTGCAAACCATACGTCAGATTGACTTCGTTCAAAAGGAAAACTTGCTTAATTTTTTGTGCTCTTTCCAACCATACCTTCCATTTATTCCTATCGAGAATTCATCCGGGACCCCTCTCTTTTCCCTCCCTTTTTAAGGGGTATTTTTTTACTTCTTATTTACCTTTTTTTCCTCGAACTAATCCCTTCCCTTCCCGAGGCCGCCATTTGCAAACCGTTTGTTCGTTTGAATTCGTTCAAAAGATAAATTTGCCTAATTTTTCACGCTCTTTCTAACCATACCCTCCATTTCTTCCTATCGAGAGATTGCCCAAGACCCCTCTCTTTTCCCCTGTCGCCCTCTCGAGGGGGCATACCCTTCCCATTTATCCATTTTCCCTGCCATAGTAATTTCTTTGCAAGATTTGGGAATCTTCATCCATTCCGCTACTAATTGGACAACTCAAGTCCTCCTCCCCATGCTGGGGCATCATTTTCTGGTTACTTCCTCTATAGAGTCATCTACATTTGCTTTTCTTCGAAGCACGATTATTCTAACAATACTTTGAAGAGGGAAAAACGTAGACATCTAAATTTGATCACTTCCATATGATCAAAATTGTCTACTCTATTCATTTATTTCATTAATAGTGATTAAATAATTTATTTAATCATTATTTCATTTTTTGCCTAAGGTTCCTAAAGTATGTAATTGAATAATTAAATACTTTACCTTACACCTTTTCTTCTCTAAATTAAATAAATAAGACAATTTATTTAATTTAGTAATTTGATCTATTTGGATTAAAACTAATTTTTAATCCCTCTTTTTCTCTCTCCTTGTCACATTTTCCATAATCCTCTTTTAATCCAGATTAAATTAATTAATCTGTGATAAGGATGTGCACCACTTAATCAAGGTTAGTGTCACATCCTCCATAATCTCCCACTTGCCTCTAATCTCTCATTAATTATCCTAATCTTGTGTTTGCACAACCTTAATCAAGGTCATTAGCCTAATCAATACCTTGGTCAACTCTCCCCATCCCCTAAGAAAATTTTAGTTCTTTTTTATTCACCCAAAGCTCCTCTCTTACCCATGTGAATTTTTAATTCACTTTTATTCCTCCAAGAAATCTTCTCTTCCCCATGCAAGTTCTAGAAGGCTTGACTTGTCACTTTATATGTGCCCAGGACTTCTAGAACCTTAGACTTGTCACATCATTCACATATGGTAAATCCCCACCTTTTTGGAAACCCTCTCTTATCCACTAGATTCTTCCAATCATTGTGAATTTTTAATTCACTTTTATTCTTCCAAGGAATCTTCTCATCCCCCAAGGTACCTGCAAGGTACTTGTCTTTCCTCCACCTCATGTACCTCTCTTCCACCTCTCTCCTACATCATCTCACCCTAGGCCATATCACATTCCACATATCAAGATGTGAGGGCTTGTGAGTCCTCAACTCACCATAGCCCTTCATCTTGGCTTTGTTGGATTAATCTCAACTGTTGAATTCTCTAGAGAATTCAGATTATCTTATAAATACCCCCTCATTTCTATCATTTTAAAATCAAATCTTTTGCTATCCAAAATCTTACAAAATTACCATTTGAGCTCTCATCCACCATAACATTTAGCATTTTACCCATCTTGCATTTCACTTTGCACATTCGATTTAGCTTGTCATCCAAAGAGCACCCAAATCTTCAAGGATCAAAAAGCCAACCAAGGAAAGAGAAACATGAAGGTATAACCAATTTCAATCATTTTTCATCTTGTTTTCATGTCTATCTTTCCTTCGGCTAATCATTGAGGTGTCCTCTTTTATGTTAGTTCTTTTCATTGCATCATTAGTTGTTTAGCATCTCACATTAGGAACATAGCATTTTAGGAGATCACAGGTTCATAGCTCTAGTCAAAAGCGCTCACAGATAAAAAAAATTGTAGGAAAAACCTATAGTAGGAAAATAAAAACCTACTATAACATCCTTTTGACATAAGTATTTTTACATTTCTTACCACATGTGGCATTTAATATTCTTCTATATGTTTCATTTCATCTTTTCACTTTGGATATGATATCATTGTTTTTTCTTTTACAAGTGACTTGTATTAATTTTTCAATTAGGGGAAAAAGTGGCGACATCTTTCATCTTCATATTAGATCCATAATGATCATAGAAAGTTAAGTATCCCAAGTATGCATTTGTATTTATTTTTTTATTTTCATATCATATTTGTTAGAATTGGCTATGGCTGCCAAGATCTTGAGACCAAAACTGAAAGCACAAGAAGAGAGAATGCAAATGTGACAAGAATAAACTATATTCTTATCAATATGATGTGATTTGATTGATTGTATAATGAGAGACCCCTTGGTTATATAGTTAAGGTAAGAACATAGAAGGGCATAAGATTATGACAAGTACTTTAATCTTATGACATGAGACAACTATGAAAATTATCACTCCACCTAAAGTGGAAAAGTGATAATGTGATAATCACCACAAATGGCGGATCACCCACAAAAGGTGGAGAGGTAATTGCATGATATGTCCACGAAAGGTGGAAGTGATAAAGTAATAACATGATAAGTCCACCAAAGGTGGAAAAAATCCAATTAGCTCCTATGTGGTCCCTAAATAAACTTAACTAAGATGTAATTATGACCTAGGACAAGCTACAACACATTTAATTACACCAACACCCCCCTCAAGTGCAACTTAGGGAGAGTGTACACAAAAACAAACAATGCAAGATGGGTCTCGACAACTAGGCCATGTTAGGTGCCCAAGTACAAATGCAAAGAAATCTCTCACAAATGGAGAAAAGGAGAAAACCCAATGAGAAAAAACTCCTCTCCAAAAAAGAGATGAAATTCAAAACAATAATGATATCCATCACAAATCCAATCAATCTCCATACACACAAAGGATGAAAATAGAGACCATTTAACCCTCCATAATGAGATAACCTGTTGCAAGAGAAGCACTGGAAGTACATTATGGAGTAACACTGGAATCTTCAATCTGGCAAGCAAGGAAAGATACTTCTGTTTGCTACTAAAACTATATGTGATTCATTCATTGACTCAAGGTGGAATCATGATAAAGCAAGAATAGACCCGATGCCAAAGAACATTAGAAAACTCGCAAATTGGCACAATTTTGGAATCTATGAAGTAACAGTCGATTGAGAAATGATCTGGAATTGAAATGAAGTGTAGAGAAAATGCAAACCTAATGCACAAGAAAAAGAAATAGTGCATGCATTGATGAATGTTCACATATGTGTCCATGATGAAAAATAGCCTCAAATTTGTGTAGATAAAAAAATCTGAAAAAATAGTTTACACCACTATGAAGTGCTCAAAATTAGCTTTTTGTCGATATCTCGTTTGCCAAAAACAGACACCGTGGCCAAAAGTTATGAATTTTTCAAAAAAACTGAATTTAGCTTGTTGGAAACAAGTTTTCTAGCAAAAAAAGTTTATTTTTGATTTGATTTTTGAAAAATATACTCACTATTTGTAAAAAAAAGTAGAAACCGAGAAATATTCTGATGCTCAAAACAAAACCTAGAAATCATTTTCTAATCCAGCATGTAGAAGATGAGAAAATGACTTTTTTTAACCTTCAGTCAAGACAAAAATGATGCGCGCCATTTTTTTTACAACAATTTCCTCTAGTTTTGTGCAAGATTTGCAAAATCTAAAAGATACTCAGTTCAGATTTTGATCCTGGCTACAAAACCCATAAATTGTTTTTCTTGCAAATGAGTGAAAGTTGGACTTTTGAAACAAAAATGATGACAGCTGCAAAAAAAAGGCTTGCAACAAACCCTTGTTTGCCAAAAATGCAAATGGTGATCAAATTGAGTGAAACAAAAGCCAAATTTGACTTTCTCAAGCCTTTTGGACACAATGGTGAGCTCAGATTTGCACCAACAAGCTCCGATATGAACTGGCAATAAAGAGCTAAAAATAGAACCTCCCCAAATCTAGTATCTTTCTTTAGAAAAAGACTCCAATGAGACCCAACCCGCTCTGGTACCATGTTAGAATTGGCTATGGCTGCCAAGGTCTTGAGACCAAATGGAAAACACAAGAAGAGAGAATATGAATGTGACAAGAATGAATTGTATTCTTATCAATATGATTCAATGATATGATGTGATTTGATTGATTGTATAATGAGAGACCCCTTGGTTATATAGCCAATGTGAGAACATAGAAGAGCATAAGATTATGACAAGTGTCGTAATCTTATGACATGAGACAACTATGAAAAGATATCACTCCACTTAAAGTGGAAAAGTGATAATGTGATAATCACCACAAATGGTGGATCACCCACAAAAAGTGGAGAGGTAATCACATGATATGTCCATGAGAAGTGGAAGTGATAATGTAATAACATGATAAGACCACCAAAGGTGGAAAAACTCCAACTACTTCCTATGTGGTCTCTATGTAAACTTAACTAAGGTGTAATTATGATCTAGGACAAGGTACAACACATTTAATTACACCAACAATATTGATACACACTTACCAAATGTATACTCATATTTTTCATACTCAATTATTGTGCGTATACATAGTTATCCATACTTATATTATCACGCTTAATTATCTTTTCATACTAAGTTTATCATGCTCATGCTCAATTTTCTATACCCTTATTATTATTCTATCATGCTCAGTTTTTATAGTTAGTAAGAGGTAAGCAGTTTATGTATCTCTTGATTTGTTGAAGATTAATATAAAATTCCTAATCTGCAGTACTGGTTTTCCCTCCGGGGTTTTCCAAGGACAATTTGTCCAAAAATATTGTGTTTATTATTTTGCATGTCTTTTTCTCTATTCCTGTGGTTTTTATTTGTAAAGTTGCAGTTGTGTTATTTTTCAATATTTGTTGTGAATTAATTTTTGGCAGTCAAATAATCTTTGTAGATAGGAGATTAATAATCAATAACTGCAATAGAATTTTTCACATGGTATCAAAGCAGATCTGAGGGCAGAAAGAGCTCAGCGTAGGCATAGGAAGGAAAATTGAGGGTTTATAAAACCCAGTTCTACCTCTTCAAAGTTATTAGTTATTATTATTATTATATATGTTTGAGATGACCTCAACAGGTTTAAGAGATCAAGACAAATTGGATGTAGCCTCAAATTTTGGTGTTTGGAAAGCCGAAATTTCTTTATTGCTGGAAGAGAATGGTATCAAGGAATATGTGACCAATGTTGTAGCTGTACCCACTGATCCAACACAACTCTTAGCATATAAGAAGGAAGATGCCAAGGCGAGGAGGTTGATTCTTAACGGTGTGAAGGATCATATTGTTCGACATATCACAAAGTTAGATACAACAAAGAAGATGTGGGACACCATTCTGAATCTGTACCAGAATGCTACCACTAACAGGAAATTGATTCTCAGAGAAAAGTTGAAGAATACCCGAATGAACAAGGGGGAAGACGTTACAAGTTACCTCACCAGACTTAGACTTGTCAAGGACGAGTTGGCAACTGTTGGAGATAAACTAGATTTTGACAAGCTAGTACGAATAACCCTAAATGGGTTTACTAAGCAGTGAGATGTATTTGTTCAAGTTATTAATGGAAAAGACACCTTACCAAGTTGGGATCTACTATGGAGTGACTTCACTCAAGAGGAGCTTAGACTAAGTCTTGTCAGTGGTACCAGTAGTAAGAGTTGAAAAGTGAAGCAGAACAAGAAAACATTGCCCTAGCTAAAAAAGAGAAAGCAAAGAAGGGGTCTAGCAAATGATCAAATCCTAAAGGTGAGAAGAAGGACTTGTATAAAGTCAAGTGCTATGGTTGTCATGAGTTTGGCCACTATGTCAACAATTGCCCACAAAGGAAGAAAGGCAAGAAGCAAGTGACAACTTCAACAAGTGCAGATGAGCTCTCTAGTAGAATGAAGGATGAAATTGCTCTCATAGTTTGTATGGTTAGATCAACCTCATAAGGTGTTTGGTATATAGATAGTGAGGCATCAATTCATATGACAGGAGTCAGAGAATACTTCTCCACTTACATGGAGGACATCAAAATCCAAATTTATATGGGGAACATGTCCAAAATCAATCCAGTTGGGAAATGGACTGTTCTATTTTAGAGGGAGAATGACAAGACGATTCCCATTCATGATGTGTTGCATGTTCCAGGATTGGGTATGAATCTGATTTCTTAATCTGTCCTTCAGGATAAAGGCTACAATGTACTCTTTAGAGGGGAAAATGTGTTAATCAAGCACAAGGATTGGAAATCACCCATAGCTATTGGAGTTACGAGCGATCAAATTTATAGGTTACAGTTTGATACTCATAAGACACTAATGAGCAATGGTAATTCTACAGATCAAGGAGATCTATGGCATAGGAGGATGGGCCATATACATCATGGAGCACTTAAATTTCTTTGTGAGATAGTGATAGGTGTTCTAGAGGTGAGCACAAAGCATGATGATGTATGTAAGGGATATGTGTTGGGGAAGTTTTTGAAAACATATTTTCCAAGGAGTGAGCAACCAACAAAAGCTCCAAGGATTGAGCAATTAGATCAGGGATAGCGAAGCTCGAGTACAGTTACTAGTACAAGCACAGGCTCAGGTGCTGAGAGTTCATAGAGTATGGAGCAACATATGCAACAAATCCAAGAGATGCATCAAGAACACATAGAGGTTGATACTTCATCCTCTACAGTTGGTAGCAGTAACCAACAAACATATACTTAGGAATTTGTGGGAGCTCCTAGGACGAGTAATAAAAAATAGAGACAACCAACCAGGTATAATGACTATATGGCATTAGTTAGTCAGTTTGTAGATAGTGAGCCCTCCAACTATCAGGAGGCCACATAGTAGCAAGTGTGGCAAGATGCAATGGTTGAAGAATATACCTCAATAGTGCAAAATGATGTATGGGAGGTTGTGCCTAGACCAACAGATGGGACAATGGTTGGATCACGTTGGATCTATAAGATCAAGCACAGTGTAGATGGTAGCATCGAGAAATACAAGGCAAGGTTCATGGCCAAGGGTTTCTCTCAGAAGGAGGGAATAGACCATGATGAGAATTTCACTCTAGTGGATAGGTATACTTCTATACGAGTCATGATCTCACTCGCAACACAGATGGGATGGAAGATCCATCAAATGGATGTCAAGACAGTGTTTCTTAATGGTGAATTGAAAGAGGAGGTATACATAGAACAAATAGAGGGCTTTGTAGCACACAATAGTGAAACCCACATGAGTAGATTGAAGAGAGATTTGTACAGACTCAAGCAAGCTCCTAGGGTGTGGTATGAGTGCATTGATAAATACTTGCAGGGAATGGGCTTTGTGAAGAGTGAGGCAGATGCTAACCTCTACTACTTGGTGGTTGGGGGTGAGATTCTCATTCTTGTTCTATATGTGGATGACTTATTTTTTATAGGTTCACTGGGGCTCATATTGGAGTGCAAGTGAGACCTTGCAGTAGAGTTCGAGATGAAATATTTGGGGCTTATGCACTACTTTCTAGGCATGGAGGTATGACAGATAGATGGAGAGATTTTCCTTGGACAAGGGAAATACTGCATTGAAATCTTGAGGAGGTTCGAGATGGAGGATTGCAGAGCCATGTCTACTCCTATGATCATGAATTGGAAGAAGGTAGACACATCGAGGGAGAAGGATGTAGACCCCACCTTATATAGGTAGTTGATTGGGTCTCTCATATATTTGGTCAACAAAAGGCCAAATATATTCTTTGCAGTAAATTCTCTTAGTCAATTCATGGTTGAGCCGAAGAGAGTGCATTGGACAATGACAAAGCATGTGTTGCGGTATTTGTGTGGTACAATTGGGTATGGGATCAGAAATGCTCGAGGTGATGGTATTAGGTTGATAGGCTATATTGATGCAGATTGGGTAGGTAGTACGACATACATGAAAATCACTTCAGGGTGTTGCTTTAGCTTGGGATCAGGGGTTGTCTCTTGGTACAACAAGAAGCAGAAGTCTGTGGCTCTAAGTTCCGCAGAGGCAAAATACATAGCAACTAGCATGGCGATGTGTGAGGCGATATAGCTTAGAAAGTTGTTGGTAGCCTTGTTTGGTCAGAGGGTTGAGACTATTGTGATACACTACGACAATCAAAGTTGCATCAAGTTGTTTGAGAATCCGATTTTTCATGATAGGTCTAAGCATATAGACATCAAGTATCATTTCATCAAGGATTGTGTATAGTGGGGGATTATTCAACTATAGTATATACCTACAGATCAAAAGGCTGCAGACATTTTGACAAAGGCATTGGGGAAGACAAAATTCATCTTCTTCAGAGATATGTTGGGTGTTATGCAGAACACCTTCCTCGCTAAGAGGGAGTGTTAATTTATTGTAGCTCAAACAATTGTTTTCTCCAATCCCAAGAATTATTATTTAATTCTTGAGACTTCTAGAAAGAATTTACTTAGGTCCAAATAATTATTTAATTAATTAATCTTCAAGAAACTTCTAGAAAGGAGTTAGAGATAATTAATTAATTAATTGATTCCTCTAGAGACTTCTAGAAACCAGTTAGTTAGGGTTTGTTAGAGTTTAATTAATCTTAGCCATTGATTGAGATTAAATCATGGCCATTGGTTTTCCAATGAGAATAGTTTAAAAGGGGATCAATGGGTATTCGGAGAAGACATGAACACACACACTTGAGAAAGATTTGTAGCGAGAGAAAATAATCTTGCAGTGATAGCATTGAAGGCAGCATCAGTGGAATTTTAGCAGGAGAAATTAGGGGAAGAATTTTCAAAGAAGAATATTGCTGGAGCTTTGTCAGTAAGAGGCAAGTAGTTTATGTATCTCTTGATTTGTTGAAGATTAATATAAATTCCTAATTTGCAGTACTAGTTTTCCCTCCAGGTTTTTCCAGGGACAATTTGTCAAAAACTATTGTGATTATTATTTTGCATGTTTTCTTCTCTATTCCTGTGGATTTTATTTGTGAAATTGTAGTTGTGTTATTTTTCAATATTTGTTGTGAATTAATTTTTGGCAGTCACATAATCTTTATAGATAGGAGATTAATAATCAGTAATTGCAATAAAAAATTTCACACTATCACTAATGAATATCTCAGTAAGTAAAGCATGGTGATCCTGGTGGCATGTTGGTGCACCCAGGAGCCGCTATCACAACAAATAAAGTGCCTCTTTAATGCTGAGGAGGATGTGGTGGTTTTTTCCATCATTCAGATCCTTGGATATCTAGAGCATAGCGAGATTCACATTCATGACAAAATATCTACGAGGAGTTCCTCATGATTGTCATCCTTCTCAAAAGGAAGCTTTGGGTGAAGCTATTGGTCCATGCCCCCTTCAAGTCGGTCATTTCCAATTCTACTCTACAAGGCATTTCAGATTTTTTAAGAACCCAACCGAGGGATTGATCACTGGAAATTTTGACATCAAAGCATTTGAAGAGGGTGGTGTACACAAGTCTCCGCTGGCTCTCTTCAAAGAAGGGGTCATTAAAGGGAATCTAGACTCTTTCCACAATTTCTTAGGTCAACATCCCAACCTATTATCACTTGCCCATTTGGGCATAATTGTAACTTGATTGAAGGGTCAAGGGTCTTGTTGAAACTTTAAAAAAAAAGTTTGGAAGAGGAGGTAATCTTGTCGTGTTGGCAAAAAGAATCATGTAATCTTTTTCTATTTTCTAATATAATGGCAGGTAGTGCTTATTTATAAATAAATAAATATATATATATATATTGAATTTAATATTAAATTTTAAAATGATTATAATTATTAATATACTTTTGATTTCATGTTTAAATGTATTTAAATAATTTTGAATGATTTTTAAATAAGATGTCTCATTTAAAGCATTTTTTTTTTTTTTTTTTGTATTATAGATAAGGTGGTCACAAAAATATAGAGTCAGTTACATCGAGATGTACAGAGGCAAAAGGCCAAGCCTCTCAGCAAGAGTAGCAAGATGACTACAAAACAAAAAGTCCTAAACAAAATTACTAGTAGGTAATCAAAAGACTAAAGTAAAATATCATCATAGGTGTCAACCTAGGTTGTCCACCCCATAGATCCCTCCATCCACACAATTTTTTTGTTCTCCTGGATCTGAGCAAGCATAAGGAATTGGTGCTTTTTAGCATTCCTTTTGTTCTTAACCTCCTTGATAAACATTTTGCAAGTCCTCTCGAAGATCTGCAGATTATCCACATTCCTCCTCCATTCATAATCATTCTTCATCTCTTAGATGAAGAAAGTGGCATATCCCGTCTTCAGGAACCTTTTCATCTTTTTCCTATCCATCACATGGTAGTATGAACTTGCAAGAAGATTTTAAAATATGTGAGTTTTCAAAAAGACTCAGTAAGAACCCTGTGGGTGTTCTGAAACCTTTCCTCATTCCTACATTTCCAAACCTACCATAGGATATTAGAAGAGAGAATGTTCCAAAACAGATTAGTATCCTTATTAAGCCCATCAATATGCCCAATGATGATTTCAAGAGTATTAATAATCATAGGATAAGTGATACCAAACATATTCCAAATTTCCTTAGCAAAAATACAGTCAAAGAGAATGTGCCTTCCTGATTCAGGCATTCTACACAAGTTACAGTAATTAGTTGCAAAGTTATCTTTTCTAATTGGGAGTCTGTCAAGAATCGACAACCATTTAAAACATTTTATTTTAGGTTTTATAGAACCTTTCCATAGAATATTAAAGTAGTTCTTCCAGGAGTAGATGTCCAGGGTGGTGTACCAAACAACATTGACATGGTCAATGATGGCATCATTATATCCAATCACCTTGTAAACATTTTTATCGTTGATTCTTGATATAATGGTCCCATCTGGCCATTTGCAGTTTAAGTATCTATGAGAATCCAAATGACAAGTAGTAGGTAAGTCCTTGGTAGCTTTAATAATCATATTATAAGTTTTCTTCTAGGAGGTCAGGATATTAAATTTTCTTTTGAGATTATCCCAACCAATTAACCTTTCTTGCTCAAAGAGGCCAGCTAATCGAGAGATGCCCTTATTATTCCAGTATCTAGTAGAGCAGCCTTGGTAGAGGGCGAGGGGTTTGCCAGATAAGTGTAAGTTCCACCGATGGATCTTTCACCATAAAGATGATAATCATTTAACAAATTTACAGAAAGTACTAGGAAATCCAAAAGCCTCAAGCATCATAGAAATAAAGTTCCATTCAACCCTGTCATAGGCCTTTTCGAAATCCAGGAGAAACATAGCAGAGTTTTGCTGAGAGAAGTTGGCCCAATTCATGGATTCCCAGCTGGTGATCAAATTCTTAAGAATATACCTTCCTTTAATGAAACCAGTTTGGGTAGAGCAGACAAATTTAGGCAGGATTTTTTCAAGTCTAAGAGCCAGGATCTTGGCAAAAATTTTATAGGAAACATTAAGGAGGGTGATAGGTCTCTAATTTTTGATGAGAGCTTTGTCTCCATCTTTGGGAATCAATTTAATAATACACCTGTTGATGGAGCTACCCAGGGATCCCCTAGCTAGGGCTTCCAAGTAGAGATCAAGAAGATCTTTGCATATCCAATCAGTGTTGGCCTTGTAAAACTCCACAGGGAGACCATCGGGCCCAGGGGCCTTGTCATTGTTAAGGGAGTTAATGGCATTATCAATTTCCTCCATCGAGATATCTTTAGATAGCAGGTCAGCATCCATAGTGGAGATCCTATTAGGGATAAGAGTTCTGCATTGATTCCTAAGGGAGGTAGCCTCCTCCGAGTCTTTAGAGGTAAAACGATTTTTATATAAATCCTCAAAGGCCTCTTTGATGCTGTCAAGGTCAGAAATTTCTTGATTATTTACTATAATTCTCTCAATATTTTCATTGGATTGCTTGTGCTTAAGGAGGTTAAAGAAGAATTTTGAGCCCCTATCCCCAAACAGGAGCCAGTGAGCATTGGATCTAATTTTGGCTCCTCTAGTTTTAACCTACTGGTGTGGTCTAAGGGCTTCCTTAGTATTAATCACATGGGAGATGAGATCATAGTCTGAGGGGTTGGCTTGGATGTTAGCTTAAGCTCTTTGAAGGTTAGAGGAGAGCTTTTTTTTGATAAATCTATAGTCTTTGGCTCTTTTTTGGCCTATGGTTTTTAACAGATTCTTCCAGGCAAGAATGTTCATGTTCCATCTCTTCGTGTGAGAGCTGGTAGGGAAGTTATTCTTATTAATGAGTCTAATGATATGGATGGCAGCAAGAGCGTCCTCATCCTTAAGAATATTAGTGTTCAAGAAAAACTTGGGATTGGATACTTTGCTGAGCATAGGGGAAGTGTTAGTTCTAATACAGATGGAGATAGGATGATGATCAGAGAGGGGAGTGGGGGTGACGAGGACAAAGTTGCCTAGGTTATTCGGTAAGACAGAGAAGAAATTTTTATTAGCATAGAATCGGTCAAGTCTAGAGTATATTCTAGAGGGACCCTGTTGAAAGTTGCACCAGGTATGCCATAAGCCAGGATTCATGTCTTTACTTTCGGCTAAAGGGTCAAAAAGATTTTTATTGATTTTTCATTCTATTCCAGTGGAATTTTTCAAGGTCTTTCCAGGAAAACGGAGTACCACCAACTTTATCTTCCTGGGATTCAATCATATTGAAGTCCCCTCCCATGAAGCACAAGATGTTAGGGAGCGCAGCCAACCAGTCCCAGAGGCTCACCCTCTCCCTAAAGTTGTTCGATGCATAAATTGAGCATAAGCCAAAGACATTGCTATTGTAATTAAAAGTAATCCAAACAACTCTGTTACAAGGGGAGAACCCATTACCAGTGATATACTTCTCCCATCTCGGGTTGACCAGCAGTGCAACCCCTCCCCTGCCCCTAGGGTGACTGGTATAGAATTTGATAGCATATTTCCAAAGGAAATTAAGGTTGGATTCAAGAACGAATCCTATAGCTTTAATTTCTTGCAACATTAAGAAATCCATGGAGTTATTTAAAAAATGCTTAATGACAAACTTCCTATCCAGGGATTCAAGCCCCCTTATGTTCCATGAGATGCAATTCATGAGGAAACATGCGGGGGGGGAGAGCACTGGTCTGCCGATCCCAAGATTGGGGTTTAAGCAACAGAAGGGGTATTCCCTTGTTTTTTCCTGGAGGGGTTCTTATTTTTGGAGCCCAGAGGTCTTCCCTATCATTTAGATGAGTGGAGATCTTCGTTGAATTCATCATCGTTATCGGAAGCATTGGGGGAAAGGATATCCACATCCATTAACTGCTTTGGGCGAAGATTAGTGGAATCAGAGGAGTGGTTATGGGCCGGGATGACCTCCAACAGACAGTCATCACTAAGCTCCCTTAACATCTTGTGAGGGAAGTTCAGGGGGGGTTGAGTCAATGTAATTGACAGAGGGGTCCTTTTTGCTCGAGATTGAAGGGGGGAGGTAATACAAAATTCTTGAGAAGCAGCCGGGATAAGGTTGTCCATGATGGAGGTAGGAGGGAGATCTAAGGACTGGGAGACCATAATGGAGGTGTTAACCTATTTATTGGTTCTCTGCCTGCGTTTATTGGAGATTTTGGTCACGGTTTGGAATCTAACATTTTGAGACTCATTTTGATGGGACAAGGAGACAACTGGGAGCGATGAAGGGGAAGGGATAGTAGGGAAGGATGGGGAGCTAGAGGCCATGGCGGGGACGGGGTTGGAAGGTTTAGCAGAGTGTGGGGTTTTGACCACAGAGGCTTCCAAATTAGGGTTAGCAGAAACAAAGGGGTTTCAGAGAGGCGAGGGCTTAGATGGAAAATGTTTTTTCTTAAGAATGGGGCAATCCTTCCTCAGATGCCCTTCTCTTCTACACAAGAAACAGGCGTTTAGACCTCCAAGAATTTCAATAGGACAAGAGTAATTATCCTTAGATATGTTAATGTTAATGTCAGCCGGAATCTCTTTACTAGGAATCAACGAGACAAGTATCCTAGCATCCATATGAGGAACCAATCTCACAGTGTCATCCATTCGAATGACCTTACCTAGCAGTTCAAGCAATTGGGGAATGAACCTCCGTAGAAATGGCGGGATCTGTTTAACTAAAATCCATCGCGGGGCAGAAAGGGCAAGAACTTCCTCAAGAATGGCCTCAGGAGACCAAGCCAAGGCTCGAAAGGAGGTAGACCCCACGGTCCAATATTGTTTTTTAAGCACTTCGACCTGGGATTCCTGATTAGCAAAGAAGATCACATATAATCCTTTCTGGATTTTCCTACAGAACGAAATATGGAGACCAAGCTTTAAGTTCTAGTAGTTATGGAACCAGTCGTCTAAATTTTTTCTAGGAGGGCATTTATCGACTTCAACAGTAGAGAAAAAAATAGGCGAATTCCTTAACCTATTTTTTTCCTTCCCAATTTCCACTAGCATTTCCGGATTTGGAGAAATAGAGAAAGGCAGGGGAACATCCCCAGTGTTCTTACCGGTTTCGTAGGCGCCATGGATGTTCGATAGGTTAAACCTCGCGCTCGCGTCAATTGCGATGCCAAAATTAGCCACCACCTCGGAGAAGGATTTGGGTCTTGGTTTAGTGGGAGTATCTATGCTATGAATGTCTGAGACCTTAGAAACCCTAGGCAATTTCGAGGGGAGAATGGGGGGTATGACCTCTGCCGAGCGACAGAGGGGAGAAGGAGATGTCTCCATCAAAAACTTAGCATTAAATGAGCAAGGAACGAGCACACCTGTAAACGCGCCATCATCGGGAAAACATAACCGCCCTTCCTCGAGGTTCGCCACCTTTCGCAGTTGGCGTCAGAAAAATTTCCCATCAAGAAAGAAAAAGCTGAAAAAACTAGCATTTATATTTATATTTTATTTTATTTAAAAATAAATAAATGATCTTATTTTCAATAAGAATAGATGTTTGAATCTTGGTGGAAAGAATCACAACACCACTATTTAACCATTATATTATGTCATTATCACAAAATAATCATATTTTAAAATATATAAAATAATAGATTATTTTATTATAACAAATTTAATTATAATTGAGACAACATATTATAATTATTATATATTTTTATTTGTAATTATAATTACCATAATAATTAATATGGATAAGTATTCTATAATGACAACAAGAGATAAAGTGTAGTTGTATGAGTGTGTTAGCAAAAACTCTTATCTTTTATCTTACATTTTAATAGTTATTTGCATATGAAAATATTAAATATAATGATAAAAGGAAGTTTTAAATTAATTAAATAGTCCTCAATTGATATCTATGACATTTTTTAGATAGATTCATTTAAGATATGCATGCTATAATATTATTACTATTTTAATTATTATAATCATTTATTATGCTTTGAAGAAAATATTTATATTGATAAATTATGATACATTAAAAACTCTTTTTAATAGATTTATCAAAATATTTAAATTATTATATTTATGATACTGTTTTATATTAATAAAAATATCTATAGATGATATTAGATTGCCCACGAATATATATATATATATATATATATATAAATAATTTTGTTGATCAAACATTGAAAAAATATTTTTGAAAAATAAATGAATACAATACTAAACCATGACTATTTATTAGTATAACATGACTATTTATTACTAAAAACATGACTATTAACATGTGTATGATTTTTTGGTCCACTCTTGGTGTCTTTGGTAAGCTACCTTCACATAAACAGGCTATAAATTTTATTTCAAAATAGAGAGACCACTCAAGAAGAAATCACCTACTCTCCTGGCCCCTTCCAAACACAAGCCAATCCTAGGCCGGCAGGTTATTTCCATTATTATAAAACATACGGATATATAGATTGGAAAACAAAAGCTAAATCATAAACAATGGAAGCCACTTCCTCCTGTGAATCTCCCCTCCTCATCAACATAGCTGAGGATGGGTGCACAGAGCTCAAAGGAAGGTCTGTCAGCAGACAGCTCAGAGGAGGATGGAGAGCTTCTCTTCTCATAATTGGTGTTGAAGTGGCAGAGAGATTTGCCTTCAATAGTATTTATAATAACTTGGTCTCTTATCTCACTGATGTTATGCAAGAGAGCTCTGTCACTGCTGCTAAGAATGTCAATGTCTGGTATGGTGTTGCATCCATGCTTCCCCTTCTTGGAGCTTTTCTTTCAGATTCCTATTTGGGGCGGTACCGAACCATTATTTTGTCATCTCTGGTCTATCTGCTGGTCTGTTTTTATAAAACTCAAAAGCCTTCAGATTATGATAAACTGCTATTACTATGGTTTTGACTAAATTCATTAGTAGAACTGATAAGCAAATAAAGAATGCAATTTCTTTCCTATTTAGTAAATATAGAGCATACAAAGTTACAAACATATAGTAAGTATTATGTGAGTATATTAATTCTTGAGATTGAGAGTTATCTGCTTGTCAGTTTTTTGTGTACCAAAACTCCTTTCCTTAAATGCATTTTGTTTGAACCCACATGATTTTTTTTTTTTCATTCAACTTCTGATTACAGAATTCAGCTTATCAAGGGACACACTAGGTGTATGCATAACTCCTTTTGGAGAATTTTTGGGTTTTAATAAATGCAGATTAATGTTTGAACCCAATTCTCACCACTTTGAAAATCATTGTGTATATATATACTAATTCTTGGGGCCTTTTAAGTTGTTGGGTGTATATGTGAATGAATATCATAGGAAGTGGGATTTTTTTGAAGACTTCGGATTATGACCCATATACTATATTTGGATAAAAAAAAATTGGTTCTACAAATAATTCGAAGAGAGAAGAAATACCTAATACTCCTTTTCCTCGGCTGCAGGGGTTAATCTGTTTAACTCTTTCAGTTTCTCTGACATTTCTTAGCCCACCAACATGTGACAACACATCATTGTTCTGCCCCAGACCTACAGCTTTTCAGGTGGGGTTTTTCTTCATTTCACTGTACTTGGTTGCTTTGGCTCAAGGAGGCCAAAGACCATCTTTACAACCATTTGGTGCAGACCAATTTGATGATGGAGACCCAACAGAGAGGAAGTATAAGAGCTCATTCTTCAATTGGTGGAATTTTGGTCTAAGCATTGGTTTACTTTTAGCTGGTTGTGTGATTGTGTACATTCAAGAAAATATCGGGTGGGGTATTGGGTTTGGCATCCCCGCTGCAGCCATGGCAATAGCATTGTCTGTATTCATCTGTGGAACAGGAATGTACCGACATAAAATACCTTCTACCAGTTCAGTAACTCGAATTCTCCAAGTTTTTGTTGCAGCAGTTCGAAAGAGGAATGTTTCTATCCATTCTCAAGGAGAACAGAGCTTATATGTTAATCAAGAACTTAATGGAACAAGAAAGCTTCTACCCACTGATCAATTCAGGTAAACACCCTTTCTACCTGTTAATATGCATCACAACTAGACACATTTCTGTTTAGTTTTTAGCCTTTAGGTTGACATTCTGTTTTTAAAATGTATTTGACAAACTTAGAAAACAATTCCTAAGAACATTCATGTTTGTTTCACAGGTTTCTTGACAAAGCAACAATTGAAATTGATTTGGACCATGAACACACAACAAATATTGATTGGAGGTTATGCACAGTCACACAGGTTGAAGAGGTAAAACTTATTCTACGATTGCTGCTCATTTGGGTAGCTTGTTTGATGTATGGAGTTGTTTATGTACAATCTCCAACATTCTTTACAAAAGAGGGCAGCACAATGGATAGAAGGATGATTGGACACTTCAAAATAGCCGCAGCAAGCATGCAAAACTTTACTACCATAACTATTCTGGTGCTAGTGCCTGTGTATGATCAAATCTTTGTCCCACTGGCCAGAACCATAACTGGAAATGAACGTGGTATAACACTGCTACAGAGAATAAGTGTTGGTATGTCTTTTTCTGTTCTTTCTATGATTGCTGCAGCAATGACAGAAATGAAAAGGCTTCAAACAGCAAAAGAATATGGATTGATAGACACACCCCAAGTGACAATCCCACTAAGCATTTTTTGGATGCTTCCACAATACATTCTACTTGGTTTTGCCGATGTGTTTGCAATTGTAGGCTTGCAAGAGTTATTTTATGATCAAATGCCCGAGACAATGAGAAGTTTAGGAACTGCCTTATATTGGAGTATTTTTGGAGTCGGCAGTTTCTTGAACAGCATTCTTATTTCGATTATTGAGGAACTTAGTAGCAGAGGTAAGGGAGAAAGCTGGTTTGCAGACAACCTAAACAAAGCTCACTTGGACTATTACTACTGGCTTCTGGCCTCATTGAGTGCACTATTTCTATGTATCTATCTCATCTTTGCCAATTGCTTCATCTATAAGAAAGAAGAAAGTAATGTTTCTAGAGATCAAGAGGCACCCTGATCATTAAACAACACTTCGAGTCCAATTCTAAAAACCTTTTAGACCGCGATGAAAATTGACATGAGTGTTGCTGTTTATATAACATGCATCTGAAAGTATTCTAGATTGTGTGCAGAAGCATATATATATGGAACTTGTAGTCCCCATAGTCTAGAAAAGGCGTTATTTTATTTTGAAACTCTAATTCATTAACTTAAAGAGTTGAATTGAGCCCCCAAAAGAGACAAGACCGTTATAGTTCATAGCTACATTTCATTGAATTGGCTACAGTTTCTATGGTGTTGGAAACAAGAATGACACAATGTCTACAAATACCTGTAAATAGTTAAAAGCCCGAGTTGAATTAATAGTGAACAAATCTAATTAATGTAATTGTAAGATTAACAAGAATTATGTGGAAGGGTTTTCTAATTAGCCAATTGTGAGATAGGGTTTTTTAATAGACAATTAGTGAATTTGAAAAATGTATGGAGATGGTTTTTGGTTCGATAGGGCAGGCCTTGGGAGAACTAGTTAATTGTTAAAATATATATATATATATATAATTTGTTAATTAAATTTTATTTAGTCTGTGAATGAATAGTTGTAACCATTCTTTATGTGTCAAATTTATTGAGAAATGCGAGTGTATTTAAAATCTGCAAGATTAAGGGACTGCCTTTGGAAAGTTCTATGATTCCAGGTTGAATATTGATGCTTCCAAGGCTTGGGCTAGGAAAAATGGAAGTTTTGTGGCTAGATCTTGACCTTACCTTCTAGATTTTTCCTAATCTTATTCTCTATTCTGGAGGAGTGTGATTGGATTCTTTCAAGTGGACCATGGTTTCTCGATTGTATCAAGTTATGTCTCAAATAGTTGTTTTTCAGCTTTGATCCGTGGAAGGATTTCAACAAGATGGTACGAGTTAGGGTCAGTCTTCCAAGTCTACCCCTAGAATATTGGGAAGAGGAAATGCTAGTACGCATTGCTAGCTCATTAGAGCATCCCATATCTATTGATTTAATGACCAAATCAAGGAAACATCTTTTGTATGCCAAAATTTCTCCAAATTTAGAAGATGGGCACATTAGTTTATCTATGAAGATTCCTCTATGATGTGTACAAGGTGCAATAAAATGGGACATGCTACTATAGGTTGCACATACAATAGTAGGGGGAAGGTCCAATTGGGGCTTTCCTAAATTCAGTCAAATGATGTTTGAAGTTTAGGGAGTGTATTGATGGCTCTTGACACTCTAGGAGTGATTGGTCGAAAAGAGGACGAATACCTTAATTTAGGTAGGTCTTCATGTGTTGTGGGTTTATGAAACTCTTGCTCCTCCCACAATCTAAATTGTGTATGGCCTTTGTAGCCAAAAATGACCTCTGCAACAAGAATTTTAGGGGAAAGGCTAGCATTCGAGTTATGATAATCATGTTGATAGACATTATGAATCTTACCATGTTGACTTCCTCTTTGAGGGGACTGGCCCCTATTGGAAAGAAAGGTCAATGGTACTTTGGTAGTCATACAATGTGCATTACCCCAATGGTCGAGAAGTACTTGTAGGTAAGCAACTTCAATTGTAACTTTAATAGCTTGCACTCAAGTATTTACATCAATATATTCAAACAAACCATAGGTTTATAATATATGGAGGAATGACTATCAACCACACATCCTAAAAAGAGAGTTGAATTTATATCTTTCTAAATGTTAAATAATATTCCCACTTTGAAGCATATGGCATATTTGGGTGAATGTTATAGAAATTCTAGACCAATCTCCTATTATGATCATATGCCAAGAAAAACTCAAAACTAAAAGGTTTGAGAAATCATGAATCCAAGTGCAAGTTGGCTAGGCTATAGGACAAAACTAGAAGACATGCTTCATTGTCTCCTAGTGCTCACAAAAAGGACAATGAGGATTAATATCCCCCAAATATATCAATCTAGAACTAAAAGGAAAACCCACATAGAATACATGTCAAGAAAAATGAGCAAGCTTCAACTCAATGGTGGCTAGCCAAATAGTCTAAAATATGTGATGGCATGATCTAGAGGAGGATTAAATAGATCATATTTCATTAAGGTTTTGCATCATATTGTAATGTGTTGAAAGCTGCGCATATCCTTTGTGAAATGGTGTATCAAGATACTATTTACAAACTTTCCACCATGGTTCAATACAACTAATCTTGACTTTATGTAATACCTCCGTATGGATAAGGTCAATAACAATATAAAAGGATTCACAATTCTTATTTTTTTGAGTTTATAGTTCACTTTGGCTTAAAACCAATAAAAATATTCTTAGTCTTTAAAAAATATCTACAAGAGGTCTATCCTAACAAGTGACCATAGGATACCACCAAAGAGAGCATTGATCAATAGATAAACCATACAAAAATCATTCCCATTCCATATAAGCCATGGTTTAATGGTTTACTGAGATTTCCATATGCTTTTATCACAAATTTACCCTATATTTGAATCGATTCCTTCATGATGAGTGATGAGACCATAAATAGTCTCGTCTTTAGCCAGATAATCTTTCTTCTTAATAAATCAGTTTTGACGTGGATTTGAGTAAGGTTTGAAAGATCTTTAACTTGTTTGAGGTAGAATGTAAAGTAGATGTTTGGTTTGATTTTATTACTCAACATGATCTGAATTGGTTCATTGATTTTAATATTCCTCCATGAATATGTGTAAGTGAAGCTATAGAAAAATATTGAAGCATAAAATGAACTCAAAGCACAAAAGAAAGCAAATAAAAAGCTATACCTCAATACCCTTCAACCTCCATGATTGAGCAACACAAGCTTTACACCCAAGAGACTTGTTGATGTGCTCTCTTGCTTACTAATGTGGATTGCTCAATAATAATTCTGGAATAATATGGATCACTCAAGACTTGATGAGAAATGGAGGGTGAGAGCCTCTATTTATAGAAATGGACTCAAATGGATGGAGGGCTAAGATCTTGCGACAAGATCAAGAGCTCATGTTGAGAGGTGCTCTCAAGCAAGAGAAAGCTTAGATAAGTGTCATGTGAAGGATTGAGGAGAATGGAGGTGTAATTTAAAATTGGATTTTATGGAGAGGAGAGAGATAGCCCCATACAAAGTCAACTAAAAAAATGACATTTGTCTTTAGTAGATTTAATGCTCAGATGGAGGTGGACATTTATTTGAGAGATGAGAAAGGAAGCATATGAGGAGAAATAACATGTGGCATTGGAGGGATTTAAAATTGGAGGAAAAGGCTAAGTGGATATTAATGAAGATAGATTTAATTAATTAATCTAGGATTAATTAATTAGCAGCTTTTGAGGAGAAAAGGCTAAGGTTGCATTAAATGAACAATTTAACCTTAGTTAGGAGAATAAGGTAGAGTGAAAATTAATTAAATTAAATATTTAATTAATTTAGAAGAAAGGTGGGATAATTAACTCAATAATAAAATACTTAATTAATTAAGGGATAAAGATGGAGTAATTAATTAAATAATAATATTTAATTAATTAAGGGATAAAGGTGAATTAATTAATTATGAGAAAATGGCAAGAATTAATTAAAATTAAAATTTTTAATTAATTAAGGTGTATCGTTAGAATGCCTACATTTTACCCCTCTTTGATACAACATCTAAAGTGATCTTGTGTCAAATAAGTTTAAAATTTTCCTCAATAGGATAGGTGTAATAGGAGGTGATTCCCCCTCAACAGATTGTTTGAATTTTTTATTTTTTTTGGGCAGGATCTCGAAAAAGGCATGTTGAGAAGAGAAGAATACGTGTTAAGGGCAAGAAGAAGGATGAAAAGGAAGAAGGTCATAGGTTTGAAAATATACAAGATTGGAGGAATCAAGGTTTTTTCCACATGTCATTTGGAAAAATTAGGGTTTATAGGCCTTTAAATAGGCCTTGGGGGGGCCCAAAGGTATCATTTTCACTTTTGCATTTGAGAGGAGGAGAGGAGATCAGGTGAAGGAGTGATGGCAACAATTCCTTGGTATTTGTATTGTGTAGAGCGAGTTTGAGAGTACCAATGGTCGGAGGATGCAGGAGAGTCGGTATGTGTCTAAACCTAGGGTTTTTGAGGTAGTTAGGGGGTAATAAATGCAAGTTAATTAGGCTAAGAAGTGGGGAAAAGTGAAGGTGCGATTTTGCGAAACCATTATTTTGTGTGCAATTGCAACACTTCTATCAAGTGAAGCTATTCTTGCACCTAAAATAATTCTTGTACCTAAAACAATTCCTTTGGAGCAAAATGATTCCCATGTTTGATCATCGACACTTTAAGGAAGTCGCACTTACTTGCAGGGCAAAGGTGCTTGTAGTGGCTATCGTCATGCTTGCATTTCACAAGTACACACCTTTGGGAGGAATTGTCTATACAGGTGACATATTGCACCTTTGACCGTATTTATTAATTAATTGAAAATAAAAAATGCATTCACTTTTTTTCAATTAATTAATAAATACGGTCAAAGGTGCAAATTGTCACCTGCATAGACATTGCCCCTCTGGGATGGCCAAGTTTGCACTTTTGTGAGAAGCGGTTCTTGCACATATTAGGTTCATGCTTGCATTGGATGACTTCATTCTTGCACCAAAGCTACACTTGTGTGTTGTATGTACGTACTTGCAAGGGTTAAGGATGCACTTGCCTCAAAACAATGCTTGCACAGGTTAGGGACATGCCTGTGCTAAAAATGGCGCTTGCACCAAACAAAAGCACATTTCTATAGAAAATACAAGTACAAGAGAGTCGTAATGAATTAAAATGGATTTATTTTATTTTCAAGGAGGATTAAAATTAATTGGTGGTATGATGCAAGAGAATATGGGTACTCTTTAGTCTCACGAGAGGCAACTTTAGGTGATGATCCAATTACGGTACTAGTTGACGAAGATGGATGAGGAGTGATTGAGCTTGATGGGCTTGTTCCATGTATCCGTGATGCCTCGATTGAGGGCTCATCGAGTGATGATGACTACCTTATTAGAGTGGTGGCATAGTGACACTAGGAGTTTCCACCTTTCTATCAGCGAGGCTACCATGATCAAATGTGTGGTGGATTATGAGACTCCCAATATAGGGATAGGTCATAGAGTACGATCTCATGCATGTCGAAGAAATTATAGCATGTTTCTTCATGAAAGATGATCTTCCTATCAGGGGGATTGAGTTGGATTTGGAGGTAGGGATGAAGGAGCTACCACAACCATCATTATTCATAATAGAATTTCTGACAAAGGTTCTAGTACCCGATTGATGATTGTGAGGGTTTGCCATCGGTTGGGAAAGAGTGCTAGACAAGATGTTGTTAGCGGGCACAATGTTTGCATGGGGGGCTTGCATATTGGAAGAGCTCTATAAAGAGATGCATTTGGTTGTGTATTGGGATGGTTAGAGTTTGGGTTGTGGCGTGACTTTGCTACACATTTGGGCGTATGAACATTGTATAGTTTTGTGCCCAGTGGTGGATAGGGAGAGAGGGCCAAGTCTACCATATGTTTTCACATACGTAGTATTTTTGCGACATCGGTGGTTAGGGGATCTCCACTACTAGATGTGGGTGATTGATGATATGGATACCTTTATCTGGCACCCATACCAAGATTGTGAGATATGGGAGGAGGATGCAAATTATATTTCATACATTCAGAGGACTCATTATTTAGTGGGGCAGACACCGACGATCATTGAGTGTTATTTGCCAGTGCATGTGATGCGACAATTTAGATTGCAACAGACTGTTCCCAAACTGGGAGAGGGGTATATGGGGTGGCTATATTGAGCCATATATAGTTAGGAAGGACTAGTGGGATACACCAGTACTGTCATGGGATCTGCAACTAGTAGTTATAGAGGATGGCTAGTGCTATGCACTCAGTCGAGATATCCCCAATAACATGATGTGGCATATTTATATGAGATGGGTTGAGTAGGGGCCTATGGCCATCCCTTTGGTGTAGAGGATAGGATATTGATTTATAATATCATAATGATAGTAGCAATAGAAGAATGAGGCATACACCTTGATGGGGGCCTTGTGCACACCATCAAAGTGATGAAGGAGAAGGAGCTATTTTTGTATGGGGATGGAGCATGCTCAACCACTTGTACCATGATCTCAAGAGATATGATAATAATGAGGTGAGGAGCCTGATGATACACACACTACTATGAGTTTGGGCCTTTGAGCACATTACATGCACAAGGCTAGTAGGATACCTGATATAGATGATATCCTAAGATGCACCACGAGAATAAGAATACACCCTGGTCAGAGATTGGAGGTTTGGAGACTTTCTATTTTAGAGACAGACCATGGATTGGCTATGCAGTGTAGATACTATAAAGTAGCCTTAAAAATAAATGAGAGAATGGGACAAGGTATGATACAAATTGCACACATGCAGTGGGATCATTTTTGGTAGGCCACTATGACCATGCTATAGTATTGATTTATTATAGGTGAGTTATGTGATAGTTCAATCTCGTGCAACGGGTACCATCGGTGGTGCCTTCTTATGTTTGGTCACATCAAAGTGTTGTTTGAGTAGGATATCAACCTTTTCCCACTATTATGGAGGCCACCCTAAGCGATTTGAATAGTGAGAGAGATGATACATCCCCTACCATAAACATTGATAATATCAGAGTTACACAAGGCTTCATCCGATGGTGGCAAGGTGCTAGACCAACATTGATTTTCCTAGAGTATGACCCCAGATGGGATCTTGGTTCATAAAGCTTAGGAGAGGAGACAAGCAATGAGGAGGATGGAGGAGAGCATGTTCTGGGGGATGAGGAGGAGGAGGATAGGCCAAGGGTGTGGTGAAGGGTAGTCCCTCTGACATTAGCACTAACATTTTCAACACAACAAGTTGTTGCACATGTAGATACAATGCCAATGAGACCAGCTTCTACAACTACTACTAGATCAAGTGTGACATCTAGCAGTTTCCTTGCATCTTGAGACCCACACTAACAACCCTAGGACCTAGGTGAGAGTTTGATTACTTTTTTATTTTATATATTATAGAACATAAATAATTTAAAATAGATATTTTTCATTTTTATGATGTGTTACTGTTATATTCCATGTTTTATTTTTGCAGTGTTTACATGTGAGTGGATCGAATTCATTGGTTGTCATTTTTGAGATGGTCCCAATTGTCTAGCTAGAGGGACCAGACTTGGATTCTTATAGACCACAACTGATAGTTGATCACTATGTCTAGATCTTCGAGACTCCCATAGTGTAGCTTAGAACTGCTAATATGAAGATTTAGGTACTAAAGGTTTAGTGGTCTATAGAGCTAGCCATGATGACTATATACCGAGATCAGTGGGCCATTGAGATGCACAATCTTATAGCAGAGAGAGACTTGCTTGTGATGAGAGAAGAGAGTGTTGAGGCAGCATGTGACACTCTATAGAGCTAGTTCAACGATTTTTGAGAATAGATTTAGAGAGCACAAACCAGTGCACCCACAGATCTTGAGCATCCACGAGTGTGAAAACTTATGTATGATCTAGTGGTAGAACAAGATCGAGAGATGACACTTTGAGAGAAGATCAATGAGTTGAGTGATATTAGAGGACTATGGGCCTCCTCATGGAGTACCTTGAAGATACATTCACATTCGGTGACCTCTATGAGGTAGCCACCTACTTAGCTAGAGGATCTACTAGCTCTAGAGGGCTCAAGAACTCGCGTCGTGATGCAAATATTTGTATATATATTTTTAACACATACATGCATCATATTTTGTGACAATGGTGGCCATACATGTATACAAACATTGTATATATTATAAGTATATATTATATATATACATATATATATACACACACATATATATACATATATATATATATATATATTTGATGTTTTATGGATGTGTGTATGTTCATAATATGATTTAAAAATAGATTAATTTGTCTAATTAAATTCAATGGTGATCTAATAAAATAATGTAAGTTTGATGAGATAAAATATAATGAAAATTATGCTAATTAAATGACATGATATGATAAATCTAACTCTATTACATTAACTAAAACAATGTATACTAAAGATTTAAAAATATATTACAAAAATAAATGTACTTAACTATGCAATGTATTGAATGAAAAAGGAAACAAATTCTTTAAAGGAAAAAAAGATTAAAAATCCCTTCTAAAGTAAATGAAAAATGATCTTCTATTCACTATCTAGACATAAAGCATACCGAAAATAAACTAAAAGCTAATTAACTAATGGAGACATGTGGATAGTATAATCTGCTGAAATATAGAATGGACACACAAATCATATCACAATAGATATGTGTTAATGAAGGAATGAAATATGATAAACAACATCAACCCTTTAAGGATTGAATTTTATACAAATGTCACATAAATAAATTTTATATGTGATAGCGATGAAGATGCACTGCATTGATAGGTTATTTTAAGGGCTTACCATCTAGTGTAGATAGGCCATAAGAACCAAAACCATAAATAGACGTGATCATGTAAGGACCTAACTAGTTAGGGCTCAACTTCCCTTTTAGGCTTGGAGGTACATTTACATTCCTTTTCTTCTCATAAAGAACCAAGCCACCTAATTTAAAAGATCAAGAGAGAACATTTTGATTGTATTTCTAAGACAAAGTTTTTTGATAGGCTTGGAGATGTTTGAGAACATTCAATCAATGCTCATCTATAAATTTAAGTTGATGTAGATGTTGTTCTCTATGGGTATCATTATCAACTAATCCTTTAATGGAAACTCACAAATATGGAATTTCCAACTCTAAAGGCCTGATAGCAACAATTACATAAACAAGATTGTACAAAGTATAACCAATAGTATTACAAATACTTGTACACAATAGGCCCATAGTGTATATGTTAGTTGTATATGTCAATCCTTACCATGTTTGTTTACAATTTCGAGAAGAATTTTCTCCAAAGTCTTATTAGAGGCCTCAACTTGATTATTAGACTAAGGATAATAAGGAATAGAAAAGTGATATTGAACATGGAATTTCTATAAAAATTGCTTCACCTCTTTGTTCTTAAATGATGTACCATTGTAACAACCTCGATGTTCTTCATAGTAAAGTTTCCAATGTTTTCACCTCAAGTGAATTAAACATGTTGCCATGTCATAGAAATAATTTTTTTTCTTCCAATAATGTAAATTACATGCATAATTGAAATAACACAATTTCCGATTTGTCATTGCAATCCAAAGTAATTACACAAATCTTCCAATAACATAGATTTCATAATGAACAAAGATGTCATACAATAATCAATAGAGATTCCATTCCAATATAATAATTTCACAAATTATAATATTCCAAGAATGTACACTATTACAACCACAACTCCACTGAGCTTCAAAGCATAAGATATAAATGGTCCAAGAATCTGCCTTTCAAAACCTTGGTCCTCTATCACCTGTTGAGGAGGAGAAGCATCACTCAAGTGTTTTTCCACCAACCATGAACTCATATGCGGTCCCCCACACATCTATCAATGATAGATGTCCCTACCCTTCGACGAAGGTATTGGCTGGGTAACCCCATACGACATACTACTCTAAGCTTAGTGTTGTATTAAACATGACAAAGATTTATAACCTACACTAGGTAGCCCTCATGCATTTAAGTAGACACAGTGAACTAATAACAGAGTCTCGGCTTACACACTCTTCACAGTGGAGTCATAAGACATCCCCACTACTTTGGCTAAAGTATTCTCACTCAGTACTTCGAGTGAAGGTCTACCACTCACTTACACTATATCAAGCTAATTTTGACTTGAGGCCATTATATATATGCCTAGGAAATCCCTCTCCATGGGCAAGCTACTCCCCAGGATAACCTATTTCATTAACACAACCTAAGGTAACACAAATCAATAAGGAAAGTACAAGTTCCCTCCCTTCACTAGGTGATAATCCCAGGAGTAACCTACTAGTTCCCTCCCTTCACTGGATACCAACCCTAGGAGTAACCTACTAGCCATCCAACATAATTAATTATCTAGCAGTGAATGTTCCTTAAGATTTTGTACATTAGATCATATATAGTATGATAACAATACCTATGATAAACAATCTCTCTTACCCATGTCCAATCGTGTCTAGTAAAATAATAATACCCATGGCAAACATCCCTCCTATCATGGAGTAAATACAAACATAATGCATGGCCTCAATCGAAGAGTTATCATAATAATAGAGGACTCCATTTGAGAGTATCACCTCTTTGAATTACGAGTCTACTATTATCAATACAATAACTTTGTATTTAATTGTGCATTGACACTAATCAAGTAGTAGCTCTAACTCACTAGGTTTCACTAAACCTCTCAATCCAGGAGTAACCCACTAGCTATCTTTTATAATCAAATAATTAGCTACGAGCAACCCATGTTCAAACATATCTAATATAGTTAAATACCTTTGTCAAATAGTCTCTCCTATCATGGAGTAAATACAAATAATGCACAAACAAAGTAAATAGTTTTCTACTTCTCTTTTAAAGCATACAATACTTTTCTCTATATGCAAGTAACATCAAAGACTAGCTTAATCATTCAAGACATACCTCATTCCAAAAATAGAATAATTAAGAGTAGAATATTTGCATGCCTATGGTAAGCTTTCCAATCGACTAGCTGAAAACACAACACTTCTAGAACACAAACTATCTTGATATTGATCCTCCAAAAAAGTCTTGCAACTCTCAAGTTGGCAATGTTACTTCTCAAAAGATATTAAACTCTCACTAATACTCAAGGTTCTTCCTCACTGAACTTGGTAGAATATTGCAAATAGAAAAATCTCTAAAAAGAATATTTGATGCACAAGAAATAACACATAAAAGAGTGAGAATGAGGCATCCCCAACAAAGAACTCTTTGCTTCTATTTATATAACAAACAAGAAACTATTCTACCTATAGTCTAGGCATGAAAATGACAGTTGTAAACATGCAAAGCAACACCACTATCACAACTTAGATAGGTGGCGAATGAGTAAGAAAATACTCAGCTTGATTACCAACAGATTGACCCAATTCATGGCAACAATTTGAAGAATAAATCAAATTCCATGTGACAAAATACAAATGCAGACTTCTATGATAAGTAGACACAAAGGTGGCATGATTTAACAATAAATAGAAATAGTCAATAACCAAAGCTTTCCACCCCAATTTGCATCGACTTATTCCATGCTGAGTGTAGACTCATAAACTCATTTGATTTTGACAAAGTCATCGATTTTTTGGAGCATTCAACAACTGTTTTAATAGTCACATCAATTCATGGTTTGTTGTTTGACCAAGTCCAATAATAATTAAGGCATCAACTTCTTCAATATCGAATTAAATGATAAAGAAGATTACGGATTAAAGAATGACATCAAAGATATAAATCGGCTTATGAATACAGTCATATTCATTTCTAGGTTTCAGCTATTAAGTCACCCAAGATTATCAACTATAAAACCAACGTATTAATCATAATAATCTGCTGCCATTTATTGTTTGAAATAGTCAATTTCAAAGAGAATGATGTTTAAATAAAATCACCACGTATATATACATATATATACTTACGTATATATGTATATGTTAACGTGTATATTTGTATTATCATAAAGCAATAAAACATGTATATATAATCAATATATAAAAGAGTATATCAACTAAGAAATCACATAGTAATAATATATATTATCTATTTGTAGATAATATGTATACACACCCCTCTATCAAGAATTTACACTTAAGTGTGTATTTACATATATTCAAACATATATATATATATATATATATATATATATATATATATATATATACAAACATATATATATATATATATATATATATATTATCTATCAACAGGACAACCAATGATCCATTCAATATCCGAATGATCATGTCTTATATGACTATGCCATCATATCACTCATTTATAAACATATATGCATATATTCTAATACACAACCAACCACATAAACAAGCAAAATAGGATAAGGAAAGACTCACAAGCTCCAACAAATAATCATCATCTAGGCATGCATTCAGTAGTAATCAAGACTCTTACTAATGCAGAAGTATTACGCTAAGGATGACCTACCTACTTCCCATAGGAACTCAATTATTCTACTATGGTGTGTGTAAGCTTAGATAGGTTACGTTATTGGTTACCTGACCAAGACCTTCTCCTGAGTGATACTTCCCCTCCGCCTAGAGGAATGAACATATACCTGCATCCACATTCTCAAAACATGTCCAAGGTAGTCAACTATTCAATAAAATATGTATTACACATAATACATATCCATAGTTAGAACATTAGTTCAATAACCATCCATTCACATAAATTCATTCCTTCATATAATATAAAATGAGATGCAATTCATTCATAAAGCAGTGATAACAAAGTGCACACACCATTTATTCATCAACTGAATTCACATTACATTCACATTTTACCCTACATAGTAATAGTAAATAGTAATTACACAATTTGGGGTGTAACATGCTTCCCCCTTTGTAAATAATCATCCCCGATGATCTATAGCATTTTAACATACAAATAAAGTCAAATATATTTTTACTTAATATTTCAAAATATGTAAGATTTATAAACATTCCTCCTACATAGCATCAATCCTTGCAACCTTGTCCTTCCTGTACTTTGCATCTAATTTCTTTGATATCACATAGGGAAAAATTATAGTTAACACACATACTCTCTCAAAGAGCTTATGTGTTGTACTCACAATATCTCTTATGTACATCCCATGTACAACAATATCTGAATAATACATGACACCTATTCTTTAGTGACTAGAAGGCATGTTCTCACTGGCTTACGTATTTATCCTTAGAATAATCCAAATAGAAAAGGAATAACGATCCATCACGCACTACACCATGGATCCCATCCTTCCCTTTGGTATTTACACCTTCAAATAACTTAAAATCTGAGTTTTCCCATCTCTTACTTATCTATTTACTTTAGCCAAAAGTAATACTGTTGACCACTTGTTCGTTTTGAGCACAACATTTCTCTTGGAAATCTATCAATTCCAATACTACTTCATACTTAAGTTTTGTATCGAAAAATTTTCATTGATCTCTTCGATCTATTACTCCTTTTGAAAACTATCAAGTCTAAGTTTAACCCTATTCCTTAGCCTATTTCAGCCTAATAGAGTTTCCAACCTTCCTTTCCATTTAATGGATCAAACCTCGACGTTAGAAGTTCCCAAGTACTCAAAAAATGATGTAGATCATGGAGGGAGAGCATTAATCAACCACAAATCAATCATCTTGGACAATCCTTTAACCTTGAAAATCCCAAATTGGTACTTTCTCACAGTTTCATCAACTTTTCTTGTAGCATTCCAAACAATAAAAATTCAACATAAATTTAATTTTTTTTTGAAAAACCACAAACCAATTACCATTATAGATACCCTTTTCCAATTTTCAAAACATATCAAAAGTGTAGGCATGTTTTATTTGTAACAAACCTTTCAAATACTTGCTGCTATGTTTGACAATAGGCTTAAAAGAGCAGAAATTCATTGTAATTTGACCATAACTTTCAGAAAATAACTCCTATCCACAAAATAAAACCTTTTTTGGATACCCATTAGGCCATTTCACAACATATCTTAATTTTAGGTATTATTACTTTGGAAAGTATCTTCCAAAACTTGACCGTTACTGCTGCTACAAGGCCTAATTAGGCTTGCTCACAAGGGGGTTTATTGATTATCCACACTCCTGGCCTAAAAAATTCTCAATATGGTCTTCACATTCTATTCCAACTTTTACAAGTCACTTTCCAAGAGTTTTTTTAACCAACCCCAACCTCTATGCATCAAAATTGCTCAAAAACATGCTTTTTCCAACCTAGAGCATTAATATTCTTGCACAAAACCTTATCTCCGACCCCTGCAACTTGGAGAACTCAAAAATCATGTCAAAACATACCTTTGAACTGAATTTTATGAATTTTCACTAGAGATAATTAAAGCTATGCATTTTTTCCTATGCCACTAGTTAACCCAGCTAGGGTTTCAAACGGTTTTCAAAGAAAATGTCATATCTTTCTTATTTCTTGATGAAATGGAGTGAAAAAAAAAACCACATAAACTAGATTCATTACAATTTCATCTCCCATTGGTTTCATACCTTCATCTATCTGAACACACATTTTCCATTCAAAAGAATAGTCATGAACACAGTTAAAAGTGCATAAATTAAGTGTTTTATTGCTCCCAACTTCCTCAAAATCACTCAACAACCTTTACAATGATGGATTCAAGATTTTTATGCCTTTCCAAGCTTGTTACAATAGTTTCAAACCAAATTTTTACCTCCTACCTCCATTTTCCAAAAGATGACTCTTCATATTCTCTTGTTTGCATTTTTGCACTTATGCAACATGACAATTTTTACCAAAATTGACAACTTTTGAAAATATGACAAACCCACACCCCTAACAACCTAATATGAATTCAAAAAAGTTAAAAATGGTCTAAAATACCTTATTACATGAACCATACACAAACTAAAACAAAATTTACAAAATGGCCTCATGGAGGCATAAACTCAACCAGGTGCTCCTGCACCAACAAATCATTCAAGATTTGGTTTTCCTCTTTTACCTGTTCGGCTATGATAATATATTGCGCATTCATTCACTTGAATTTTTGTAGTATGATCATGGTCCACACAACTGTATCATTATTTTCTCGTTCTCAACTGAGACAACTTTCTCAGGAATACTAAGCAACTACCTCACACAATATATTATTTAGGTCTGAAATCCCACAAGTTAGGTTTTCAACCAACATTGGTTACCTTGGTGAGTCTATCAACCTCAAAATTATGTTAGTTCTACTGAAATAGATAGGTTAAATTGCCTTACATTCTACCACTCCCCCTTTGAAATATCAAGAGAGTACACATATCTTGCCAATGACAACATCTTGTCTTCATTTTATGGCACACTAGATAGTCTCTTGCTATATACTCAACAATATCTTACTCTATATTTTCAAGGTTTTAGTGGTTCTTCACTCGAAAAATAACTTCATCCCTCCAATTTCCTATCTATGACATCAAATTTCTCATTCCAACCCTTAATTCTCCAAAATTTTGGGTACATAGGTTCTTTTATATCCCATACTAGTCTATTCTTTGACTAAGTGAAAACCTATTTTGTGGTCTCATTCCATATTTAATCCACAAGTAATAATGGTTAGGGATTTTTGAGGGGATAAATCCCATTTATTTTAGGACATCCATACCGTGGATTTCTTCTATATCCTCAGATTATTTTCAAAGATGTAATCCATCTTTCAACTCAATCTAATTTTCCCGATATGAATTGGTACTAATTTTGAGTATTAATCCTCGTTCAATCATGTTGGTTCCTAGAAGATATCGAATTTAATTTCATACCTAATTAACAAGTATGAAATTTTCTCGTTAGCTCAATTGATTCACTTTATCACATAGGTGAGTCTTAACCACATTATACCCTAATCTTTAGATTAAGTCCTCAACCAACAACTAGTTTGATTATAAAGGTTACTCTAGCCCTATATGTTCCAAGATTAAATGTACAACTCAACCAAATAAGTTATTCCCAACCTATAAGTGTTAATGAGTAGTCCAATACATATTACATCCCAATAGGTAAAGCTTAACCTAGGGTTTCTCTCCTTATTCGAATGAACTTCTCATCCCAATTAGGTTATTCCAAACCTAGGGTTTCATTCAAGTAAAAAGTATGATCAAATAACCATTCTAATAAAGATATGTTGATGTGGTTCCCATAACATCTCATTGTATCTTACATACCTTTACTTTTACAATGCTAACCCTATTATTCCCAAGTTCCCTTAGCATTGTAAACTATAGTTTCAAGTCACTTCACGACATGGATATATTTCACACATATGTAGTATTACTATCAATGTATAGAAATAACATCATTATCTAAATCCCCCATATTGGGTACATAGGAGTTTAGATACACTTTCCTTTAATTCACGAGTAATCTAGATCTTCCATTGTCTATCCATAGATAATGATCTTCCCTTTCATGATCAAATTACCCACCTATCCTTTTATAAGGCATCGATGATAATAGAAATCAATTTAACAATCAATATATATGCAAGGTATGGTGTGATAATAGGTCATAACTCTTGACATTTTCCACTAATTTTCTCTAAAGATTCCAATACCTTATCCGTGTGGTCATGAAGTACATGACTTAATTGTCATCATGACTTACTAAGAAGTCAAAAGTTCTTCCAAATAAAAAATGTATCCACACTTTTCATTAGGTGGGGTACATAATCCAAGTCAATCCACTCTCTTCCTTCCCCCTTAGTGTTTTCACGACATTCATTCGACTCAAAGTTGAACTCCTAGCAAATATTTCGCTTTCTTGAAATGATTTGTCATTCCTTGTTGTTGGCTTTCTATGGCCTTTTCTTGCCTCAATGACACACTTTGAATATACTTTTTCCCAAAGTTAGATTCATTGTTGATTTCTATCTCATAGATTCAACATTTTGGATCATCTAAAAGGAGATCTAATGAATAATCAACAACTTTACAAGCTAACATTCATTGTTATTCTCTTTCCAATATCCTCTTTGTGGAGGATTATCCATACTCACATGCCTCTTTTGTTGATGTACTTTTCAACTTAGAGAGTTGTTTCCTTACAACTTATATGGATTTGACACATAGCGGCATACTACATTTCATTTCCTTTTGGAACCTCTAATGTATGTCGGTTTTTGTTGACATGTTGGTGAGTTCTACTTATACTCCAACCAATCTATGTACTTATCCAAACCATTGTCAGATCAATATGATTTACCTTTTCAAAATTCTCTTACAATCACCCTTCCAAGTGACTTTGTCCCAACTCTTGGTACATTGTAACCTTAAACACTCTAAGGTTGCTTGGTTTCTTTTTCTCATCTTAATCAAAACTCCAAATTGTGGTGGAAACATTTCCACTTTGTTAATTACTTCTTTTTTGACCATTTTGGTCTTTTCCCTTATTCCTAAGGTATTATCTTCTTTCTTTCAAGTTGCTAGCCTTGTTTAGAAATTATATTCAAGTCATGATTTCTCCAACCACTTGGATACCTCCTTCATTGAATTTCTACTTCGATCCTTATGAAAACAATGCATACTCACAGACTTGTAGTATTCTTCCTAAATCCAAGAATCCTTTGACTTTTTGTCTATAGGTTGCTATAAATAAGGGAGATTCTCTCAATCTTCTCTATCCCTCAAAGTTTTATATCTATCAAGTAGGGTGAAGGTATATATCGGTTATACTTCCTAACCTTCCTACATAACTTGATTGCATAATCTTCCACAATCCAAGGGGATATAATAATAAGTTGTTGGTTTTGTTTGGGATGAGACATGCCAACTTAGAATGAAAAATCTAAGAACAACAGTGTCTTAGTGACTTTAATTTCCAAATCACCTCAAAGACACAAACTACTATGCCATAAAGTAGAAACAAGCACAGTGAAATCCACCATTAATCCTTCTAAGAAAAGAACATGCAGAAAAATAACAGCTTCAACACAACCATAGATTTAGATTACAGAATCGAACAACATGAAAGACAGACTTATGGACACACAAATTTACGTGGGGAAAACCCTTTCGGGTAAAAAACCCCACCCTCCAAAACACTCAACTCAATTGTATTAATCAACAACAAAACAGTTACAATACAATCTTAGAGCTATGTTCTTCATAAGTTTACATCTTGTCCATCTCAAGAATACATGCAATACCATTAAACATAATCCTTGCACTGTTACAATGTCCTCACACGACATACAGTGCAGTTTCATTTCATTTCACTAGCCCACTCGTTTAGCCAGCCTTTCGGCTAGCACAACCTCACGACCACTTAGGTGCACATCTTCTCGATTCTATGTCACTCAGTGTTCACGGTTGCAATGCCTTAGCATACCGCTCGAACACTCTTAGTCATGATATGATCATCTTAACACTTCACCGATCGACCTCTCAGTCTTCTTTAAATCAACAACCATTAGGGCATATTTAATTACCCTATCGACAAGCCTTCCATCATTCTCTGATAACATGCATCGCAATTCAGCACACATTGAGCCGCCCAACATTAAATCGGGATACAGAGACATACCTACACTTCGTCAACCTCCCGAATCAGATCATTCATTTAATGCAAATATATCACAAATCAAAAAATAAGACTTTCGTCCAATCAACGTTGATTTACAACAATGATGTAAAATCAACAAATATCGTCATGCCACATGTCGTCACATTATTCGTTGATCGCTTTGACCATCACCCAAACAATCTACAAAACCCGAGCCCCTTCTACCGTGCCACCGCTCGCCACCCATCATATGCTCGCGGTATGATGGTATACACCGCACTACTCTACCCTAGCAAGAAGACGCCCATGGTACATCGGTGACAACCCACTTGCCAAACCGTCATCGTCAACCACACCACCGTGGCTTAAAGAACAAGCCTCTGTGGTTTGGCAGTAAGCTTCTATCGTTGCCGTCATGTCCACCGTGCTACCGTGCTCAAACTGCAAGACCTTCACGGTGTAGTGGTAAGCCATCACATAACCACTAGTCGACTTGAAGCCTGCCACGGTAAGGAGGTAACACCATGACATCACTCCAAGACCAAAGGACTCCTGTGGTAGGGAGGTAACCAACTGCGCTGACAACCACGGTTTCATTGTGCCACCGCGCCTTCTCCAAGCGACCCCTGCAGTAAGGAGGTAACCACTTTTCCAAGCTATCAAGCCTTCATTGTGCAACCACCAAATAGTGAGGAGACCGCCGCGGTAAGGCGATAAAACCACCCACCGTGGACCGAACAACAGAGGCTTGCGGTAAAGCGGTAAACCGCGCAACCGCGCCTCTATTAACTATTCCCAGCGGCAAAGTGGTAAAGGACAGGACTGAAGATAAAATGCCAAGTCTTCAAGAGATTTCAAGCCAGAAAGTTGAGGCAGATTTCCCAACAGGTTTAGGAATTTTCACTTCGCGAACGACTCTTTACTAGTCCCAAACTTTAAACAAGTTTTTAGAAATCTCATCTTCCTTTTACTTTCTCCATGTTCTTTTCTCTTTCCATCTTGGTGTAAGAACATTTCAACCATTATCTTTAATAAGGTTTAAGTAACACTCACGTAATGAGCTCATAGATTCTAGTGTTGAACCCGACTACTTTGATACCACATGTAACAACCTCGGTGTTCTTCATAATAAATTTTCTAATGTTTTCACACACGAAGCTCTCCAACCTTGGATGGCCCCAAATGAAGCATTACAACCTCCAAAAACCCTAGCCGCCCTTGCAAATGATCAACCCTCTCTCCAAGATGTATGGCCAACCTAGGAAGATGGTACGACTAGCAATAAAGGCACCAAAACTTCTTAAATCTATTGCTAGTGTATTGAAATCTTCCCTACAATATGAACTCTTGAATCTGAAATATAACTTTGATGCCCAAACTGTAAGTCTCAATCTATAATGAAGCACACCTATGATTCCTGAAGTGAAATCACCAAGAATTCTCCAGGCTGTATCTTTTAACAGCATAGAGAATGCTGCTTTCAAGGGTTTCTGTCCTCACAAACCCTGAAAAAATAACTCTCCTCCAAAACCAAAATCAATTTCAATATCTTCATCCAAGTCTGTCAAATGATCTCTCAAATCCCCTTTATATAGAACTCTTTGATCTTCTAGAAAGAACCAAGAAGAGTGTTCACAAGCTTTTAGAAAAATATTTTAATACTCTTTGATGTGACCCCTTGATGTGACTCCTTGATGTGACCTCTTGATATGACTCCTTGATGTGACCTATTGATGTGACCCTTGATGTGACTTCTTGATGTGACCATTTGATGTGACTCCTTGATGTGACTATCTAATACTTAAGTCACTTTTTGAAAATATATTAATAAAGTGACTTTATTAATTTATCATTAAAGTATGTCACTTTATAGCCTTTTAATATGATTATTTAATATTACCCTTTTGACTTTGCACTTTTTTTGCCTAGTAATATTAAATAATTAAAATAATGATTATTCCTTAAGAGGGTTGGAAAACAGGGACATTACAGAAGCAGTAGCTCTAACTCACTAGGTTTCACTAAACCTCTTAATCCAGGAGTAACCTGCTAGCTATCTTTTATAATCAAATAACTAGCTACAAGCAACCCATGTTCAAACATATCTAGTATAGTTAAATACCTATGTCAAATAGTCTCTCCTATCATGGAGTAAATAAAAACAATGCACAAACAAAGTAAATAGTTTTCTACTTCTCTTTCAAAGAAAACAATACTTTTCTCTATATGCAAGTAACATCAAAGACTAGCTTAATCATTCAAGACATAACTAATTCCAAAAATAGAATAATGAAGAGTGGAATATTCTCATGCCTGTGGTAAGCTTTTCAACCGACTGGATGTGAACACAACACTTCTAGAACAACAACTATCTTGATATTGATCCTCCAAAAAAGTCTTGCAACTCTCAACTCTCAAGTTGGCAATGTTACTTCTCAAAAGATATTAAACTCTCACTAATACTCAAGGTTCTTCCTCAACGAACTTGGAAAAATATTGTAGATAGAAAACTCTCTAAAAAGTAGATTTGATGCACATGAAATAACACATAAAAGAGTGAGAATGAGGCATCCCCAACAAAGAACTCTTTGCTACTATTTATACAACAAAAAAGGAACTATTCTTCCTACAGTCTAGGTATGGAAATGACAACAACAAACATGCAAAGCAACACCACTATCACAACTTAGATAGGTGGCAAATGAGTAGCAAATACTCAGTTTGATTACCAATAGATCGACCCAATTCATGAAAACAATTTGAATAATAAATCAACTTCCATGTGACAGAATACAAATGCAGACTTCTATGATAAGAAGACACAAAGGTGGCATGATTTAACAATGAAGAGAAATAGTAAATAAACAAATCTTTCCACGCCAATTTGCATCGACTTATTCCATGCTGAGTGTAGACTCATAAAATCATTTGATTTTGACAAATTCATCGATTGTTTGGAGCATTCAACAATTATTTTAATAGTCACAACAATTCATGGTTTGTTGTTTGACCAAGTCCAAGAATTAAGGCATCAACTTCTTCAATATCGACTTAAATGATAAAGCAGATTGCAAATTAAAGCATGACACCAAAGACATATAAATCGGCTTATGAATATAGTCATATTCATTTCCATGTTTCAAATATTAAGTTGCCCAAGATTATCGACTATAAAACCAATGCATTAAGCATAATAATTTGTTGCCATTTATTGTTTGAAATAGTTGATTTTAAAGTGAATGATGTTTAAATGAAATCACCAGTACGCATATATACATATATATACTTATGTATATATATTAAACACAATCATATATATACACATACGTATATATGTATATGCTAACGTGTATATTTATATTATCATAAAGCAACAAAGCATGTATATATAATCGATATACAAAAGAGTTTATCAACTTAGCAATCACATAGTAATAATATATATTATCTATTTGTAGATAATATGTATACACACCCCTCTATCAAGCATTTATGCTTACCTGTGTATTTACATATATACAAACATATATATATAATCTATCAACATGATAGCCAATGATCCAATCAATATCTGAATGATCATGTCTTATGTGACTATGGCATCATATCACTCATTTATAAACATATATGCATATATTCTAATACACAATCAATCACAAAAACAAGCACAATAGGATAAGAAAGGACTCACAAGCTCCAACAAATAATCATCATCTATGCATGCATTCAATAGTAATCAAGACTCTTACTAATGCAGAAATATTATGCTAAGGATGACTTACCTACTTCCCACATGATAACCCAACTCAACTATTCTACTATGGCGTTTGTAAGCTCAAATAGGTTACATTATTGGTTATCTGACCAAGATCTTCTCCTGAGTGATACTTCACCTCCACCTAGAGGAATGAACATATACCTGCATCCACATTCTCAAAACATGTCCAAGGTAGTCAGCTATTCAATAAAATATTCATTACACATAATACATCTCCATAGTTAGAATATTAGTTCAATAACCATCCATTCACATAAATGCATTCCTTCATATAATATAAAATGAGATGACATTCATTCATAAAGCAGTGATAACAAAGTGCACACACCATTTATTCATTCACTTAATTCACATTACATTCACATTTTACCCTACATGGTAATGGTAAATAGTAATTACACAATTTGGGGTGTAACAACCATTATCAAAAACAAAAGTGGAAGACAATCCAAAACGATAAATTATGTTTTCTAGAAGAAATCTACAAACTTATTTAATAGTAGTGGATCAAAATGGAATCATTTCTACCCATTTTATAAAGTAATATGTAGCTATAATGATGAATGTGTGACCCTTAGAAGAAGGTGGAGAATTTTTTCTAATGATATCCAACCCCCAAATAGAAAATGGCCAAGGAGAAGCTTGGGCATAAAGTTCTTGCAATGGAGCTTGAATTAAATCACCATGTTGTTGACATTGAGGACATTTCTTAAAAAAGGAAAAGGAATCTTGTTCCATTGTTTGTCAGTAGTATCTCATTTGTAATATTTTATTAACTAAGGATATACCACCAAAATGTTCACCCCAAGAGCTTGAATGAACTTCTTGAAGGTCAAGAGGTATTTCAAGCTTAGTTAAACATCAAAGTAGAACACTATTGTAAGATCATTGATGAAGAATGTTTGAAAGAATGATGTAACATGCTACAAGTTTTTGAATATGAAAGTGAGTTTTTTATAAGAATTATGAAGAAATGTACCATCTTTCAAGTAACTATAAATGTTAGAGTATCACTTACCTAAGTCTATGTTTGCAAAAATTAGACTATTAGGAGTAGGATTTTTTATAATAGCAAGAGAAGAGAGAAAATGGATCATAAAGTGATACTCATTTATTGCATCATCAAAGGGCATAAGGGAAGTAGTACTCGCCATTTCGTTTGCATGACAATTATACTTTTTCAAAATACTATCAATAGTAAATGATAAGAAGTTATGTAGTAGAGATAAGGCTAAATCATGGCACTTAGAGAATTTATCCTATTTAACTTGATAAGTCCCTATGTATTGATTAAAAAGTAGCTGAGAATCACCATAAATTTGAATATGTTAAATGTTTAATGATAACATGACACACAAGCTAGCAATAAGGGCTTTGTACTCAGTGATGTCATTTGTACAAATAAATTATAAACAAAAGGATAAGGGAATCAATTTATTGTTAGGCAAGAGAAAGACTAATCTCGCTCCAAAATCCATTCTACACCTTGCTCCATCGAAGTACATTTTCCATGTAGAGCCTTCATGTAGAGAAACTAGTTTTTTTCATTAGGAAAAATATCTATATTAGGAAAAGCGTGAGGGGAAGGTGCATCATATAAGTGATCAACTATGACATGTATCCTTTTACCACTTTCAAAGAGATAAATTAAAGATCTAAATCATAAAGAAACAACACCCATTTAATCAATATTCTAGAAATATTGGTTTTAGAGAATAAATATTTAAGAGGATCAAATTTTACCACGACATGAGTTTTTGCATGAAGAAGATAGTGTCTTAACTTCCATGTTGACAAAACAAGAGAAATAAATTATTTTTCTAGTTCAAAATATTGAGTTTCATAATTGAGTAAAATACAACTTATATAACACACTGGTCTTTCCTTACCATCATCATCATGTTGAGCAAATAAGGTTGCTAAATCATGGGATGCTGTTGAAGTATAAAGCATACTAGGTTGATTTTATACAATTGGCATCAAAATGGGAGAATTTCTCAAATAAATCTTGATCGAATCAAAAGAAATTTGACATTTTTCATCCCATTGAAAGTGTGCACTTTTCTTTAGAAGATATGCGAAAGGAAGGGTACAATAAAAAAATAAAAACTAAAGCTTTGAATTGCTTGGATCTTCCCCCAAAGACTACAAAGTTGAGAAATATTCTTGGGTGGAGACATGTTAACTATTGCATCTATCTTATTAGTATTGACTTCAATTCGACAATGAGAGACAATAAATCCCAAAAGTTTACTAGCATCCATGCAAAAGACACACTTGAGGATTTAGTCACATATTTTAAAGTTGAAATCATCCAAAGATAAGGTAAATATTATTAACGTGATCTTGGCGAGTTAAAGACTTAGCCAAGATATCATCAGCATAATCCTCTAAATTTTTAATGAATAAATTCATGAAAAATTAGTCATTGCACATTGGTAAGTTTCCCTAGCATTCTTTAAGACAAATGGCATGAATACATAAAATAAAGTACCCCACTAGGTAGTGAAAGTCATCTTAAATTGATCTTCTAGGCTAATATGGATCTGATTATATCTTGAGAAGCCATCCATAAATGAAAACAATGCATGGCCTCTTATCGAGTCCACAATAATAATTATATTAAGAAGCAAGAAATCATCTTTGAGGGAAGCTTTATTTAAATCATGAAAATTAATACATACTTGAATACGAACATCATGCTTAGAGATGTCTAAAATATTTGATACCCAAGGTGAATTTCCAATAGGATGGATAAAACCAACTTTTAAAATCTTTTCTATCTCAATCTTGACCATTAGTGCAACCTTAGGATGCATTTTTCTAATCTTTTGTTTAATAGGCTTGACATGACGATATAAAATGATATTGTGAACTGCAATAGAAGGGTCAATACTGGGCATATCCTCATATGACCAAGAAAATAAATCATGATAAGAATGTAAAATATCATAATATAATTGAGACTATTTAGAAGAAAGGCATTTGATGATATTGATTAATTTTTTTAGAAGATTTACGATCCATAGGGACATTAATAGTATCTCCAACGAGGAGTGTACTACAATTTGCATTATTAGAGGTAGTAAAGTTTTTATGATCATTAGAAAGAGCATTTTTATCATTTTCATTTATAATGGATTAACCAAAATAAGCTTAATTATTCAATCGACATGAGAATCAATGATCATGATGATAAGAATGTAAAGTAGAATAGGCACCTAATAACTCTACTAGAGCCTCTCCTCAGTAGAAAATGTCTAGAGGAGTTACATTAGGATCTACATTATCAAGCTCTAGATATAAATAAGATTAAGTGAATTTGAATCCAAAGAAAACATACTCACATTCAACCATGGTCTTGCTTTAGAGGTTGTAGGGTAATATCCAAGTCCCAAATTAGAGCCATGTGGATTAGGCTTCAATGGAATTTTGATACCTTGTTCATTGCATCCACAACCTTTTCCTTTATAACAAGTTTTTGAAAGAATATTAAATCATAAACCATAATGTGATTGCATCTCCTCAAAAGGGGGAGGATCTGAATTAACGAAATAGTCAATATGATATGTATAATTACAATTATCATTCACATTATCCCATAATACAAAAGAATAATCATCTTCGATAGCGAGTGTGAAGGATATTTTCAAGATTTCAAATGAGTGGGACTGACTATATTTTCAATGAAGGAGGGTGTAAATTCTAAGGAACCCCAATCATCAACAAGATATGCATTTTCTATAGAAGAAAAATGATTTGAAAAATCCTTTGTAATGAGAAGGAATAGAAGTGGTAAGATCATCTTGAGAAGAAGTATCAGAAGATGATATTACATGAAATTAGGAGACAATGAAGGAATTAACTTTTTAAAAGTAGGAGGATTCAAATACCGACTCACCTCAACCATTTGACAATATTAAATGACATCAAGGTTAGCCTTGAATATAATTACCTTATTATCATTAACAAATTTATAGACTAATGCAAGGTAGATGAGACTACACTAGTAGCATGAATCTATGGTCTTCCTAGAAGTAAATTATATGGTAGAACACTTGGCATTACGTATACCAAGATGAGAATGGTAATATATCCTAGCTGCAAAGGTAATATTATTGTACATAGAGCTTGTCAACCAATGTTATCAAACTAATGGATAAATAAAGATGTAATTTCTAAATAATTAGTATCTATATTGAGCTTAAGTAGGAGATCAACACTACAAAAATTGAGCACCAAAATAGTTGTAAGGAAGATAAGGTAGTGGAACAACTTCCTACACTAATCTTGAGAGGATAATAATGCAAAACTTTACAGATCTTTTCAATTCCAAAAACTCAAACATAAATAAACATAAATATCATGCATACCATAACACAATGATTTATGTGGAGAAAACCCTTTCAGGAGAAAAACCCCATACTCCAAAAGCTGCCCAATATATTATTTAGAAATCACAAAGATTACAATATACTTGCAGAGCAAGCTTCTCACAAGAGTATCACCAACCAAAGATCCGAAGGCAACACGACCACTATCAGACTCTCAAAATACATCACAATACACAACCGTAATACAACGCTCTCATAAAATAGGGTTGCCTTCTAGGGAAAGTCAAGCTAATAAAATATTGGTCATTAGATCTAAGAACGAATGATGAACGGTCCAAATTTACAATAACGAAATATAAATAAAATTTTCCTTTTGAGGTTGTTGTCCCCAAGCCCTCGCTAGGGTGCACTACCCCCGGATCCCTAGCCGGGGGGATGATCCAATTAGATCCCTCACGGGGGGGAAACCCCCTTGCACCCCCTTGTCACCGACACATCAATAGTACCTTATGTATTGCAAGGTTGAGACACATTTTCCCAACACTAGTATCAACGAAAGTGCATCTAATGCCTATATTCTTTATGAAATCTATTATCATTAAAGAATCAGCTTGATTTTGCACTTCTAAAGAAGGAATTTCATGCGGATAGAATGTAATATTCAATGTATTAGAACAAATATACTCTATCAATGCATTCGCATATTTCAGTCTAACAAAAGAAGGCATTTTTTTTGTAAGGCTTCCTGAAGCATTCCATGATAAACTAGAGAAGTTTGAAGCACGGCCAAGAGAAAGATCTTAGTAGGAATAACTCGAAGTTGCTCGACAAGATCATATTCACTGGGTGATTTTAAATTCGGTTTAGGTTCTTGAGGGAGCATACATTGAGAAGTTAGAAGAATTGTTGGAATATCCACACTATTCTTATTTCTTCGAGTATTGTAAGTGTGAGATATTGAGTTATAATTAGTAGTCACAAGCACTTTAGAGGTGATAGATTTCAAGCAAGTTTTAAGTAATAATTCAAAGGGAACACCATAGAAGAATCACCACAAATGGTTTTTATTTTCTTTGGTCATGGATCTTTTCTCCATTAACATAGATTATTGGTCTTTTAGGTTTGTCAGGAACACCAGAGACAACAATTACATTAACAATTATTTTTCTTTTACCAAAGAATAATTTGAAGAAGTAGATGGTAGTTCTAAGAAATCATTAAGAGTGTTATCTAACATGTCAAAATATTCTTGAGAAAATGCATTATCAAAAGCATTACAATTTTGGAGAAAGAGATCTAACATTCCTAGTAGAAAATATTCGCAAACAAGAAGTAATAAAGGAATGAATCACTTAAAACTAAATTAACCACAACAACTAAGAAGTGCTACAAAGCATTGGATTCACCAAAATGTTAAAGAAGATTTTTGATACTTAAAGAAAAATATAACTTCAAATAACAAAAGCTTTAATTACCTCAAATCATTTAGATTTAATCACTACTTCTAATGTAGGGTGACTACAAATTATATTAGGCATTAACTTGCATCAAATAAACAACTTTGTAACTTAATAACTAGAACAAGAAAGAAAAAGTGCCAAATTATAGCTAGATTAAAAATAAATAGGAACTTAAATGTTACAAAAAAAATAAAGCACAGACAGAGGGGAACTTGGCATTAGATGAGGAAGTTGTTGACCTTAGACATCGGCATGCAACACAGACTACAATGCATAGCACTATCATCTTGGCATAGTTAGCTAGAAAATCCTACAAAATACTTTTTACTAGTTTCCAGAACGTCTTAACCTATGCACAAAGAAAATAGGGAAAATTTTGGGGGTTGCTTTAGGGCTTGCCTCAATCAAACCCTCATTTTGGTATTTCTACCTCCACAAACAACCATATTCGATTGATAAAAGATAATGATAAACACTTGGATTTAAATCTTAGAGCAATATTAAAGGAATTTAAAAGTAGATATTCAGGATAAGATAAAGATATGGTGTAAACCTTGGTCTATAGGGAAAACCACCATGAGATTTTATTGATTTTGATAAATGATAAAAGCTATGTCAATATTTAAATATTACTAGTGCAAAATAATAAATCGATAAAACTGAAAAAAGAGAGAGTTACCAACAACCTTGGCCTTCCTTTTTTGAGATTCACAATGGATAATGCAATAAGTGCTAGTTAGAAGGCTTGGATTGTTATCAATGCAGGTGAATCATGAGAGATTGAGTACTTGTGAGAGAGCTTCAATGAATAAGTGTATTTTGACATATTTTCCCCTAGTTGAAGAATACTTGCTTGAGAGAATAGAAAATTGATGTCTGCAATGGAAAAATAGGAGTTTTATCTAATCAAACAAACGAGAAGAGCCATTATTCTTCTCTATAGGTGTTACAACACACGTCGTGAATAAGCCATGCAAAATATGCGCTTTTGAATCTCAAAAATTCCTGGGATGTCTGTGGGTCGCACAAACATCTATGCATAGCATTGTAGTTTGGAGGAATTATGTTGATTTTCAAACCTTTGATTGATAATGTTTCATCTTTTTCAATTGTGAAACCAAAATCTTTAAAGTCTATCTATCTATCTATCTATCTATATATATATATTTATAAATATCAAAGTTAGAGGGGGCACAATATGCAAGTGTGGAATTGCAATAGTATGCAATTTTTGACACTAACATTTGTAATATGACTGGTCAATAATTTTTATTAAAAAATATTATAAAAGATAAATATAAAGAAAAAAGATTTACAACTAATAAAATACAATTTAACAAATTTAATAGTTTTAGTAATTTTAAGACAAATTTGATGGACACTTAATTAAAAATTGTTATTAATTTAGGTTTAGGTAATAAAGTGATTTAGGAGATCGTTCTTTTATATATTTTGTTGGATCATTGTGTTAGTGTCCTATGTGTAGTGGTACATGGGGTTTCAAAGTTGTTTCCTTACCATTAGTCATTCCAATAGGATCAAAGGTGTTTCTACTCTATCTCCTCTAGACATCATTCTTAGGGCCATTGAGGCTGACTGTCCCCTTCACTTGCTAGCTAACACACAAGTAGGTCTCCTCCCTACACATATTAGAATGTTGGTCTTTACCTCAAGTTTTGGCAATACCTCCTCAATATTTTCTTGTCAATATAATCGAAAAAAAATAAAAAATCATAGTTGTATCTGGCTATTTCACCTCAATATATTCAAACTAAAGATCAATATACAATGGTTGCTACTAATTAACCATCTAAGAATGGAGATATTTCTCTTACTAAATAATAACCTATTGATTTGTCCAATAAAAAATGGGATCACCTTAATGATAGAGATCCTCCAAGTATTATTATGCAAATTAATTTCCCATTTCCTTTTAAAAACTAAAATTGTTTTATACAATTATTTCTTTGTTTGAAATTTATAAACTCTTATTTTTTAATAAAACTCCTTCTTCTCACCTAAAAATAAATAAATTAATTAAATTTTCTTCAAATAATATATATATATATTCTATTTCATTATAAAATTATTAATTGACCTATAACATTTGTCTTGTATCATTGGCCATAAATTATAGATAGAGTGAGATTTCTCAATAAACTTGACACTTAAACAATTGCTTAATTGACAAATTTATATTTTGAATTTTTGAGAACAATTACCTAACTCTCCCAAGGCCTGCCCCACCTGCCTACCAAAACCAAAAAGAAAACTCTGCTTACATCATTCAAATTGACTAACTGCCATTAAAAAAACCCTCTGCTCACTTCTTGTTAATCTTACAATTACAATAATTGGATTTATTTACTTTTAATTTAACTCCGACCTTAAACTATTTATAGGTATTTGTATACATTGTTCCTTTCCTGTTTCCTACACCATAGAAAGTGTGACCAATTCATGAAATGTAGGTCTGAACTATTATGGTCTTTCTTTTTTGGTGGCTCAATTAAACTCTTCAGGTTTGTTGAATCGGAGTTTAAATATAAAATAAAGCATTTTCTGTTCTGTGGGGCCTTCATCTTCCATAAATATGGTTCTGCATACATTCTAGAATATTTTCAGATCCATGTTAGATAAACAGCAACATGCATATCAATTCTAAAAGGTTGTTATAGAATTTGACATGAGGTGTTGGCAATGATCAGGATATCTCTTCGTCTCTATAAACGTTACTTTCTTCTTTCTTATAGATGAAGCAATTTGCAAAGATGAGATAGATACATAGAAATAGTGCACTCAATGATGCCAGAACCCAGTAGTAGTAATCCAAGTGAGCTTTGTTTAGATTATCTGCAAACCAGTTTTGCCCCCCACCTCTGCTACTAAGTTCCTCAATAATAGAAATAAGAATGCTGCTCAAGAAACTGCCCACTCCAAAAATACTCAAATATAAGGCAATTCCCAAGCTTCTCAGTGTCTCAGGCATCTGATCATAAAATAACTCTTGCAAGCCTACAACTGCAAACACATCAGCAATACCAAATAGAATGTATTGTGGAAGCAACCAAAAAATGCTTAGTGGAATTGTCCCTTGGGGCATGTCTATCAATCCATATTCTTTTGCTGCTTGAAGCCTTTTCATTTCTGTCACCGCTGCAACAATCATAGAAATAACAGAAATAAACATACCAACACCTATCCTCTGTAGCAGTGTTATACCGCGTTCATTTCCAGTTATGCTTCTGGTAAGTGGAACAAAGATTCGATCATACACTGGCACTAGCACTAGAATAGTTATGATAAGAAAGTTCTGCATGGAAGCTGCGGCTATTTTGAGGTCTCCAATTATCTTTCTATCCATTGTGCTGCCCTGTTTTGTAAAGAATGTTGGAGATTGTGCAAAAACAACTCCATACATCAAACAAGATACCCAAATGAGCAGCAATCGTAGAACAAGTTTTGCCTCTTCGACCTGTGTGACTGTGCATAACCTCCAATCAATATTTGTTCTGTGTTCATGGTCCAGATCGATTTCAATAGTTGCTTTGTCAAGAAACCTGTGAAACAAACATGAATCTTCTTAGGAAATTATTTCTAAGTTTGTCAAATGCATTTAAAAAAGAATGCCAAACCCAAAGGTTTAAAATCAAACAGAAATGTAGCTATATGTGATGCATGTTCACAGGCAGAAAGGGTGTTCACAATTATCTGAGGATTCCATTGTATTAGAGCTTTTCGTCAACATTTCAGATCACATTTCATGATCTATCATCAACATTTCGATTATTTTTGAATTTGTTTGTTTTAAATTTTTTCCATCAACATTTCAGATCTCATTCCATAATCTATTATCAACATTTCGGATCATAGATAAAAAAGATATTTACCTGAATTGATCGGTGGGTAGAAGCTTTCTCGTTTCATTAAATCCATGACTAGCATATAAGCTCTGTTCTCCTTCAGAATGAACCGAAACATTCCACTTGCGAATTACTGCAACAAAAACTTGGAGAATTCGAGTTACTGGACTCTTAGAAGGTGTTTTATGCCGATACATTCTTGTTCCACAGATGAAGACAGATAATGCTATTGCCATGGCTACAGTTGGGATGCCAAACCCAATACCCCACCCGATATTTTCTTGAATGTAGACAATCACAATACCAGATAAAAGTAAACCAATGCTTATACCAAAGTTCCACCAATTGAAGAATGAGCTCTTATACTTCCTCTCTGTTGGATTTCTCTCATCAAATTGATCTGCACCAAATGCTTGTAAAGATGGTGTATGGCCTCCTTGAGCCAAAGCAACCAAGTATAATGAGATGAAGAGAAACCCCACCTGAACAACCGTAGGTCTGGGGCAGAAAAATGATGTGTTGTCACATGGGGCAGGGATAAAAAATGTCAGAGAAGCTGAAAGTGTTAAACAGATCAATCCCTGCAATCGAAGAAAATGAATATTTATTATTTCATAAGTTCTTTGAATAATTTATAGAACAAAACAAATCCAAATATATATATTTTTGTGTTTATTTAATTAGTTATAGTAATTATATTTATTAATAAATTAGAAGGGACTGTTTCCTATCTAAAATAAATATTATTTTTTTATAAAATTAACATATAAGTTTTCAATTAAAAATATTTAAAAATGAATTTTTTATTAAACTACTTCACTTCTTATTGCAAGTTTTATTAAATTATGTGTATGCATGGAATTAAAAGTATCATAGAAATCAGTTATTAAAATTAATAAATTATTTATAATTATTACATATAATTTTAAATAAATATAATTCATTAAATATTATATCAAATATTTATAATCTTCACTAGGCAAATAAAATTATCTTATAATTTTAACTAGTTATTATCAATTATACTACAAAGTAATTACAATAATTAGTATTTGTCTATCTTTAAATAATTACTATCAATTATATTTTCAACATTCATAAATCAACTAATCAATCTACAAAGACACTTTATCAACAAATCACTTTGTCATCAATATTTAACAAATATTTATTAGAAGAAACAAAATCATCTTCAACTGCACTACTAAAGATCTTACTATCAAACTCAACTTCAACTATATTGGTCATAGTTGTGCCTAGCATGAATGAAACTTGGAGTCAAGGTCAACCCTGATAACTTTAATCTTCATTAACCCAACAAAATCATAATACATAGAGCTTGTATGGATCTGTTGATATCAAACTATTATACTCCATAGCTCATCTATTAACTAACCAACAAATATGATTATTACAATTTTGTACAAAGACAAGTACTTGTCACTACATGACACTTATTACATATATGTCTAGTCATAATTAGAAGTCTTAAAAAAGGTACGCACTTTATATAATATTCAAATCCTCCATGGGTGAGAACACCTTCAAAGGCGGAGAGGCCAAGGATGAATTAAATGAAGATGAGGATGGTTGGGCTAGTAACTAGGATGTGGAGGAGGATGTACTACTACTAGAATTACTACACAAAGCCTAGTTGAAGGGTCAATTTCTTGTGGCTTTAGATATGACTCCATGGAGGACCTCAATGTGGCTTTGAGTGGTCATCATGATGTGGGTAAACCCACAAAACTGGTTTACAATTCCAGTGAGGAAGGAAAATTGCAAAAAATGCCTCCATGGATATTTTTTTGGTTTTTGGGGGTTCAAATGAACATTTGGTTTGAGTGAACCCAATGGGGGTTCACTAGAACCCCCCTTCGAGTGAACCCATTAAATGTTGGGTCCCACCATTCCTGAGAAAAAACCAAAAGGAAAGCTTTGTCACAAATTCCAAAATTTTTGAAAAAAATATATTTAAAATCTACAAACAAAGAAGTTTTCGAAGGAGATGGAAAAAGAAGTGCAATCTGATTCCAATTTTTTTGAAAAAACTATATTTAGAATCTACAAACAAAATGTCACAAACCACTTGTTTGCATCATCTTCAAATTCCTCACGGTTTAGCCACTATACGTGCCTGAAAGTGAAGATTTGGTTAGAAAAAATCAATTCAGTGTCCAGTTTGGCAAAAAAATTAAACCAGTATTGTGGGATCACCCATAATTTGGGCCTACATAGGTGTTTTCTTTCTTTAGTATTTGCGTGTGTTTTTTCCAATCAATAATTCTATTAGGGATATGTTTGTTGAATATAAAAATTATGGGGATGTGCTTAATGATGGTGGGAGCCTTTCTAAGGCTGTGTCAAGGTCCAAATTATTTATTTTTCCATCATTTGTAGGGATTCTATTGGGAGGTGTTGATGAGGATTTCACGTATGATGTTCAAGGGACTTTGGGTCCCCCTCTAACTTCCTTTTCTTGTAGCCTTTTGATCCAAACCTACATTTTATTTATGGCCACAATTTGGCCATGGTAGAGTGTGATGTTAGGCTTGTGATTGAAGTACTGGTATAAGTTCCTTATGTTGAAATGGTGACCAATGGTTTTCCAATGCATGCACCTATTCTTTGCCAAAGAGTAGAATCCTTCACTTTGGATGGTTCATGCACTTCATTGAGGACTCTTGATGCTATTGTTGACAAAGCTTTTACTTGTATGGGGAACACCTTCATTGGGAGGTTATCGAGCTCTCATCCAAATAGTGATGTTATCCATAGTTGGGCTCTTAAAAGATGGCATGCATCTAGCTAGTTTTGGGTGACTTTCATGATAATTTTTTTTTTCTTATTCTCCTTCCAAACCATTGAGGAAAGCATGAGAATCCTATATGGAGGTCCTTGGTTCCTTATCAAGTCTAATCTTTCATTGAAAATATGGTCTATTGATTTTGATGCTATCAAAGAAAAATTTAATAAGGTCTCTATTTAGCTTAGACCCCCATGGCTTCCTTTATAATATTGGGATGGAGAGATCATATGAGGTATTGCTAATACTCTTGGTTTGCTTTTAGCTATTGACAATGACAAATCTATGAAATATTTGGTTTTTTGTCAAATTTCATGTTTGTGTTGATATTGATAATATGTTGCCAAACACTATTGAATTATGATCCAAGTTGGGTGTCTAGGAGTAGAAACACTAATATGAATTCTCCTCACAAGCTTTATTTTATTTCCATAAACCATGTCACTTCTCCTATCTATACCAAGATATAAAAAAAACACTCCATGTTCAACAAAAAAAGTTCTTTCCTTCTCTTGAGCATGGGAAAGTATTCCAAAATATTATTAAGGTGTGATCCATGATGAGGAGAAAAGGAGAGGATTTGGGCTCTATGATTATGAGTCATGTAAGAAAAACTTAGGGTTCTTTTAAGGACAAGAGAAAACTAAATGTTAGTGTCTTTTTGTTGTGCCTAGTTATTCTTTCAATAAAGGAAGGGAGTTGGACATTGTCGACTTTATGGGTCTTGTTGGGGATGTGAGGGGATCCCCCTTCAAGGAAATACAAAAATTGGAAGTCATTATGTATCCTTTGGTTGTGATTGGTTCTTCAAAAAAAGGAAAGAAGGAAAGATGACCCAAAAGATCATGCTTTAACTCCACTTCAAAGCTCTTTGGTGAGGTTTGGATTCAAATATACTTGATTATTGTTTTTGAAAAGATAAGCAACATTTATATGGTGTTGTACCCTTAACACAGAGAGCCCAAAGGGCCAAATAAAAGCATAGTTCAAACAAAACTTGAACTAGAAGAACAAACAGAAACAGCTGTAGAAAACCAAAAAATTACACAACTCCCGAAATAGAGGGGTCAAAGTTGACTCCCCGAATCTGAGGCTAAGTAGAGACAACAGATTTGGGGAGTCCCTTCTTCTTCCGTAGCACAACCGACCAGGGAGGCTCAAAATCGGGAACCAAAGAGAGAGGCGAGGGGAGCGTGTCCACAACAACCTCCACGAGAGAGGAGCCACCACGCAGCGAGGGGGTTGGCAGCAAAACAACAAAGACAAGAGCAAGTAAAGGACCAACAAAGTCATTCAATGAAGGTCGAGTAGGCTCTGGTACAACAACGACAATAGAAGGTTCTGACGGAGCAGAGACAACAGACCGGGGCAAAAGTTCCACGGTAAGGAGAGCTGGAAGAGGATCCTGGGTAGATTCAGGGGGGTCATCCTCCTCAGAGGAACTATCCAAAGGGGGAGAACCAACAGTGACATGGTCCATGAGAGCATTCTTCCACCAAGTAGTAGCACTCTTGCGGCGAGCAAGAGGGAAACTAGAAGCCAAGTGACCAACTGAGAAACAACGCCTACAACGAAAGGGAGCCCCTCATAGTCTAGAAGCTTCTTCCAAGGTTGGCCCGCCACCATCAAAACCACATCACCATACAGAGGTTTGGAGATATCCAGATCGATTAAAATACACGCCACCATGGTATGCCCCAAATCTCAAGATGTAGAATCCACCTTCAAAAAGCTGCCAATAGCCTCAAAGCAAGAATCCTCCCAAAATTGGAGAGGGAGGTTCGGCAGACAAACCCAAATAGGTCTGATGTTCAAAGGCTCCGTAAGAGGGTTGAAAGAGCGAGACCACGACCGGATGAACAACAAATGAACACCCCACATCCATACCCGGTCCAAAACTCTGTCACGATCCCCATGGGTAGAAAAAGTAGCAAAGAAAAAACCTCTAGCACTAGGGTAGAGGTCAATCTGTTCAGAAACCAAAGGCTTCCAACAACCAAACACCCACTTGTGGAGATCGGGCAGGGAGGGCCACAAGCCATTATTGTTATTGTTGTCCCTTTGTTGTAGTTTTTTTGTTTGTTTTTCAAAGGCCTTTCTAGTTTTAAGGCCTATTTCGTTGTTGGATCTAGTTTTCATTTCATTGTTGTCTTTCTTGTTGTGAAAAGCTTCAAGGTGCTTTCAAAACCCCCTTCCAATTCATAGCTCCAGTCAAAAGTGTTTATTTAATTTTAAAAATAGATGTTCTAAGAGTTGGACTAGATATACACTTTGATTTTTGAAGATTGGATTTCAACACTAAGACCAATAAATTCTCCAAATGGGTTATGCAAATGCCTAGTATGTCCATAGATAGGCTAAGTTTAATGCTCACATATTCAATGAAATTGATATTTTTATATCAACTCCAAAAAATTAAAATAAAAGAAGTTTTGGTGCACAAGAAACAATTGAGTAGAGAACTTCTTATTTAAATAATTATGTGATAGGTGTAATTACACTCAAAGCATGGAGGAGAAACATCCAATAAAATAATAGTTTGAAAGCAAAATTATTTACAATTGACATTTGTTTTTAAATAGAAAAACCTAAAGTAAATAAATTTTGTAATAAACACAACAATTTAATAAAGTGAAGATTTTTTTTTTCAATAATAGTAAATAAAATAAGATATATGTAATAAATAATTTAATTCTAAAATAAAATAAATGTAATTTTTAAATGAATATAAAAATAATTTCATATCTTTTTTTATCTTAAATACACCTATTTACAATTAAAATACTCATCTATCTTAAATAAAAAAATTAATATGAACAACTTAAAAAACTTCTTATATAAAAAAACAGAAATTAGACTGTAAGTACACTCTTACCAGAGTTTACAAATAAATTTAGTCAAAACCAGCATAATAGCAATTATCATAATCTCCCTATAGGAGGTTTAAGTAGAATCCATCTGAAAGAGGATTTTGGGATCTATAAAAACTGACCAGCAGATAGACCAGTGATGATAAAATAATGGTTGGGTACTGCCCCAAATAGGAATCTGAAAGAAAAGCTCCAAGAAGGGGAAGCATGGATGCAACACCATACCAGACATTGACATTCTTAGCAGCAGTGACAGAGCTCTCTTGCATAACATCAGTGAGATAAGAGACCAAGTTATTATAAACACTATTGAAGGCAAATCTCTCTGCCACTTCAACACCAATTATGAGAAGAGAAGCTCTCCATCCTCCTCTGAGCTGTCTGCTGACAACCCTTCCTTGGACTTCTGTGCACCCATCTTCAGCTATGTTGGTGAGGAGGGGAGATTCACCGGAGGAAGAGGCTTCCATTCTTATGAATTAGCCTCTGTTTTCCACTCTATGTGGTGTAGGGTGAATATACAAACATGTGCAAATATATTGCTGGCTCATGATTGTCTTGTATGTGGAAGGCCAGTAGAGTAGGTGTATTTTTTTTGGGTGATACATAAAAGCATTCTTTAATGGTAAGGGTGTTTTCTTCTGCAAGTGGTCTGCGTAGATTGATAATCTACAGCTTGTGTCTTTTTATGTAGAGGTAGCTTACCAAAGGCACCAAAATTGGAGCCTTGACTATGAACAGTCTTAATTTATTTAATATAAACTTCTTAATTATAAAGTTAGGTTTGTATTTTGAAGCAGTCCAATCGAGTAAGGTACATCTTTTTAGTAGGTATATAAAAGGTATTTTAAATTTTTTTAAGAGTATAATAGAGTATAATTTATTAAATTATTCATAGTCAAGCAATGATCATGTTTTAGATGTGAAATCTCTTTCTAAATTTAGAGTTGTGTAGAGTAGTGTAATATCTTTGTTATAATAAGTTGGATAGAGAATGATTGGAGTGATGACATGTTTATTTTATTTCATTTAGTAGAGGATTGATTTTATTGTCAATTTGTAAGAATGTTCTAACACAAGCTATGAATCCATAATCTTGATGTTAATATGTGATTAGGAGATTATAAAGATTAGTACATAAAGTTTTTTTGATACAAATTTATTGACCTCAATCACCTATGTCCTTTGTATCTACTTCTAAGTTCCGGTCATTCTTAGGAACACAGTGGGAATTGCTTCAAGATGAATGAAAGGTCATTGGCTTGTCTTATGATAGTCAATCTTTTGATAAAGAAAGAAGTTTTGCATGCATTCCAAAGTACATACTATGCAAATGGAAAATCTCATGTAACTATTGAGCTAGTAGATTGGTGGAATTCCTAAATGTAGAAATCCATGTTGAGCTATAAATCATATAGACTAGCTAGGATTTGAGCGTAAGACCTTTCATTGTTGTTGGAGTGCTTTAACAATTGAGCTACTAGCAACTCTTTGGTCAGCCCACTATTGATCCAAGTATTGCTTATTCCTAACACCCCTTAAGCCATATTATAGGTGCTTGGGGCTTCTAGCCTAGCCCTAACACCACATATTGACCTATAGCTCATATGAACCAACTAGGACTCAAACCTAGGACCAACTTTGAATGCTCTTGAATTGGATATGACTTTGTGTGACTATGATCTAGGGTACATCCTTAAATATATAGATCCATAGCCATTAATTTAATTTATTTAACACAAGAGCTAACAAAATAATGATTATTTTGTGAAAGGGTTTGTTTTGGATGCAAAATGATAATTTTGAGTTTGGTAGACTAGATTGATCCTTTTGAATCAATCCATTAAGGTGAAATGCTCTAAAATGTGTAATGAAGAGAGCTCAAGTGATTATAGGTGGAAAATGACCTATGAATATTGGTAGGAGTTAGCTTATGTGTAAATAGGTGAAATCAAGTGCTATGACTATGCATTTATAACATGTGTGCAAAGTGGCATAAAATGAAGCTACAAAAGTGTAGGGTGTGCACTTTTATCCTTTACATTTTCCCCCTACTTTTATTTGTGTGAATTTATATGAATCATGCACTCCAAAATAAACATGCAATAATAGTAAATATGCATGATAAAGATACATGGTATATGGTTTTGGATAAAACTTAATTGTCTTCTAGTAGATTTAAAGAGCATGATGTCTCTTGTACGCACAAATAATTCATTAATTGTATGTGTATCTAGTGGAATTAAAGCTAAAATTCATAATCATCATTTGTACAATGGAAAAGACATAAAACTCAATTGAAGTAAAAGCAAAAAGTTGGAGTAAGACATGTGCCAATGCATATGGCTAATGTGGAGTTTGGAACCACTAAACTGCCACATGTTATGTGCATGGAAATCTTGAATAGTATGAATTAAACAAGTTAAAAAAGGATCATGATGCATATGGTTAGTATCTATTTAGAAACCCCTAGCCCCCACAACACATGCACATGAAGTAAATAGTGTAAAAGAAAAACTAGTGTAAGATATCATGGTTCATATGATTGATGTAGAGTTTGAAATCAGTAGGATCCATAGTGTATCCAAATGGAAATATCAAATAATATATGGTGTTGTTGTATGCCCAGTAAGATAAGTGCATGATGGCAATGCACATGCACTTTGAGGAGAGAAAAAGAAGAGTGTTGTAATTTGGAAACATGGTTGGACATAACAATGCAATGGCCTTGGATGTTCACATAATTTTACCTATAAAAATCAAAAGTAGGGGTATAGGTACCCCTTGATGATACTCCCAAGAAAGGTCAATCATGTGTGTAAAATTGTGTGGCCATGAACTAAATATTATCATGTATGAGCAATGCGATACATGTGTAAGATGTGTTTGGATACACATGGTGGGACTATGCATTCAATTCTCAAAGCTAAAATTAAAGATATGGAATGTAAAGCATAAAGCCATGAATGCATACTAATGTTCTCAATACATAACTTAGTTTTTTGTTCAATAATTTAAAGAAGCCTTATTCAAAGAAATTATACGAGTAAAATATTTGGTGAATACATTATTATAATTCATATTACAAAAGACAATTTTTGAAAAATCAGATCATTATTTAGAAGATGAAGAAAAAATGAATTTATAGAATGTTTTATACATTCCTTATAATTTATTTTACAAATTATTTTATATTATATTAATAACCATTTATAAACTTATTTATTATATCTAATTATATTTAAATTTCTTAAATATAATATGTGTTAATCTTACCTATAGAAATATAAAAAGCTAATTATTAAACATATGTAGATACCCAACATAAATTTGCTGTGTGGTGTCTGCCAAGTTTGTGAATTCCCTTGTGGATCTTGAGGAGATTTCATATCTACATTTCTTTTTTAATGGCAGGGTTCCAGATCCCACATTTTTTATTTCTCAAAATTGCTCAACGCTATCAAATGTAGGTACAACAAGTGCTATAACCACTTCTTTATCTACTCCAACCAGATACTACATGGCGTCTTGGACTGCAACTTAATTATGTGGAAAGAAAATCTTAAAACTGTCTATTTTCAATGAAATATTTAACTACTCAGCGTTGCAGCCATTCTTATGAGGTGAATCCTGTAGGCAAATAGAAATTTTTATGAAGTAAGAGTTGCACTTAATTTGTACAATTTATGAAGTAGTGTGTGATATTTTTTTTTCAATTATGTATAATTAATACTTCAGATCACATTCAATAGTCTATTATCAATAAGAAGAAAATGATCTGAAACATCGATTAAAAATATACACAATTGAAACTAAAACTATTCCTCGTTATAAAACACAAAATTCGATCTTTAAATCGAACTTCAAACTTCATACTCGAGTCTTCTTTTCCTCCAGACAAAGATCAGAACTGATATTCTCCTTGACAATAGTATAGAAATATATATGAGGTCCATAATAGTTGAACTTACCTGATTGGCGTTCTCACAGTCCATTCTGTTCAAGGCATAGCCAAACATCTTTTGAAATGATAAATTGTCATGGAAAACTCATGGATAACAAATTTGACAATCAAAATTATACATGGTATAAAGTGAGAAGTTTCATAATGTCCATATTGCAGTTATATATAGATTCCCTGCATGGCAATGTTGAAGAGTTGTTACTGTGATCATTTAATACTCTAATGTAATAATGCCTTGATGTGGACTTCATTTAAATTAAAAAAGGTTACACCCAAAACATGAAATTTATCCTCTCTATAAGGCAATTCTTTCAATGTTTAAATAGTAATAATTGAACGTATTATTTTCTTTTTATATAATTAAATTATTCTGAGAAATGTGAGTAATATAAAAAATATTTGATGTAGATCTTAGCGGATAATATTATAATAGAGATTAGATAGTTTTGGAATCTGTATTTATGTTTTTTTTATTGCTCGAGTTCTATTAATTTTGGTTTCCCTTGTTCTATTCTAATTTATAGGTTGTGTTCAATTTAAGGGGTTTCAAAGCTCTATTGATGTCTCTCTATTGTGCCAATTTTCCCTCATACTTAGACTATTCACCGGAATTTTCAAATTGCAAAGATGTCTATTGTGCATCTAAGTTAAAAAGGTTGGGAAGTTTGTGAGTTCAAAACCTCCCAAAACCTTTGATAAAAGAGCAAGTCAAAGTTGGTGAGTTCAAATGTCACAAGGTTTGCAAGTTTATGAACCCTATGGAAGTGTGACACAAAGGAAGGATAAACCAAATGCAAAAGACAATTTTTTTCCATGTTGTAAAGTTTGTTAGTTTGTGAACTTTGCAAAAGTGTGATAAAGAGGTAAGAGAAATGAGTTCAAATGTCACAAAGTTCACTATTTCATGAACTCTACAAAAGTCTAATGTGGTTCTTAAGTTCACAAAAGGTGTAGAAGTGTTATATGGTTTGCCATTTTGGAAAAAGTGGAAAACATTGAAGAAGGAAGCCAAGAGATTCGCAAGGTTCTTATTCTCACTAAGTTCACGAGTTCGTGAACTTACCAAAAATGCAACATAGGTCCATGAGTTCTTTATTTCATCAAAGTGTGATACATTGAGAGGGAAAGAACGAAAAATTTTTAAAAGAGGAGAATGAGTTCCAATGTCAACAAGTTTATAGGTTTGCAAACATGCTGAAATATCAAAATGGTTTATATTTTCTCTGAAAGGCCCACATAGAAAAAATAAATACGTGTAGGAATTTGAAGTCAAAGCCTAATAAACTTGTTACCTAGTTTTATATGCAGGCGTCAAAAGGAATGCCATAATTTCCATGTATCCAAGTAGCTACCTACATTTAATCCATACCTACTATAATGTCATAAAATTGCACCCCATGGTAATTTCACATTTATGTATTTGACCCTCACATTTATGGTGCTTAGCTGTGTTTATGACAAGAACCTCATGAGTCAGAATTTTGTGATTTCAACTCCATAAGGACCAAAAATGAAGTGACAGTAGTCATCCACCTCGTTTCTCATGAAATGATGAGTTGGACGCCTACGCAGCATGTTAGTGTCCCCATACTTTTGCGAGTTCCAATAAGGAATCTTGGAATTCTTGATCTGTGACACGTGTCTCTATGACAGGGTTTCAAGAGTAACGACTCTTCCCACCCATGTAGCTAAACAAAACTCATTCTTTCACTCTCATTTACAACATTCTCTCATTCTAACTTGCTTCTCTTTCTCTTCTCTTCTCCATCTCATTCCTATGATGAAGCTCTGCTAGACTGAAATATCTCCAATAGCCAAAGCTCTCTTGCAAGCACTCAACATTATGTCTATCAAGCCAAGAGGGAGCCACAGATTGTTGGTAATTCTCTCTTGCTTCTTGTCAATTTTCAAGCATAATACTTATTGTGTCTCTATTTCGTGAAACAAGTTCTCTTACATAGTAGAGTTTTCTTTTATCACTTAAACGTCTATTTCATGATACAAGTTCTCCTCCATAGCGGGATTTGATTTTATCACTCTTGTGTTTATTTTAACTTGCATCTATTTCTCTCTATCTATATAGCAATCCATGGAGGTGGGAACACCAAAATGGGGATTTGACTACATCAAGCCCTAAAACCGTCCCAATATTTTTCCTTGTTCACCTTGTGTGCAAGTTGCTTGTGTGGAACTTTGCAAGAGGCTTTGAAGTGTAGGACCTATTGTAAGTTGGTATATTTCCTTCCTTGTCATTTATTTGCATTCTCACTTTCTGTTTAATTAATATCTTAAACAAACCTTGAATTTTGGATAGTTAGCAGATCCTTTTGAGTTCTATTTGAGGGTTCATCTCCCTGTTAGTACAAGACACTGACACGTCCCTGGGACTTCAACACATCCTATTGGCATCTCACTCCCACGTTGTCATCCTTTGGTTGAGAGCTCCTCCCTCTGTTTTAGAAATCTCAATGATCTATTCTTTTAGTCCCCAAAGTTGTCTGCATGTAATCATTCCTAGAACTCTTCTTTTCATTTATGTTTTGCAATCTCTTTCATCTTGATCTTCTCGATTAAACTTATTACGTAGTTTGAGGTAGTTTAGGGCAGTATTCTCCCCTAAGACTCTTTGGTGTCTTAGAGACTTGGAAGCAGTGAATCCCCCTTCTCTACATTTTTGGTTAACCCGACGTGAACCGTGATGGATCTTTTCTGCAATGTTTTAGTGTTTATGATAATGTTTTTTCTAAGGAATATTTTGATATGTAAGAAGATGCCCTAGATGATTTCTTAGAGTTATCTTCTCCTATATGTATCTATCTCCCGAACAAACTTCTTCATCACAACCGTTTACTTCCTCTTCACAAGTTGAGGAGTTTGTGAATGTAGTCATTGTTTTCATGGCCCCTCAAAGGCCCAAGAGACCTATCATTAGGGTGACTCCAGCTATCCCTTCTCCTAAGAGGATTCATTCTATTCATGGGATTCTAGTCTTTGGTGACTCATCAAACCTTTACATGAGATTCTTGAAAGCTACATATTCTTATAATGTCATACAACATACATATAATACTTGAAGAAATCAATAGAATTTGAATCAACCTACTCCCATTCTAACTTCTTTACCACCTTCTCAACCAAGTCTTCCTTCAACACCTAAACCCATGACTAAAGCACTTGGTGATTATGATCTTGTCGAGCAACTCCGTGTTACTCCGTCTAAGATCTCATTGTGGGACTTGCTTCAATCTGCATCAATTTATTAGGGTATGCTTTAGGAAGCCTTGCAAAATATCCTCTTTCCTTCTTCTATTAGATTGACACATGTTAATGCGTTGATGGCTCATATTCATGCAGATTCGTTGAATATCATGTTCTATCCATAGGAACTTCCGTCCCCAAAATTATAGAAGAAAGTGGACCCTTTGATGATTATAGTTAACATTAATAATATTGGAATTAGACGTGCCCTCGTTGACATCAGTTTGGCTCTTAATGTATGTGGCATATAATTATTACCTAAGATTAAAATCGATTCTTCTTCTTTGGTTGCTTCTTTTTTATATATTCATGGATTCGATAATGTTGGTCATCAAGCCCTAGGAATGATAATTTTTCCTTTGAAGTTGGGACCCATTACTATACCCACCTTGGTTTATGTAATGCCTGGTCCTTTAACTTACAATATTCTTTTGGGAAGACCTTGGATTCAAACTTTGGGGGTTGTAGCCTCTACCTTACATCATTGCATAATTTTTTTTGCCAATAATGAAGTGATTACAATTAGGGCTAACCCTGAGGTTGTGCACCTTTGTGAGTTGGTAGTTGCTGGTCGGGCCTCAGTTGTTTCCACTCTTAATAATTGTATTCTGTCATCATCTTATGATGTGTTGGCATGATCTTCAATGATGCCTACCTTAAAGGGTTCCCTTGAAGCAGATGTCCCTAAAGAATATTGACCCGAAGTGAACAATCCTAAGTATTCCCCCTTCATTTCTTCTTTTGAATCGAATGCATGTCTTGGTGATGATTAGGGGACTTTGTATTTCTCCAATTTATTTATTGGAGAATACAAGGTCAACCCCATCCAACTCATAATTAAAATATTGATGAATGGCCCTCACAATTCTATTTTGGTAAATTCTCTCTTTGGGAACCAACAAACTTCTTGGAACTACCTCTTTAACCAAAATCAAGGTGTTAGGAACTACTCAGTTCATCAAAAATTGTGAGCTTCTTTAATTTATAATTTCAATCAATTTGGTGGTTTTTGTGCTATAAAGAACTCATGTGGTTTTCAAAACCACTCATTTTTCTAAAAGTCCCCCCCAAGGAACTAATGCTTTAAAAAATTCCTTCAAAATTAATGAGGTTCTCAAGAACAATTTTAATACCAAAGAGGTTCTTGGGAACTTGATTTTTGCTAAAGAGAAGAACTCAAAACCTTCAAAGAAATATTAATCAATATTTTTCTCAACTCTAGGAATCAACCTCTTAGATGAGAATGCGATGCTAAGAATAGTTTTGGCACCCAAAGGGGTTTTGGGAACTAATATTTTAGCTAAAATAGGGTGAAAAAGAATATTTTCAAAAAATCCAAATTTAGCTAAGTATAAAAATGATGTCTTGGAATGCTTGACTTAGTCTATTCAAGGAGATAAAAAATCAAGTCAAAAAGATATGAAACATCTCATTCTTCCACAACTAATTTTGGAAAATTGGAAGATTGTGACCAATGAGGAAACATGAATTTATGATATAGTTGTCTCCAAATGAGAAAATAGTTTTATATTTAAAAAGAAGGGTAAAAATGGGCTCTTACTAGGGACACAAAACTTGTAGACATAGTAGGAACCCAAAATGTCAAGTGAAGACTAGTGTTTTATCTATTGGGTCATAAAACAAAAGGTTTAACATAGAACAACATAGAAATAAAGTGACATAGTTACAAAATAAAAAAATGAAATGGATGAGAAAGGAACATACACACCAATACTAATGCAACAAGATAATGCAAACCCATTAATGGGATTAGATTATATAGATCCCATGTAAAATAATGAATGATATCCATAGAGTACTTATGAACGGAGTTGTCATTTTTTCTTCATGTTGAGAGGTCTAAAAAAATTGGAATGCATAAGTTTCTTTAATAATGTATCAAACCCAAACAACCAGTCATTGTAAATTTCAAAAGCCTCTTAAATAATTTCAATATCATCTTGTATGTTATTAGTCATATATTCTTTCATTATATCAAATGTTTCAATTTCCAATATGTGAAAGAATTCTTGTTCACCCAGACCTAAGAAGAATAAGTCTCTAGCTTGATATAACTCATGTAAACTTTGAGGTGAGAAAATATTCCATTGGTTTAGGTTACCGATACACCTTATGATCATCAACTTCAAGGAGCATAGGATCATCTATAAATAATTAAATTTTATCTCTATTTTCTATAATCAACTTAAAAAATCTTCATCCAATGATGTGATAGAAAAGAAGAAAATGATGAATACATATCTTTAATTTTACCAATAAGGATATCTTCTTTTATGATTGGTGAAGGATAATGTGGGACACCTTCTCTACAAATAAATTCATCATTTAGAGTATCAGAGCACCAACTTGGAATAAATATATCATGATAATAAACATTTTATTGAACTTCATTTGATGGATCACTATTGATTTGATGTAATTTTAATATTTCCAACTCCACAAAATCTCCTTTGGATGAATTTGAAAACTAGATATTGGTGTTAAAAGTAAGTGGAACTACTTTGATCCACTTGGTGAGGTACTCAAAAGTAGTGATGATGGATTTTTAGGCATTTGAGGATGTGGGATTGATCTTTCCAATGATATTGAGACCACATGTTGAAAAGGGCCATGGAGTGGTGATGGGATGGAGAGCTTGTTATGGTGCATGAATTAAGTTCTCATGATTTTTATAAGTTATACATTTCTTCACATGTTGAAAGGAATTTGATTCCATGGTATGCAAATAATACCCTATTTGAAGGAGCTTCTTGGCTCGGATTGTGCCATTCTTATGAGCACCAAAAATTTCATTATGCACTTCCTCAAGTACTAGGTTAGCCTCATTTGAATTGAGACATATGTTCCATCATAACCTTTGTGATATATTGCATCATCAAGGAGAGTGTAATGAGAGGCTTGTTGAATAAAGGATTTGAATTTTGGGAGTGATACATATAGAGGTATTGTTTGGCTTTGGAGGAATCATAAATGTCACTGTACTAGGGAGTTTCAAGACTAACAATATCACATATCATGTCAAATTTAGGGATATCATAAGTAGAGATGAGGAGTTTCTCATCAAGGAATAAATACTCATAAGCTTCATCAGGAATATCTAAAAGTGATTTGATAGTGGTCATTGCATCAAAAATTTTGTTGTGAATGTGGGAAAATTCCTCAAAAGATATATCTAAGAAATATTGCTTAAAACTACCTACCATAAATTTATAAGGTAAAATTTTGTCATCCTTCATTCAAGTAACTCACCATTGACATATTTAACCACTAATTGTGAATCATTAAATAATTTTAAATATTGTATGTATACTAGTTCTCCATTCTTTTCTATGTTGTTTGTTCAAGGGAAGACAATACAAAATGATTTTGGGGTGAGATCACCTCAGGGGTACTGAAGAGGATACCAATGTATAAGCCATGTCAGATAAAGGATCCATAAAGATATAGTGTCCATGGTTTGGATTTATTCAATGTGAAGAATAGATTCATCTATAAGTTATGTGATCAAATGATGATGGTTTGGAATTGGAGCCTCTACAAATTAACATAATCAATATCAAAATCACTAAGGTGAATGACCCACTTTTTCATTCTAGTTATAAGGGTTGCTTCTAGGACAATAAGTGTTTCAAAGGGTAAATTTTGGCAATGATATGGGTAGTAGCATTAAGCATGTAATGCAAAAGCTTCTATGAGGCAAAGACTACTTACTATTAGGAAAAAATTCTCAATGAAAGAATAATTGATTTCACATCCCACTAATTTCATAGTGAGTACCTAATAGATGGCATTCTCTCATCCTTGATAATTATATTGGGATAAGAGGGAATATAAGACATGTTGTATAACTAATATGTGGAGCAACAAAGGCCTATCTAGTGTAGGTAATAATAGAAAATTGGCAAAGGAGAAATTTAATTTTGATCTATTCAAATGCTAATTGGCATGACCGACACTACAACAAAATACGAAAATAGCACCTAAAATAGTCTCGGATTTGAGTGTATTTCAGTTCACGAAATGGGCGATTTGGCTGGCGCTAAACTCAACGCAAACATGCATGGCCTTCTCGGCGTCAAATTTGGCACCGAATTTTGCGCCAGACTTAGCGTTGGGAAATCACAGCACCCTCGTTAGCGCCTAAAATAGCACCAAAAATAACGCTTCTTTTATTGCCTAAAATAGCGTCGGAAATAATGTCGGAAGGAGCACCAAAATTGGCACCCAATTTGGCTTCTGATTTTGCTTCTATGTCTACTCCCATTTTTGCTTCTAGTTTTGCTTCTGGTTTTGCTTCCAAGTTTGCTTGCAATTTTGCTTCTGGTTTTGCTTCCACTTTTGCTTCTAGTTTTGCTTCCAGTTTTGCTTCCGGTTTTTCTTCCACTTTTGCTTCTAGTTTTGCTTCTAGTTTTGCTTCCGATTTTGCTTCCAATTTTGCTTCCAGTTTTGCTTCAGATTTTTCTTCCATGTTTGCTTCCGATTTTGCTTCCAATTTTTCTTCCGATTTTGCTTCCGATTTTGCTTCCAATTTTTCTTCCAGGTTTGCTTCTGGTTTTTCTTCCAATATTTCTTCTAGTTTGCTTCTAGTTTGACTTCCATTGTTGTTTCCTTTTTTGCTTCTAAAAATGCTTCTTGTTTTGCTTCCATTTATTAATTTAATATGTTTTATTTCAATTTAATTAGTTAAATATATCGCGCCTCTTAAATAACTCATATGATTATAGAGTAAGTAATTTAATTATTTAACTCATATGATTAAATAACAAGATAATATTTTTTTTGGGTCGGTAACATGAAATGTTTGTATTGCTTGTAAAGCTAAAAAAGTACATCTATTGTTCAGTGTCATTACCCACCAAAAGAGCTTAACACTTCTTTGATTTGTTCAATTACGTTCTGGAGGTGCCAAGCATTAATTTTACCTTTCATCACCACCTGAACTATTATTGTAATATGATCATCATCTATAATTAAAACAAGTGAGTCAAATATCTATAATTTAATTGAATTTGACAACATCCATCCTGAGCAGTAAATTAAAATCATCATACGTAATAAATATCCATCCAAAAATCATCGACCACTTTTAATATATATAAATTGACAAGTCAATACTGATAAGATCATCATCATATATATCTAAAATAAGTGAAAGTCAAATATGCTAGTACATCAAAAACATTTCAAAATGATACATGTCCAACCGTTGACATAAGTGAAAATGATACATGTACAAATTATATAAATAAAATTGATAAATTATGTAACTCAAATTGATACAAGTCAAGATGATACATGTCCAAATGATATAGTGAAAATGATACATGTCAATATGATACAACTCAATAATATAGTACTGTAGGCCGTGAAAATGATACATATGATAGTAACCATGAAAAGAGTCATCATAATGATATATCAACAATGATCCATGATGCAGTCTATATGATCATGAATGTCACTGGTTACTACCACCAACTGTCTCATCATGATATCACCATCATGATCATGATCATGATCATGATCATGATCATCATCATCACATCACATCATCATCATCATCATCATCATCATCATCATCGTCGTTGTCGTCGTCGTCGTCGTCGTTGTCGTCGTCGTCGTCGTCGTCGTCATTATCATTGGACTCGATGTCTTCCGTATCTGTGTCATCATCATCCTCCGCCATGTGATATTTACTGGTAGAACCAATATTTTTTGGATCTATATCATGTTGAGGATCATCTTGATCTTCTGGAAGACTCGTGTTCTACAAAAAAAACATTTATAATGAAAAGTTATTATTTATTTCATTGAATAATTTATTTTTCTGTTATATATCTAATATTAAAACATATAAGACGAAACCATAATCATATTACATCATATCAAAGTTCACATACCATAATAAAATTTCAAAAAATTTACAGCTAATGTTGGTGAGTCAAGAGAAACTTCAACTTTCAAAAACAAAGCCAATTAGGTTGGCAGACTTGTGGATCAAACCAGCATTTGGTGGAAGAGGAAGAAAGATGACTGAAACTCTGGAGGCCCACCATAATGGATTTCTGCATTCAACCATGAGAGCATAAGAGAGAGTTGATATCATGTATCAAAACATTAAGCATGCATTCTTCTAGCTAGTGGAGAAGGAGATGATTACTTTGCTTCATTTTCATTTGCATAACCATATCACGGCCTGGGAACCAAGAAGACCAAGGATGTACAGTTTTATTTGGAGGTAATGGATGTGGTCCAAAATTTAGAAGGGGAAAGAAGGTAAATGTATGATCCTGATGAAATTGAGGAAGAACAACAAGATAGGGACATGAAAAATAAAATCAATACAGAGTTTCAAGGATTTGTCATGCAAATAAGAGAGGTATGGGAGCAGGCTCATCTAAAATATTTTGAACTAGAGTTTGATATACAATTTAGAGAGTTTGGTTTTCATGGAGTTCCTTTCAAAGCCTCTACTTTTATTATTCATACGGTAAACTATATGGTAGAGCTAGTGGAATTACCTTTCTTAGTAATCGCTATTAGTGAGATTGAGATTGTTATCCTTGAGAGAGTAGGACTTGGGCAAAAGGAATTTGATATGGCTATTGTTTTCAAAGAATTCAAGCGGGATGTACTCCACATGTACGCCATTCCTCAATCTTTGCTTGATGACATCAAGGAATGGCTGAACTCCATGGATATAAACTATTATGAAAGTAGGATGAACTTGAATTGGCGGCCAATTTTGAAGACTATTACTGATGATCCAATAAATTTATTGAAGATGTTGGATAGGAATTTTTGAATATGGAAGCTAGTGATTCTGATTTTGATAATTCCCTAGCAGTATTTATGTTAAGAAAATTTCCTTTAGACGCAAGGATTCAAAGCACATCAACCATGTGGTACAAATGATTAAATCCCAGAGATGATCTGTAGCAATGAAAGAGTCTAAAAAGGCAGAGAGAGCTACATTGGTGACTCAGGAGAAACTTAAACTTTCTAAAACAAATCCAATTAGGCTAGCAGACGTGTGGATCAAGCCAACATTTGGTGGAAGAGGAAGAAAGATGACTGGAAATCTACAGGCCCACCCTACTAGATTTTAGAATTCAACCATGAGAGCAGAAGAGAGAGATGATATCATGTATCAAAGCATTAAGCATGCATTCTTCTAGCCAACAGAGAAGGAGATGATTACTCTGCTTCATTTTCATTTGTATAACCATATCATGGTGTGAGAACCAAGAAGACCAAGGATGTCCAGTTTTATGTGGAGGTAATGGATGTGGTCCAAACTTTAGGAGGGGCAAGAAGGTCAATGTATGATCCTGATGAAATTGAGGAAGAACAAGAGAGGGACATGAAAATTAAAATCAATACAAAGTTTCAAGGATTTGTCAAGCGAATAATAGAGCTATGGGAGCAACCTCATCTAAAATATTTTGAACTAGAGTTTGATATACCATTTAGACAGCTTGGTTTTCATGGAGTTCCTTTCAAAGCCTCTAATTTTATTGTTCATACGGTAAACTATTTGGTAGAGTTGGTAGAATTACCTTTCTTAGTAATCACTATTAGTGAGATTGAGATTGTTAACCTTGAGAGAGTAGGACTTGGGAAAAAGGCATTTGATATGGCTATTGTTTTCAAAGACTTCAAGTGGGATGTACTCTGCATGTATGCCATTCCTCAATATTCACTTGATGGCATCAAGGAATGAATGAACTCCATGGATATAAAGTATTATGAAAGAAAAATGAACTTGAATTTGTGGCCAATTTTGAAGACTATTACTGATGATCCAAATAAATTTATTAAAGATGTTGGCTGGGAATTTTTGAATATGGAAGCTAGTGATTCTAACTCTGATAATTTAGAAGAGTCGGATCATGGATATGAACCCTCTGATGTAGAAGAGGAATCAAAATCAAATTTCATGTAGCCACCATCAAGAGTGTTACAAGCCAATTAACAAGATGGAGGGAATTCTTATATAAGGATAATTTTCAATGTTGCAGGTAGCGGCTTTAATGCTGACTACAATGGAAACATTGAAATACCCTAGTAGTATTTATGTTAAGGAAATTTACTTTAGATGCAAGGATTCAAAGCCCATCAACCATGTGGTACAAATGATTAAATTCTAGAGATGATCTATAGCAATGAAAGAGTCTAAAAAGGCAGAGAGAGCTACATTGGTGACTCAGGAGAAACTTCAACTTTCAAAAACAAAGCCAATTAGGCTAGAAGACGTGTGGATTAGGCCAACATTTGGTGGAAGAGGAAGAAATATGATTGGAACTCTTGAGGCCCACCATACTGGATTTCGGTATTCAACCATGAGAGTAGAAGAGAGAGTTGATATCATGTATCAAAACATTAAGCATGCATTCTTCCAGCCAACGGAGAAGGAGATGATTACTTTGCTTCATTTTCATTTGCATAACCATATCATGGCATGGGAACCGAGAAGATCAAGGATTTCCATTTTTATGTGGAGGTAACGGATGTGGTCCAAACTTTAGGAGGGGCAAGAAGGTCAATGTATGATCTTGATGAAATTGAGGAAGAACAACAAGAGAGGGACATGGAAAATAAAATCAATGCAGAGTTTCAAGGATTTTTCAAGCGAGTAAGAGAGCTATGGGAGCAGCCTCATCTAAAATATTTTGAACTAGAGTTTGATATACCATTTAGAGAGCTTGGTTTTCATGGAAGAGGAAGAAAGATGATTACTTTGCTTCATTTTCATTTGCATAACCATATCATGGCGTGGGAACCAAGAAGACTAAGGATGCCCAATTTTATGTTGAGGTAATGGATGTGGTCTAAAATTTAGGAGGGGCAAGAAGGTCAATGTATGATCCTAATGAAATTGAGGAAGAACAACAAGAGAGGGACATGAAAAATAAAATTAATGTAGAGTTTCAAGGATTTGTCAAGTGAGTAAGAGAGCTATGGGAGTAGCCTCATCTAAAATATTTTGAACTAGAGTTTGATATAGCATTTAGAGAGCTTGGTTTTCATGGAAGACGAAGAAAGATGATTACTTTGCTTCATTTTCATTTTCATAACCATACCATGGTGTGGGAACCAAGAAGACCAAGGATGTCTAGTTTTATGTGGAGGTAATGAATGTGGTCCAAACTTTAGGAGGGGCAAGAAGGTCAATGTATGATCTTGATGAAATTGAGGAAGAACAAGAAGAGGAATAGGAAAAATAAAATAAAAGTAGAGTTTCAAGGATTTTTCAAGCGAGTAAGAGAGCTATGGGAGAAACCTCATCTAAAATATTTTGAACTAGAGTTTGATATACCATTTTGAGAGATTGGTTTTCATGGAAGAGGAAGAAAGATGATTACTTTGCTTCACATTCATTTGCATAACCATACCATGGCGTGGGAACCAAGAAGACCAAGGATTTCCAGTTTTATGTGGAGGTAATGGATGTGGTCCAAACTTTAGGAGGGGCAAGAAGGTCAATGTATGATCCTGATAAAATTGAGGAAGAACAGAAAGGGAGGGACATGAAAAATAAAATCAATGTAGAGTTTCAAGGATTTTTCAAGTGAGTAAGAGAGTTATGGGAGCAGCTTCATCTAAAATATTTTGAACTAGAGTTTGATATACCATTTAGAGAGCTTGGTTTTCATGGAAGAGGAAGAAATATAATTACTTTGCTTCATTTTCATTTGCATAACCATACCATGGCGTGGGAACCAAGAAGACCAAGGATGTCCAGTTTTATATGGAGGTAATGGATGTGGTCCAAAATTTAGGAGGGGCAATAAGGTCAATGTATGATCTTGATGAAATTGAGGAAGAACAACAAGAGAGGGACAGGAAAAATAAAATCAATGCAAAGTTTCAAGGATTTGTCAAGCGAGTAAGAGAGCTATGGGAGCAGTCTCATCTAAAAGATTTTGAACTAGAGTTTGATGTACCATTTAGAGAGCTTGGTTTTCATGGAGTTCCTTTCAAAGCCTCTACTTTTATTGTTCCTACGGTAAGTTGTTTAATAGAGTTGGTGGAATTACCTTTCTTAGTAATCACTATTAGTGAGATTGAGATTGTTAATCAATTAGGCGGTAATTTCCTATAGCAATGAAAGAGTTTGAAAAGGCAAAGAGATACACTTGTGACTCAGGAGAAACTTCGGATTTTAAAAACAAAGGCAATTAGGTTGGTAGACTTGTGGATCAAGCCAAAATTTTATGGAGGAGGAAGTAAGATGATTGGAACTTTGGAGGCCCACCATAATGAATTTTGGTATTCAACCATGAGAGAAAAAGAGAGAGATGATATTATGTATCAAAACATTAAGCATGCATTCTTCCAACCAACGAAGAAGGAGATGATTACTTTGCTTCATTTTCATTTGCATAATCATATCATGGTGTGGGAACCAAGAAGACCAAGGATATATAGTCTTATGTGGAGGTAATGGATGTGGTCCAAACTTTAGGAGGGGTAAGAAGGTCAATGTATGATCCTGATGAAATTGAGGAAGAACAACAAGAGAGGGACAATAAAAATAATATCAATGTAGAGTTTCAAGGATTTGTCAAGCCAGTAAGAGAGCTATGGGAGCAACCTCATCTAAAAGGTTTTGAACTAGAGTTTGATGTACCATTTAGAGAGCTTGGTTTTCATGGAGTTCCTTTTAAAGCCTTTACTTTTATTGCTCCCACAGTAAATTGTTTGGTAGATTTGGTGGAATTACCTTTCTTAGTAATCGCTATTAGTGAGATTGAGATTGTTAAGCTTGAGAGAGTAGGAATTGGGCAAAAGGCATTTGATATGGCTATTATTTTCAAAGACTTCAAGCGGGATGTACTCTGCATGTATGTCGTTCCTCAATCCTCACTTGATGGCATCAAGGAATGGTTGAACTCCATGGATATAAAATATTATGAAAGCATAATGAACTTGAACTGGTGGCCAATTTTGAAAACTATTACTGATGATCCAGATAAATTTATTGAAGATGTTGATTGGGAATTTTTGAATATGGAAGCTAGTGATTCTGATTCTGATAATTCAGAAGAGTCAGATCAAGGATATGAACCCTCTGATGTAGAAGAGGAATCATAATCAAATGAGGAAGGTTCAAAAGATGAATCTCTTGTGGAGTCAGAGGAGGATAAAGAAGAAGAAGATTTTGAAGAGGAGGAAGGTAAAACATGGGATGAATTAGAAGTCAAAGCCATAAATGTAGATAAGGAAAAAGGAGACGAGTCTAACAGTGAAGAGGAAAGGCAACAACGAAAGGTAAAAGCTACAAGGAATTCTCGGGAACTTGATATTAGAGATTCAAGAGGAATACCTACCAAGAGGCATAAAGTCAGATGAATTGAGTTCATCTACATCCTTCTACTATTTATTCATGCAAATAAACGGTCATCTTGTAATCATAAGATTTGAGCTCTATTTACTCATCCTATGCATCAATAAACAACTCAACACAAGAGATGCAAATTGACATATTAACACAACAATATCCAACTAAGTTATTGAAACTCAACTATTGATACCTCGTTCTCCATCCAGATTACAAAATCTCCACTTTTTTATTTTGTAACATATTCTTTTCAAATTGTTTTGGATGACAGCCATATTTCTCCTCCTATCAAAATATGGCACATGGACTAGTTAAAATAATTAATATGAAATCATTTAATTTTTCCAAGGAAAAAAAATATCATTTAATATATTAAATATACTTACAAATGTACAAATCAAGGCCTGTAAACCTTTCTAGCCACTGCGATGCATGGGACGAATTTTCTCAAGCCTAGCCTTGGAGGCCTTGTCTTGAAACATATACTAATTCAATTTAACTATGCACAAATAAAATCTAAATATCGTTTAATAAATTTGATATAATCTTATGGTAAAATTCAAATACCTGCATACTCTCCTCACCGGGCTTCCTCCGTGCATCAGACTTCTCATATGCTTTTACAAGCTCTTTCCATACTTTCACACTTACATCAATTGGCCTTTTTTTCTGCCTTAGCTGAGGAGGGATTTTTTTATCTTCTTTGTTTGGTTGCACCGAAATCTCGTCCAGTTTTGAGACATTCATAGCTTTATGTTCTTTACAAACTAACCTATGCCAAATTCATTCTCCATGTCATGGATAACTACTTTTTTTAGGTGCACGGGTATCTTCGAGAATGGAAAATGTAGATGGTCTTTGAACCGTTGAAGGAATGATTCCTTCAACCTATTCACAAATTTTTTCCTAGCATTCGTCATTCGGACTTCCCCTGAAACCACCTTGTATTCTATCTTTGTATTGTAGCTACCAATGCAAGATTGAAAACATGGTGTGGTGGAAGAAGTCTATGTCCTAGGAGTGGAAGTCTATGCTCCCTATTCCACATTCTTAGAGTTTATTGTCACTAATTTCCTCCTGGATATTTTTCTCGATCCAAAACTGGTTGGGAAATCAACTGATTCCCTTTGACACAATTGATTTGTTTGTAATGTTCGAGGGGTGTTACCAGACTGTTTTTCTATGTATCTAGCAAGTGTTGTCCAATCCAAATTAACCAATTTGTTCACTACCTCTACCCCCAATATGGAAGCCAATTCGTCTTTATCTTTTTCAGTCTCATGTCCCTATATATATATTTTTAAATTATATTTCTTCTTTTAAATTTAAAAATAAAAAACTAAAAAGTAAAATTCAAAGATACAATGGAAACATTTACAAATCTATAAATTGACAATGAATTACCTCATTATGGCTAGGGTTTGTTGAAAATGCTTGCTTCCCTCCATTGCTTGGCATTTTGAAGTGACCTAGGGAAAAGTATTTTCATGCAGTTAGTGGAGGCAAACAAAGTACACACTGTCAGGTATGAAAGTTTTGTTTTGTGGGAAAATATGTTCGCAAGGTTTGCTTAGTGTTGATAACCTAGGGCATATATGTTCACTCGATTTTCTTAGTGTTGATAACCTTATCATGAAAACTCTTTCATAATGCAATCTTGCATGAATTTTTCATGGAATCAATGACTATGGCACGAATGGGAAAAACTAAGCGGTTTCTGCGTTTATTTTCAATAGTTGCTCAGCAGTGATCGACCCAATTCCCAGATTTGTGAAGTAGTTCACTATTTCATTGATACCCAGGTTAGGGAAAGAATACAAAGGCATCCTCGCTTCGTGCTATAATATTTTGAGCCAAATCTCAAATGGGTAGGGTAAATATTTTTGTTGGTTTCTCAAAGGTTTTACAATTTATAATGATGGGATAATTTAGAGGTTGCTTAGATTGGTTAGGCCACAAACTAGTAAACAATCATGAATTCAAATGCAATACAAAGAGCAGTAAAAAATCATGAATTCAACCAAGAAAAAAATTGAAACCTTACCTATGGTGTCACAAACTAAATTGAATTTCTCATCAGTTGTTGGTAGCGCCCTGCTCTCTTCCTTCGCACAAGGTTTTTCCCTTTTTTGTCATCTAATTTCTTCCTTCACGCAGGAAAGTTTTAAATTTTAAATTTTGATTCATTAGTCGATGCTTTAGTCAGTGTTAGTTAACACCAACTTTAGTGCCAACTCTTGGCCATTAATGCAATCTATTTGGGATGTATACGACAACATCAAGTGAGCCTAATTTAGCGCCTATCATTGTTGTATAGTGACTATTTTCATTGTTGTGTATCATAAAATCCATAGTGTTGGAAATAAATCCAACTCCTGCCTTGTTTTTGTGACCACTGTTGTCATGTGACTCCTTCATCAGCTCGGTGTGGTAGAGAAGTTTTTACGGTGGTAGTGCAGTGAAAGCTTCTATGGTAGCACACAAGTCTTCCTTCTATTCTTGGCAATGTTGTGGTGACTCCCGCAGTCCTGCAAGTCTTCTACCATTAGCATGTGGTAGTACGTTGACCATCGCTATCCCAAGACTCCTTCATCAACTCGATGCGGTAGAGCAGTTTTTACCGCAGTCCCACAAGTTGATTTTTCCTTCTCGATGGTAGTGCGGTGAAAGCTTATGTGGTGAAATTTTTATTCACAAAGGAGGCCATGGAGAAAGGATGTGGATGACGTAGAAATACTAAATCAATGAGAGGAAAGTGGGTGGAAATAGATGAGACAACAAAATCTGCAAATACAATAAAGGTAAGAAAAGAAAGCAACCTCAACCAAAGGAGGAAGGTGTTTATGAATTCACAAATGCTACAACATAGAGGAGATAAAGTCATTTTTTTGTCCATGAGGCCTTTTAGGTCAAACTTATTGGTTGAAAATGCATAGGAATGGTGATTAAATGTGATTCTATGATCAAGGGAAAATTTTGAAAATTAGGATAGCCAAAACATGATATCAATATGTCAAATATATGACTAAAGTGAGGTTTTGTGCTGGATAGCATCTTCATTGAAATGATATAATTGATGTACTAAACATTATTTACTATGTTGTGTATTATAGGGGCAAGACAAGGCCATGGCAATAGATCGTGTCATATCAAATGAGGACACAACGGATGAAGCGAGACATTAGGTACTCAAATTTTGACTTAACTTAGGAAAAAATGATTTGATGGCATTTTGTGATACGTTCATATTTTTTCACAGTATTATTGAAATTTATAATGTATTATCCAATATTGACATAAATTAATGCATGTTGTTCACTATTTTAGATGGAGATTGGAGCAAATGCAAAGCCTAAGCTCTCAACTAGCAAAAGAACAAGATATGTACGTGGACGTGGACCTAAATTGTTAAATCATGTAGATGACAGTGGGTGGAAGAGGATATGACAATGGATACTGCAGAAACACCAAATGATTGCACTGAAGAAGAGGTAGGTCAGGACTATAGTACATGGGATGAATACTTTGAGAAAATTGTTGTTTGTGGATGTTCTGTATGTTGTGGAAAGAAACAATTCAAACGAGCGATTGTACAAAGACATTACATATATTATGAGCTTCTAGTTGATAGTATTCCTCCTACAATTAATTCAAATCCAATAGGATTTGTGGTGAGGAATTTTCCAATTTGATATAAATAACATGTATACTTCATTTAAACATTATTTTATACTATTTAAATAACTAATTTTTTCTTAATGGATACTTGTAGATAAAGTTCTTGGTTTAAAGTTTCCTAGATCACTGACTTCCAGCCTAGAGGGCAATGATCATTTATTAGATGATACATCTAACAAAAATATGTGCCAATATACCAACTCGGAAGATGAGGAATTGACGAAAATAAGTAATAGAACAAGAACCGGTGTGAAGATGCATAATTTTCTTAAAGACAAGGGGAAGGTGGACTACATACCCTATGAGAGTGAATCTGATGGAGATGATGACTTGCCCATGAGTTTGAGATCAATTTACAAAGAGACATTTAATTGTCAACTATATTGTGCTTGGACTAGTTATCAACAACTACCTAGAGTGTACGAGGTGTTTCAATTTTGGGGATATAGCTACATGATACGACCCTCCAATATTCATGGAGCGAATCTAGGCCTCTTTATTGTCCAAAATTTACATGTGGGATCCAAACATAGAAATAATTCAGAACAAACCACTAGGAGATTAATACCATATTATGATCCATCATATTATAGTGGTGAATGGAGAAGGCTAGTAGAATATAAGCCTAGCATGTCAGCATATGGTCTAAATTCGAATATGTATACATATCGTCTCCAACTGGAAAGTGGAAAATAAATGAATAGAGGTCATCTTATGTATATAGATGGATGTGCATACACACACACACAAATATTGCAGGATTTATAAATAGTAGTAAGGGAAGGGACCTTGTTGTAAGACCGAATTATCAATTTGTTGAGGTTATAAATGATAAAGATGGATATATGGAAAGAGAGGTTGATAGATTGATAATGGTTGAGGCTATTATGGACCTTACCATTGGGGATGAGTTATTGATTGATTACCCCTTCTTAAAACATACTCCTGTGTGAAAGAAGAGGGAAGAATAAGGTCTCCCTAAGGATGTTCTTAAAGGTAGAAAACCAAAGAATAATAAATGAGTGTGGACCGACGTTTTATAAACTATGTTGTCAAAATTGTGTTTTATATCAATTATTATATAAAAAAGGTAGTCTATAAAATAATGTTCCATTATTCAATTGATGTATATATGTTCATACAATTTATATAATGTCTAATATATGTATGTCATTCATTTGTAGGTATTTTTCTATGAAGATATTTTGGACCCGAAATGGATATTTGTCATACATTATGATCCAAGATTAAGGCATGTATTTGATGATGCATTAGTGGATACTGAGCAAAACAATGATGGCCAACAAAATGAGAGAGAGGGATTAGAGAACATCAAAGAAATTTGCATCCATGATGATGTTGAAGATGGTTATGTTCAGGCACAAGAAGACAACAATCCAGAGTTAGATGATGTTATGGAAGACAACAATATGGATGGTACAAAAAATGATGATCCAAATACATCTGGTAACCATATAGATGGTCTACAGTCAAACTTCAGTGATGATGAAGATGATGCAAGTCAAGATGAGGATGATGATAATATTAAATACTTGAAAGAACATATGAACATTGACAATGATACACTGGATGACATTGTAGCAGACAATAATTTTAATGACCAAGACTTCTAAATTTTTAGAATTATTTGCAATCCATGTTTAAAAAAGGATGATTCTTATGGCCTAAACTTTGAAATGCTTCAGTAATATTATGTTGTACTTGGACAATTCAAAACCTATTTAATTCTCTTAGCAAGATTTTTTATTTTCCATTATAATTATAGACCAAACAACATTTGTGGGGATGGCCATTTACACCAATCTTAATTTGTATAAGTTCATGAACTTGTTGTCAACTAGTAAATTCCTTTCGTAAACAAGAAATCCACATGCAAAAAGTAAAAAGCACATAAAAAATAATTGTACAGTAGAAAATCAGATTCAATCAGTTATGTCTTATTTCACTTGCACATTTATTTGAAAGATATATGGTATTCACCATACATTTCCCTTGACAAAGCAAACATGTGATTTCATTTATTTTTACTGTATATCTCAGAAGTGAAATTGTTGTTACATAATGATGCACTGAGAAAATAATATATACAAAAAAATGCAATGAAAATGCTTGAAATTTAACATGCAACCTACTATGTTGTGTTGAAAGGAATCAAGATTAACTGGGACAAGAAATGAAAATAAAATTTTGATGATTTTACTTAAAAGTGAACATGATATGAAAAGTGTGGACAATGATGGTGCTGAAATTGAAAACCCTGATTTTGATGATATTATTGTTTTATGTCATTAAAGATAAATAGCACATACAATTTTATATAAATATCAAATGAAGCTTTGAAACTAGTAAACTGAAAATGTAAACAATGTAATATTTTTCCTTAAACAACAATTCACATACTCACTTACAAAAAAGGGTGAAGCATTTTTATTCAAACTTTGTTTTATTTTATAGACATAACAGTAAAATAATATTTACAAGTACAAGAATATATACACCGTTTCATAGAAAATAAGGAATGTTTCATAGAATATACAAGTACAAGAATATATCATCATCATCATCATCATATCCTTAATTACCTATTGCAATATCCTTAAATTGTTCAATCTTTGGTATGAATTGTTGGCAAAAAAATTAGGATTAATTGGATGCTTCTTCCATTTATTTTGTATCAACCTATGTTCGTGAAGACACAAAAGTTAATAAAATATTAATGCATGTAACTCAAAATTATTTAAATAAGCAACTTTGTTAACTTTATTATTTTTAAATAGTTTCCATTTTTATGTTGAACATGTAACAAGGAAAAATAAGCTCAAATTTTCAAAAAAATTAGCAGCTCTACCAATGACCTTTCATAACTACTTATTTTAATAACAATTATTTAATTAACATAATTAAGGAAATAACAAGACTTAAGACATTTTGACATATGGTTCCATTATTCAACGTAGAAGACCCATGATAATTGATTTGGAAAATTCTTCCTCTCCATGATGAATGTCCAAATTCTCTCGACTCAGTGTCCTATTCTTCTGAAACCAACAACTATTTAATTAGCATAATTAAGTAAATAACAAGACTTAAGACATTTTGACATATGGTTCCATTATTCAACGTAGAATACCCGTGATCATTGATCTGGCAAAGTCTTCCTCTCCATGATGAATGTCCAAATGCTCTTGCCTCAATGTGCTATTCTTTTGAAACCAAATACTTTTCCTCCCACTAATAAACTGTAAAATCTAATGGCCACTTATATTCTTGGATCTTTTTCATGTTTGCAAGATGATTTTTCCATCGACTATCTAGTAATGCCTTTGTATGATTGAGAAAATTTAGGTATCCTGCATCAAGAACAATCAACCCATCCATGATCTGATTTAACCTAGGAAGACTGGTATCATCATCCTCCTGTATATGAGTTACACACTTATGAACAACTTGATTGAATTGTTTCTTCCACTCATTCAATTCCTTCAACTGATCACCATCTCTCATGATTTTAGGTATATACCAATGTTTACAGGTATGGAATAAATCCATTTGTGTTATAATATTTTTATCAAACCCTTGTACATATTGAAACTTATCAGTAACCATCTTCACAATTTGTTCAATTGGATTTAATGTTGTGGGTGCATCAGGACTTCTTTGTAGAAATTTACATAACTTATCCAAAGTGTGGTGAATATGCTGCCACCTTTTGAACAAAGGATCTAATACAAGCATATATGTCTTTATTTGATCCATTGTCTACTGAAGTGTTTTATAACTATCATGCACATATTCCAGTTTATCCATAACTGATTTTATCCTATGCTCAAGAATATTTTCCATAACTTCACAAATTTGTGTTTTCACTTCATCATGGGTTTGATTGCTAGCCTTCTTTACATCATCCACTTCCTTCTTTGGATTTTTTACCTATTCTGCAGAAACGTTCTTCACAATATCCATTGGAGCAATAGGAGGCTTGTATAACACCATCTCCTTTCTTTGTGAGGGTCCTGCTCCTCTTAATTGTTCTTTCAATTTGACATTCTCCATGAACAATTTATTAACTTCATCGTTTACGAACCTTTTTTCCTTTTCATACTCCTTTAATTTGTCTTCTAATCCCTTAATAGTTGCTCGAGTGAACATGGATGAATTCATGGTCATTGTGGCTGCCTCCAAAGGGGTGGTATCTTGTATTGTCCTTACCATCGCTGCCCCTTTCATCCCTTGAATTACATCCAATAATTTTGGATTTTGTGTATTTTTTTTGTTTGATCCATATGGACAGGGTTTCAATCCTTGGATTATACCCAGTTCCACTCACACCTTCATCAAAGTCAAATTTTGTAACTAGCATTGGATCTTCCTGAGCCCACACTTGATCAAGAAGAAACATTTTCTTTAATTCCAAGCTAGGGAAAATGAGCATATTACTCTTCAAGACCATTTCTCTAGCCTTCTAGGGGCTAATGTCAATGTTGTCAACTCTTAATTCCTAGAAAGTCTGTGCTACAATTTTATTTTTCTCTGATTCTTCAATTCCTGCTTCAACTGATTCCATCCTCTCTTGAAATTATTTTATATCCATCTTCATTCAAAAATCCTTAAACTTGGGAGTCTTAATGAATTCATCATCTTCTATGAATCTCCTGGCTGCAATTTCCCTTTCATCTTCATGTACCTCTGTACTTGTTCTTTCTACATCACCCATCCTTTCCTCATGTTTATGGGCACTGGTCTCAAGGATGGGCTGATCAACTTCAATATCACCTATCAATGACTGCAGTACTCTAGCCACTTCCTCAGTATCGCCCACCTCTTCAGTATCCTCATAAGGTACTAACTGTTCAATACTTCTTTCTTTTGGGAGGTAACTGCTCCATGGGAGGCTTAGAGGTTTCACCTGGGGTATGCTCTGTAATTACACCACTATCATGTTCTTCAAGATATGATTCCTTCTTTCTGCACAAGTCTTCAAATCTACCAATTATCAATTATATCCTCTTTATGGGGTCCTTTTCCTCAACAAAGTATCCTAGGAAATCCTTGGACCTCTGCTTCATCCTTTCTTCAAGCTTCTTCATATATTCCCATTTTTTCCTTCTACTAAATACATCATTATAAGTAATGTAATTCCTTATGACATCTTCTTCAAAATCCACTTGGTGTGGCACTGTCATTTTGGTAGGAATAGTCTCTAAATGTAGCCAATGCTCTATCCTCTATAACTTGGGAGAATTCATCATCTAACGCCTTCTCAAGGTATGAAGCAAAGTCGTATTCAATATTAGTTTCAGGGTTTTGAATTCTTATGGCCATCATCATTAGGCCTATTGGCATTTTATCTTGATCATCTATCCCCAACACTTGGCAAAGAGATAAATATGTATTCACAAAGTACTATAGAAAATTTGTCACATTAAATGGTTCAATAGTGGTATTAGAGATGGGGAATGTTCTGTTACCAATGCCTCTTTTCATATATAGGGGTATCTCATCACTTCTATAAGTCTTTTTTAACCTAGCATAATCCTCACTTTTTTGTAGGTTTATCTTGGTCAAAGCCTACTTGTTTAAGCCGAAACACTTAATGATGGCTTTTCTGGTTACTTCTACCAATAATGTGCCATTTGGAAACCTTACTATTTTGGTAGCTGAGTGATAGTGTTTGACTAGTAGTCTGATAAATTCTACATCAACAAACACATTTGGGATAATCAACCTTGCTATATCCAACATCCAAGCTTTTGACACTAGAATCTTCTCATTTCTCTTATTGTAAAAATACCAAAATAGGTCCCATTCAGATTTGGAAATGAGGGCATCCCTACAACTTTGTGTGGTGTCCATGAGAAACTTCTTATTACCCTCTTTAGTAGACCCTAGGAGTATATCTAATATGGACTGATGGAGTGGTCTCTTCTTTACTTTAGGTTCTTCATCTCTAATTTAAGGCCAAATTTCTTTTACTTTTGATTGTTTTGTTTTAGGATGGAGTGCTTTCTTCTTTACTTTAGGTTCTTCATCTTTAATTTTAGGCCGACTTTCTTTTACTTTTGATCATTTTCTTTTAGGAGGTATGTTTCAATTTTCTCTACTATGGCTTCAGATGACAAAACCTTGAAAGATTTTTTATATTAACAGAGCTATTTCAGAGAGTTTTCATGCACTTACTCGAGTATTTCATGCTTGCAGGACTTCTTCTTCTCATATCCTTAGCTCCTTCCATGCTAGTGCACTGCAATTGAGTACGATATTGGAAAAAATCACTTATCTTTGGATGGCACGGTATTCAATCATTTTAGTTTTACAACTCTTAATAATTTAATAACATTTAATTTTGGCAACTGATGTGATTTTCTACATTTATTGTTGTAAATTGTAATGATGCCACGATTTCCGTACTACCGCCTTCTCTTATTATACCCGTTGTTGTATGGTGATGTTTTTCCCTTCCCTTATGTTGTTTACCGCACTACTGCCTTGCTCAAGGCTTCTTGTTGCAAGGTTGCGGTGTATACCACTCTACCTCATATGTTGCTCACCTTCCCGATGGTATAGCGGTTAATGCTTTTAATCATTATTTGAAGAGTGTCGATGAGATAATCTTATTTGTCTTACTGATATCTCAATGTCTCATCGACATTAGATCTTATGTTTCTCTAATGTTGGTTGCCAGTTTTGATGAGACAAGTTAATATCTCTTGTTGATATGCCACTGTCTCATCGATATTTTCCTTTGGCAGTATTTCTTTATATATCGGTGTAACTCTGTCATGTCGGGGAGACTTGTGATTATCACTGTGGTATAGCAGTGTTTTTCCCTTCCCTTTTATTGTTTACTGCACTACTGCCTTGCTCAAGGCTTCTTGATGTAGGGTTGCGATGTACACCGATCTATCGCATATGTTGCTCACCTTCCCAGTGGTATAGCAGTGTATGCTTTTGATCATTACTTGAAGAGTTTCGATGAGACAATCTTATCTATCTTATCGATATCCCAATGTCTCACCAACATTATTTCATTATATCCAAGAGTTGTGTTTTGCTAAGCACTTGTAGGTATACCTTGTCAATGTGACATAAGTGATTCTCTCCTTGTTATGCCCGTATCTTGTTGACATTTCACTATTTTACATCATCAACGAGACATATAAATAAGTATCTTCAACATAGGGGTGTCTAATCCGACACTAAACCTGAAGCTAGACCTGAATCTAAACTCAAAGCTAAAGTTAGAGCTAAACATGACACTAAACTTGAAGCTAAAATTGGAGCTAAAGGAGAAGATCAAGGTGGTGCTACACTCGAAGCTAATATCAGCACTAAATACGACGTTAATTTAGGTGCTAATTAGCACCGACTTGTACTTATCAGTGCGTAAATACCAAAAATTGTGTCATCTCGATAAATAACACCGATGTTTTAAAAAAAAATCCAAAAAATACATTAAAACAATGGGTGGAAGCAAAAAATAGAGCAAATCACAGGGATTTGTTGTAGTGCGATCCCACTAAAAGCTAACATTTTTTTTTGTAGATGTGAAAGAGGATGACACATACCTACTAATTGGAAATGAATCATCTGATAGGCTAGATTTTTCCTTATAAATTGTATAATTGTGTGAGATTCCTTGAAGGTGGCATGTTTGTAATAGATTTCACCTTATTTGAATCCATTTTAATGTAATTTCTATAAATAATAATCCATAGAAGCTTACTTGATGTGACTCTAAAGATACATGTCTAAGGATTTAGTCTAACCTTATATTCTTAAAGTATCTAGAAATTATGACAAAGGATGGTTGGATGATTTTATTTATATTTTGATTTTTCTAGGATATAATCCACTTAATCCTCAACAATTTCATGTAGCATATCATGGAATATGATGATCACGGTTCTCTAACATGTGGCACTAGAATTTTTTAGGTTGAAAGGATTGACTCTATGATAGAATGTTCTCTAGGGGTTATAAAGGTTGTTTTATGTTGGTCCTTTGGTGTTATTTGATTGGGAAATATAAAGGGGTATCTACAAGTTCTTCCTCTCTTCCACAGGTTGAGTTGATAACAACCATTTCCCAATAGTTGAGTCAAATAACTATCCTATCATGCAAGTTATGGATCCCAAAGGAAGGGTGTGCAACAAACATCTACATCCAACTCTACTACAAAGTTATTTGCTTCTCCCCTCAGTAAACATTTTATTTAACATGACAAATCAAATAGTATGAAAAGGGCAAGTGGAAGCCCATGTTGAGGCCATGGATGAAGAAGATAATATGGAAATTGATCAAATATTAATGGAGAAGAAAATGTTGGGTGAAATGATTAAAAAGTACACCATGATGAGAAAGAAGAAATAATATCCTAGCTTACCACCCACCATATTGGTGGATAGTGAAGATGAAGAGGAAGAGGGAGAGTGTATAAAGTATGATGTAATGCCAATGGGAGTGGCTACTATCTCAAAATCCATAGAGGAACCAAAGGAAGGTCCAATTTTGGAAGAGGTAATAAAGGTAGTTGAAGGTGAAGTCTCAGTTGTTCACATTCAACAAGAGATAAATATTTATCCCATTATTTTTGAGATGCTTGAAGACCAATCTCAACTTGAAGAACTTAATGAGGAAACTTTGGTAGGCATTTTATCAAAGATGCATGAAGAAATTGATAAATTGATGCAAGAAGAGGTGCTTCCACCCTAAGATGAATTTGATGTGGTGCTAGAGGAAACAAAACAATTTGTGTAGGACTGGATTACCCTTGAGGTTCAACATGAAGTCATGCAAGAAGCAAGTACAAAAGACAAAGTATATTAAATGCCACCATAGCAAAAAGTTCCACTGGAGCATGGTAATGAGGAAGTTGATGGTGAGCAATTGATGAAATAAACAGTGTTAAAAAATTTATTTTAGAAGAATTTATTGAAGAAGTATTACAAGAAGATACACATATACCATAAGAAGACCAACTGCAAGAGGATGTTGTCTAGAGAAATGTAACTTCCATGCCACAAATGGAAATTACTAAGGAAGTTACATCACCATAGCAGTCCTAGCAAGAGGAGGTTGTAGATGATCAAGTTATAGATTGGTTGGTCAATCAGATGCTACCACCCCTCCAAGTACAAATGGCTCCATTATACTTCAAAAGTATAATGTAGGATATGGATGTTCCTAGACCTTGGAAGGAGCAAATAATGCATTGCATCCAAAGAGATTATACATGGGAAAAGATTATCCAAGGTCTATAAATCAAAAGGATAAAGGGGAGATGTTGGCTTCAAAATATCAAATCTCCACAATGGAATTAGGACATGCAACCAAGGAATGTGAAATATAGGATCTAAGGGGAAACATAGAAGAAACTACCACCGAGATGATGAAGGATACAAAGAAGAAGAAGAGAGAAATAAAGGAAAAGATTAAGCAACTTCAAGAATTCATCAAGGCACTTGTACAAATTGATAAATCTATGAAGGAATTTCCTCCCTACTCAATTTTATTGTCAAAGGAGCAAGTTGAGGCTATGGATAGTGTGAATCACAAAGATAAAATGCTTGATAAATGGGTGGATGGATTAATTGGAGGAGAGGAAATAATAAAATATTCCATCTCCTAATACAAAGAGATGTATAAATGGGAAAATAAGGTGGAAATTTTGAAGATAAATTGTGAAGAAAGGCTACTACAAAATGATATCAAGTTATTAAAAAGAATTTTGGAAGTTGAGAAACTTGATAATAACTATATGTTGAAAGAACTAATAGTAGTGGGTGAGGTCGTTCCCAAGTTAAAGACATGAGAACTCCAATTGAAATTGGAGAATTATATGGTTGAGGATTGCATGGATCATATTAAAACATTAAAATATATGATTGTAAAGATTTTGGAAAAGGACATCTCAATCATTGATACACTCATAGAATAGGTTGATGATATTAATGCTTTAGGTGAAAATCATGAGGTAAATAAGTTTAAAGAATATTTTACAAGCGTGTTAAGTGATAATGCTAGCCATATAAATGAAGAAATGTTCAATGATATGATGAATATTAAGATGTCATTTAAGGATTATAATAAAGCAATCAAGAATATGAATACACAAATAAAGACTATAACATAAATCTATACTAAGTATAGATTCAACTAGAATGTGCCACAAGATATAGGAAGGGACACTATAAATAAATTTTCGATAGCACTTGGAGAATAGCTTAGGAGGAAGGAAGCATTAGGGAATAAAATAATAGTAGAAGATGATATTGCATTTGAGTAAGTTTTGGGTGAATTTATTTATATTTTAATTATGATTGCTTGATTGCCATAGCTCACTAAGCATTTTTTATCCAACCAACTCGATAGGTTTTGGATTAAATGTTGAGGATACAAGGTTGGGAGTATGGTAATAGAAGATATATTAGATGAAGTGAAAATGTGGATACCAATGAGTTAGTGTCTAGTTTTGTGTCAATATTAGAATTGTGGGATTTTTCATGCAACTTGCTCAATTTAGTAGTGATTTTTTCCATACAGTTTTGGAAGAAGATATTGTAAAATATAAAGGTTTGACTAAATTAAGGTAATGAAGCCTATTGAAGGATTTCTAGCCAAACCCAATCAACATGAAGTACTTTTTTTAGAGTTTTCAATAAAATAGTTTAGATGATGTTGATGATGACTTTTAGTCTTGAATTTTTTGCACCAATTGTCATCATTATGACATCAACCATGTGCCATTTGATTCCTTTGTAACCATTGATTGATTGCTATGTAATTTTGATCATTGGTCATTATAATTGATTCAGGGTATCCTTATTTTATAAAATGGCTCAAATCATTCTTAGTTAGTAGATTATAAATTATTGAGACTTGTCGAACTTAAGTTGAAGAACTGTAAAATTCAAGTTTGCTTCATGGTTTCTATTCAAATTTGATGAGATTACTTGTATATTCTTGTACAAAATATCAAATTGGAGCCCACTTTTGGTCATTCTTAATTGTAAATCTTCCACAATTGTAAATTTATCATTTACCTTTAAATATCAAATTGTTCCGCAAGTATTTTGGTGTATTTGGTCAACTTCTTGGTGTGATTAACTTTCCTTTGAATATTTGGATTGTCTATATGTACTTGTAATCATTTCTAGTAAAGTATAGATTGATTTAGTTTTCATTCATTATTTTGTGTGGATATTCATGTGAGATCATTGAAAACTTATTTTTCTTAGATCCTTTACTCTCCTTCCCTTATCTTTTTTGTTTTTTATCAAAAATCTTTAAGAAATGAAATTAAATGAGAAAATTTGTGATAAGTCACTTAAATAATCTTGAATATTTATGGTACTAAATTTAATGGAGATTTTACATAGTTTCAAAAGAAGTGATCAAAATTAGATAATTCTTTATTGACTTCATTGATATAACTATTGACTTTGTGAGAACTTGTGAGTTTAGGTAAAACAATAAAGCTTTGTTAGTTTCTAATATTTATGAGAGAAGAATATACCATATGCCCTTTGTAAAATTAATAGAGAAATACAATGAACCTTGAGTAAAACTAGTATGTCAAGTCTTGACGACCGAAGCCTTGGAATTACAAATTCTATTTGAATTTAAAGTCTTTTAAGAGAGATGGGTTGTGTTGTAAGAATTATATTTATGTTTGTACGCGGTTAAAAACTGCATCAACACCTCTCTATCACTATCTCTTTATGTGTCCCTCTCTCTATATCTCCCTCTCTTTAACTCTATCTCTAATCTCCCTCTATCTCATTCTATCTCTCTCCCCCTCTCTATCTTTGAATACCTCCCTCTCACTCTTTATCTCTCCTCTATCTATCTATCTATCTATCTCTCTTTATTTATCCCTATACCTCTCCTTCTCTTTATATCCCCTATCTCTCCCTCCTTGTAACTCTCTATCTCTTGATCTCTCCCTCTCCCTCTATCTCTTTCCCTCTAACTCTATATTGTCTCTCTCCTCTCTTTCTCTTTCTCTCACTATCTCTAACTCTATTATATTTATGTCCACCTTGTTGGTGTTTCTAGCTGATGGTCTAACATCTCATAAAGGGTAGCTACTCCTTATACTCAGATACCTTAGGTCAATGACCAACAAACAGGAGATGACTGATTGGCAAGCCTCTCCTTTGTAGTTTAGGCTTTGTAGGACCAAGGTGGGTATCCCTATACATTAAGGCAAATCATCATACTACAATGGTGCAAAGCCTTCAATGGGCTAAATCATCTATGATGAGTCTAATTTATGGCTCAATTTTGATAGGGTTTATCATACATTTTTTCTTGATATTATAGACTTTGGCACCTGGTTATTAGCATCCTTTATGTTATTTCCCTAGATTTGTGAACCTTGGGCATAAACTTATCCTTCTGATTTTTGATAATATTAACATGCTACATGGATTAATCTATGTTGATTTTACATGTGATTGGATGGATGTTACTTTAAGGTAATTATGGATATGCAATTGTTTGTGTGTGCTAATGTTATTATGCAAGTTCACATTAAGATGCTGATATAAATGAAGCCTACAAAGTAGAAGAAGTTCTTGCCAGCTAGTTGGTTGCCAAGGAAGTTGAAAAGGTGATCATTAAGAGGTAAATGGAGGAAAACTCTCAATGGAGGGGAAGTCCTAACTTGAATGAATATTGCAATTTCCTTTTAAATGATCATACTTGTTAGTTGAGCAAATATAGGAGGTTCTGTTATGCTAAATCTACGTTCAGGTAAGACTGGCTTGACCAAATCCTATACATGCATAACCTCCTTTCCTCTTTATATGCTTTCAATAAGTGGCACCATCCTAACTTGTTGGATTTGAATGACTAGTTAGTTAGTTAGTTATTAGTTTTCTTCCTATAAATAATAATCAAATGCTCCTTCTCAAAAGGTTGAATGTTCTGATGTTGTACTTGCATTCCTAGTTTTCAAAAAATACAAATATGATGTTATTCTATTATAATCATGATTTTCAATGAATAAAATGATATTATAAGTTTGTTGCATTTGATCTAGTATCAAGGGAAACTCACCCAAGGGGGCCCACTTGGTGAGAATTCCATCTTTTTAGCTCAGTCATTATTTTTCTATTTAGCAATAGTTACAATTTTGGCAACTGTCTATTCTTGCAACCACTAAAATTCTATTTTGTGATTGTTCCTATAGCCAAAGCTAACAAAGTAGTTTCTTGCCCGTTTGCTAATATTTATATTTATGTCGTGCATTTCAATTTAGTAAAGTTGTTGGCTTATGCTTAGTGTTTATGTTACTTCCTTCCAAGCAATTTACTTTCAACATTATGACTTTTCTAGTTATAAAATGAATATGGCTATACTAGAAACCTAGTGCACATACAGTGCTAACCCATTTCAAGTTTACATCCCTGGGTTGACAATTAAATTAACCTTCATGATGAGAAATATATCTATTTAGTACAAATTTCCAATCTCTAAGTTACAACTTTAAGGGCTTAGTTGTTGAATCCTTAGAGAAGGCCAACATTTTTGGCACCGTTGTCGAGGATGGTGTCAAACTTAGAAGTTCTTAGGAGTCATTTTCATTTGCTTTCCTATTTTTTGTATCTTTGAAGTTTGTTTACAACATACCCTTCATTAGAATAAGTAATGACCCACCTTTCTTTCACTAAATTCTTTGCGTGAGTTGGCTGATATTGAGTAAAAATGCATGCATGGGGGTAGGAGAAGAGATGCTTTACGGAGGTTCCTTCCTAATTACCCTAAACTTGCTAACCATCTAGTTGAGTTTCAAGATTTTCTAGAAGAAGAAGAAGTAAACTCTTTTGTTGATGCATTTCCAGATTTGGCCAGTTTTGAAACTTCTTCCAAAGAAAAATCTTCCCAAAACCTAATAAAGAAGCCATTTTCTATGATAATCAATCAAGCAAATATGGCTGCCCCAATTCGGACTAACCGGCCCAACTTTCATTTCCTTATTCCTCCACAAAATTATGTTGATAACCTCAAGAACATTCTTGATTTCGTTCTTCCTAAATTCTATGGGCTTGTAACAGAGGACCTAGACACTTTCTTGTTTGATTTTGATATCCTCTACAAAAGCTATGATTACACTACTGACACTCATATGCTTAAGTTGTTTCTTATTACTTTGAAAGAAGCTACATTAAGATGGTTTATGAGCTTAGGAAGGAATACTATAAATAGTTGGGATGAGATGAAGGAAAAGTTTCTTGAGAAGTATAAAGAGTATTGTAGAGGTATTGATATGAGAGGAGGTGATATCTTTAGGATGCAGCAGAAGGAGGATGAAAGTTTGGAGGACTATCTATCAAGGTTCTAGTTTATCTTGAAGAAGTCTCCACACCATGCACTCAATGAAGAATCTCAAAAGTTGCTCTTCCTTAGAGGAATTAGCGAGAGTTGTGTTGATGCTCTAGATTTGATAGGAGAAGGAGATATCACCCAAGTGCCCTGGGAGGATATTAAGAAATTATGTTAGAATTAGTCCAGAGCAACTATGAAGAAAGGAAGAGGTTACCGATCTTCTATGGGTAAATCTTCCACTAATGGAGTTTCAAGGATGGAAATCACTCACTTACTGTCAAACTTCAAGCAGGACATCATAAATAATATGGCAACTCAACTAGATACACTTCAAGCAAAGAAGAAACATGAGGAGGTAGAGGCAATGCTGGCAAAATATTGCCCTCATTGCAGGTAAAAGAAGAAGAACTACAAATGTAAAATGGTGGTCAATATTAACAACAAGCACATTCCACCTGAATTCAATCCAATTGAGGGTGATGAAGGTCAATTTTTCTACGTTGCACAAAGAAGGCCATGGGATCCAATACAAGGTATGCCACTAGACCCGTTATCTTTTAATTGACCTTACATGAATTCTTATGCATCTGGTAATCAATGGAAGCCCCAATATTCATCAAAATTTGGAGTTTATCCACCTCAACCTTGGAATAACCCTCAAAATACCTAGCCTAATTACCAAAATACTCCACCCCAATAGTAGAAAAACCAGGGGAATTGGTAGAAACCTCAAGGAAAATGGCATCAGACATCCCAATGGAGGGCATCAATGGCCAAACCAGGCAACTAGTTACATGCAACCACCTCCACATCCTTTTAGCAGACTGTCCTAATGCCTCCTCCTAACTCAAACACTAGCACACCTAGACCTACTCAGTTACCAGCTCAACCCACAACCAACCTAAATAACAAACCACAGTAGCAGCCAATCTATTATGCAGATCCAAACCAATATCCTACCTATGTTGTGAGTTTGAGAAATATTCACTTGCATTCATGAACCACTTTGTCATCACCTTCCACTCCTATTATTATAGAGCTTCTTGAGGAAGATGAGCAGCCCCAAAATTTACCTCAGGGCCCTGATCAGTCGAGTGTGCCTACCAATCCTGAACCAATTCAACAGACTGATCCTAAACCACCATTTCCTCAAAGGTTGGAAGTTGCTAAGAAAAAGAAGGAAGCAACCTTTGATATCTTGGATCGACTGAAACACATATGTGTCAAGATACCTCTATTCCAAACCATAAAAGACGTTCCCATATATGGTAAGACAATAAAGGAAGCATGCCTTAAAAATCCTGGGAGGAAAAAGAAACATCCCACCATTGTCCATGTAGTAGGGCAGTTGGCATATATCATGCTTGAGAAAGTCACTGTTCCTAAGTACACTAACCCAAGCAGTCCTATAATTGAAGTCATCATAAATGGGATCCAAGTAAAGAACACTCTAATAGACTTAGGAGCAACTATTAATGTGATGACTAGGGATATCCTGCAATAATTGAATGCTACAAATTTGAGGCCTACCCCTACTATATTACAGATTGCTAATAGTTCCAGTTTCAAACTTGATGGTGTAGTAGAAGACATTATTGTTAATCTTGAATCTTGGGAATATGCAACTGATTTCATGATCATTTCCCCTAAAGGTACATTAGGAGGGTATCCCATTATTTTAGGAAGGCTTTGGTTGGATACAACTGATGCCTACATTGGATGTTGTGCATGGGACATGACTATTTCTGGTGGAAAAAGTACTAAAAAGCTTTCCCTTTATCCTCCTGCTCAGCCAACTCATGATATGGATAACCCTATCTAGCCACATGTTGGTGAAGAAGCTGAGTAGATCAATTCAATAGTGTAACTCATGATGATAGGGAGAATTCCTTTCATGTAGTTATAAGAAGTTGATGAAATATCATCCCATATAATTTAGAACAGTTATGAAATGCATGAAGAATTACCTGCTCCCGAGTCTGGTTCTATTGGTCCACTACAAACACTTGTGCCCGCTCTTCCTACACTTGAAATTCCTATAGAAATAGGTATGTCTCATATATTTCTGCCACATGAACTAAAAATGCCAAGGATTAGTGAAACAACCATGATTGAACTAACCACACAAGTACAAGTTTTAGAAGGTAAACAATTGAACATCGATAACAAGCTTACTTAGGAGTAGCAGTTGTCCCTGACAAACTTGTTAGAAAAGAATCAACTTGCATTTGCATGGGATTACCATGACATGAAATGATTAGATCCTAAAATTTACTCATAGGATCTACATTAGAGATGACTTCACACCTGTAAGACAACCACAAAGGAGAATCAATCCTACATTAAGGGAGATTGTGAAAGGAGAATTGCAAAAATTGTTGGATGTAGGATTCATCTACCCTATCTCAGACAGCCAGTGGGTGTCTCCTTTGGTGATTGTGCGTAAAAAGGGAGGTAAATAGAGATTTTGTATTGACTATAGATAATTAAATTATGCTACCAAGAATGATCACTTTCCTCTTCCTTTCATAGACCAAGTACTGGATTCACTTGTAGACAAGAAGTATTTTTCTTTCCTGGATGTGTTTAGTGGCTATAATCAAATAAAAATTTCACCTGAGGACCAAGAGAAGACAACTTTTACCTTTCCTTGGGGCATTTATGCCCATTCAATGCTTCCATTTGGTCTTTGTGATGCACCTGTAACTTTTCAGAGAGAAATCATTAGTATCTTCTCAAATATTTCACATGAGTGCATGAAAATATACATGGATGATTTTACAACTTATGGTGCTGATTTTGATGAAGCATTGGAAAACCTAAGGAAGGTTCTGCAAAATATTAAAGACCACAATCTATCCTTAAACAATGAAAAATTCTTCATGATGATGCAAGAAGGAGTATTCCTTGGCCATTACATCTCTCAAAATGGAATTCAAGTGGATCCAGCCAAGATTGAGGTAATTACCAATCTCTCTATTCATGCAAATAAAAAAGATGTTGGAGTTTTTTGGGTCATGCAGGCTATTATAGGTGTTTCACAAAGGATTTTAGTAAAATGGCAACACCAATCTATAGTCTTTTGACTAAAGATGTTGAGTTCCAATGGACAGAAGATTGTGACAAATCATTCTCTGCTTTGAAAGAAACCTTAACTCATGCTCCTATGCTTAAAGGTCCAAATTGGGAACTCCCTTTCCATATTCATACAAATGCATTTGATTATGTTATAAGTGTTTTCTTGGGACAAAAGGAGGGAACCATTAAGAATGTAATCTACTTTGATAGAAAAAACTTACAAGGAAAAGAGTTTAACTACACTATGACAGAAACGAAGATGTTGGCAGTCATTTATGCCCTCAATAAGTTCAAACATTATATCACTAGATATCAGATCTTTGTCCATACAAACCATGCAAGAATAAAATATCTGATGAATAAGCCCTTAATTACTAGAAGATTAGCAAGATGGTTGTTGCTCATGCAGGAGTTTGATATCACTATCATAGATAATCTAGGGAAATCAAATGTTGTAGCATACTTTCTCTCAAGATTGACTACATCATAGGAAACTCAAGTAATTGATGACTCCTTCCTCGATGAACATCTATTTTCCATCCGTATCCACACACCTTGGTATGCAAATATAGCCAATTATCTGGTTATAGGGAGAGTTCCTCCTCATTTCTCCCCAAAAGAGAGAAGGGTTCTTATATAGAAAAAATATTTCCTTTCTCATGGATTGCAGGATGTTTATTCTATACTGGACCAGATCATGTGATGAGGATATGTGTAAGAGAGGATGAGACATATGATATACTACCCGGATGTCACAATGAACCCTATGGAGGGAATTTTGTAGCTAAGAGGACAACAATGAAGATTCTTAATACATGATATTACTGGCCCACAATTCATAAAGATAGAGGCAAGTATACTAGGAAGTGTGATAGATGCCAGAGGATGGGCTGGCCAACTAAATATGATGAGATGCCTCTATACCTAGGTTTTCATCACACCATTTGATAAACGGGGACTTGATTTTGTAGGTCGAATTGATCCACCATCAAATGGAAAATCCTACTTCTTGGTTTTCACTGACTATGTGACCAAGTGGGTTGAGGTTAAAGCTATGAAACATGCTAGAGATAATAAGGAAGCAAAATTCCTATACGAAGAAATCTTCACACGTTATGGGGTTCCTAGAGAGATAGTGACAGATTAGAGGACTCAATTTACATCAAATATTGTAACAACATTGGTCAATGAATATAATATAAGGCATAGGAAGTCTATCCCCTATCAACCTCAAGCTAATGGGTAGGCTAAGGTGACCAATAGGGAAATAGAAGCTATTTTGACTAAAAAAATGGCTATTCATAGGAAAGATTGGGAAAATAGGCTACCAGAAGCTGTCTGAGCCTATAGAACCAGTTGGAAGACAACCACTAGTTTCAATCCTTTTGAATTATTGGATGGAAAGAAAGCTATGATGCCCATTGAGTTTGAGCATAAAACTCTTAAAACTGCACTTGATCTAGGGATAAACATATTTGAAGCACAGAGGGAAAAAATCATGCAACTAAATAATTTGGATGAAATGATAAAGTCAACACTTCATCATACTAAGATAGTGCAAAATCAGAGAATCAAATGACATGAAAAAACCATAAAGGACAAGAAATTTCAGCTAGGTGACTAGGCCCTCCTTTATGATTTCAGGTATCAAGATAATGCAGGAAAGCTGCAGACTAGGTGGTTGGGACCATATGAAGTTGTTGAAGTCTTCTCCAATGACATTGCACAACTCACAACTATTGACTTTGTTAGATTCAAGCTACTTGTCAATGGTCACCGCCTTAGGCTATATCATAAACCAACTTCCAAGCAAGAATTCCTGCAATAATTTGTTCAACAACAAGCTCCCAAACTTCCTGTAGTCAAAGGAAGAAAACTTAGTGTCCCACCTTCTGCCTAGTCAAGGTATGTGTTGTATCATAATAAATATTTCCACTTTTGTGGGAGTCAAATTCTCCATTAATTCATCCACCCATTCATTCCACCTTTCTCTCTTCCATAACTCCACCATCACTTCACTTCATTTCGCCATCACTTCATTCCATCACTACTTTAATTAATTTCTCAAGGGCACTTTCCACGTAACATGTACTTCTATCCAAATATTTTGCAATTGGAGCTCCAAATTTTTAGGTGCGTGCAATTTTTTATCTTTTAATTATCTTAAGTACATTTATTTCAATTATTGTATATTGATGTTGATTATTCACATAGCACATATCTATATTATGCCCTATCAAATCATAATTTTATCCCAACCTATGAGGACACATGCTCTAATTTAGGTTGGGGGGGAATGCAAACCCACATGTCCATGTGTCATACACGTTAGCAAATTTGAATTTGAGATGACAACTTGCATGTGTGATGAGACACTGAACTGCCATCGTATTTCTTAATGATACCCTTCATTTATGTTTTCTTGTTGCCTTATCCATAATTTTAATTACACCACGAAGGTAAATTGAAAAGTCACATGATATTGGCATAAATGCCGAAGAAGAATTGCACGACTCTAAGAAATTGGATTTTTAGAGAGGGATTGTAGGAAAATAAATTTTGCAAAGGTGTTGCCTGATTGTGAAAAGAACAATGGGAGGCTAGCTGATTAAAAATGAACCTTTAGTCCATAACACGTTACTGTAGGATGCACTCTCTATGGCTGAGTTCAAAAATTATGGATGGTTAGACTATTTTTTGAAACTAGAAGGTTTCAATGAGGGCATTGTTATGGAATTTTCTCAAATACTTTCTGACGGCAAAGCAATGGTTAAAGGGCTAGAAGTTATAGCCATAGAGGAGATAATTTTTGAGGTAATAGGATTTCCTTCCAATGGAGAACCGTACCCTACTTCCAGGGATGTGAGGTTAGCTAGGGTGGATTTCATGGAACCTAGTGATCCCCGCTAGTTGTTGATAAGCAAGGAATGAGGATGACCTCTCTACCAGAGCTGTGGAAAAAAGTTGTTGTCCACATTACTAAATATATCACCTATGCAAGCTGCCAATCATGCCTCCATTATGTTCATTTTAAGCTTCTAAACCATATGAGGCATGGAAGAAGGATGAACATGACTAATGTGTTATACAACCTCTTTGCAATTATGGTAGCCGAAGCACAAAAAGGTAGGGATAATTTTGTTTCTCATCATTTTTTGATCAAATTGTTAGTTAAAAGATCTTTGCAAGAAATATATGGAATGACATGGGAAGAATTTGTGAGCATTGATCAATTTAGACTGGAAGATGTAAACCCTAGAGGTCGACCCTTAGCTCATAGGGTTAGTGAAGGTGAGAGGGTTATTGAAACCACTCCGAGAGCCTCAAATTTTGGAGCAACATATAGTGCAAACCCTCCTATAGCCGAAGCCATTTCTTCTAACTCTGAACACACAGATGAGGAGAGTTCATCTTCAGGCCCTGACATTAATATTCCTCTTAGAAGTACACCACACACTAGAGCTGCTGCTAGGCAGGAGAAATAAAAAATGAGTGAAGCAAAGAGTAGCAAAGAAAAAGCTAAGAAGAAAGAGCTTGTGAAAATAAACCCTAGCCCTAGGAAGTGAAAAAAAATTGAATCTGAAATTCATGCAACCGTAGAAGCTGAAGTTCTTGCAGTTGTAGGGAAAAAAAAATTCCACCCAAGAAATCAAGATTAACCAAGCCTACTACTGATGAGACTCCAAGAAGGAGCTGAAGACTCAGTAAAGTAGCTGAGAAGAAGGCATAAACTCCTAGAGTGCAAGAAAGTATAGATTTGACAGAGACACCTAGGGAGCAGTTAAATATTGGGTTGGAAAAACTTGTTGTTGCAGAACAAGTTAAAAAACAAGAACCAGTGATAGGGCTAGGTGATAATGAACACTAGGTTGTAGGGCAGGCTAAATATTCAGATGATGAGCAACAAGAATCGTTGCTCACTACTGGTAAAAAGATAGTTGAATATGTGAAACCAACACAAGGAAAAATCATAGTTGGAATGCACAGGCGTACTTCTTCATGGACATCTATAGCTCTAAATTTGTGGAAGGAGATGCAAGAAAAAGAAAGAGAATGGAGAAGAGACAAAACACAATATGCAAGAAGAAGTTAAAAAGAAAGATGTAGAGATTAAGGAGAAAAATGCAGAAAAATTGTTGCATTAAAAGATAATGTGGTATCTTTGGTGCCACAAATGATGGCATGTAGAGCTCCTCCAAGAGTACACTTTTCATTTGGAGGAGTGCCATCTTTCTTTCAAATTTTCAAGGATTGTTTCAAGTTTGAGTCCTTCACTTGCAACTCCACATGAGTTTTTCTCAGCTTATCAGTCTTCTCCCATTGAAGTTAAAAAATCTCTCTATGAACTATATTTTCATAATTATGTTGTGCCAAATGATCAAAACTAGAACCCGTTGTTGTACATTAGGGATATTCATTGGAGGGCATTTATGTCCTAGATCCAAAATGAAATTAACTAGGGGCAATAGTTTAGAACATACAGGGAAAGAGAACTCCATGCCCCTTTGTCTCGCAGGGTTGAATCTAGTGATCCTTCTGACATTTACTTAACATGTCAAAAAATTATTTATCATCCAGACTGTAAGAGTAGGATCATGCTAGTTAGGGATGAAATATATTAGGAATATTAACAAATTGTTGATACTATAGGGAAAGCAGTATTGGGGTACCTATCATAAAGATGGAATAGTTTAACAAAATAGTTGCAACAAGATGAACCCCATTCTTTGCAGAATTATGTTGCAACATGTAAAATGATTCCTAGGTATATACAAATTGGAAGAATCAAACAACACTATTGGATTTTATTGAAATTCCAACCACCTATTATGCTATGGCTAGTTCCATATTATAGACACTACAAGTATGATATAGTTGTGGAAAGGGCAAGATGGGACAGGTTGGAAAAGAAGAATGCATTCTACAAGGATTCCAATTCAGAGACTGCAAAGTCTGATGTAGGACAATTGGCAGTTGCTGACTTCAGAATCTTAGCAAGACAAAGGAACAAAGCTTAACTTGTTGGAGGACTAGTAGAACATTAAGTTGGGGGGCAAGTCCAATTTATGACTCAATTTTGATAGGTTTTATCATACATTTTTTCTTGATACTATAGACTTTGGCACCTGGTTATTAGCATCCTTTATGTTATTTCCCTAGATTTGTGAACCTTGGGCATAAACTTATCTTTGTGATTTTTGATAATATTAACGTGCTACGTGGATTAATCTATGTTGATTTTACATGTGGTTGAATGGATGTTACTTTAAGGTAATTATGGATATGCAATTGTTTGTGCATGCTAATGTTATTATGCAAGTTCACATTAAGATGTTGATATAAATGAAGCCTACAAAGTAGAAGAAGTTTCTGCCAGCTGGTCGGTTGCCAAGGAAGTTGAAAAGGTGATCATTAAGAGGTAAATGGAGGAAATATCTCAATGGAGGGAAAGTCCTAACTTGAATGAATATTGTAACTACCTTTTAAATGATCATACTTGTTAGTTGAGTGAATATAGGAGGTTTTGTTATGCTAAATCTGTGTTCAGGCAAGACTAGATTGACCAAATCCTATACATGTATAACCTCCTTTCCTCTTTATATGCTTTCAATAAGTGGCACCCTCCTAACTTGTTGGATTTGATTGCCTAGTTAGTTAGTTAGTTAGTAGTTTTCTTCCTATAAATAATAATTAGATGCTCCTTCTCAAAAGGTTGAATGTTTTGATGTTGTACTTGCATTCCTAGTTTTCAAGAAATACAAATATGATGTTGTTCCATTGTAATCATGCTTTTCAATGAATAAAATGATATTATAAGTTTTTTGCATCTAAGTTAGTTTCAAGGGAAACTCACCCAAGGGGGGCCACTTGGTGAGAATTCTATCCTTTTAGCTCAGTCATTATTTTTTTGTTCAATAATAGTTACAATTCTAGCAACTGTTTGTTCTTGTAGCCACTAGAATTTCATTATGTGACTATTCCTACAGCCAAAGAGCTGACATAGTAGTTTCTTGTCTGTTTGCTAAGATTTCTATTTCTATCATGCATTTCAATTAAGTAAATTTGTTGGTTTATGCTTAGTTTTTATGTTACTTCCTTTCAAGCAATTTACTTTCAACATTATGACTTTTTTAGTTATAGAATGAATATGGCTACACTAGAAACCTAGTGCACATACAATGTTGACCCATTTCAAGTTTGCATCCTTGGATTGACAATTTAATGAACCTTCATGATGAGAAAGATAGCTATTCAGTATAGATTCCAATCTCTGAGTTACAACTTTAAGGGATTAGTTGTTGAATCATTAGACAATTCCAACAATCTACACAACTCTCCATTCTTTTCAATAGCTTATGGTAGTATGGAAATAAACATAAAAGAAAATATAGGAAATTAAAAGGTTTTATTTTGAATTGAAATTGGATCCACCTCGAACTTAGGATTATGAACATAGACTAACCAGTGCCTTATTCACACAGAGTCCATAAATGAGGTAACACTCCTACAACAGACCCACCCTGGCTTCTTATAAACTTGCTTCCTTACAACAAGAAACCAACAAAAAAACAAAACTATCAAACTTCTTTGAAATCCCTATTGCATCATCACTACCTTAACATATGAATTGAAAGAAATTACTCTGCTCTTTGAATAGAAACTAAAAAATGAAACATTCAAGATCAACAAATATGATTGAGAACCAAAAAAAATGTTTGATTATATTGATTCAAAGATAGTGAGTACAAAACTAGAGAGAATGATAGAGCTGATACAATATTTAAGAGAAGAATGCAATGAGCATTTGGGTCATCTATTGTTATTACAAAGCAAACATTACAACATTTCCTTTCTAGGTGTAAGACAAAAACACTATATAGACTAAGACCAAAGACTTACAAAAAATTAGAGAGAGTGGAACCTCAACAAAATATACAAAACTTAACTTTATAGTGTAGGCATAACTCATATTTGAATTTGAAATTGCTAACCCTAACCCTAGGGTTTTCGACCAAAGGACCCAGATCATACTATAGACCGTAGAGAATTTCCCCTGGGAATGGTGCAACAACCAGACATGAATGCCCTTAACATCTCAAGAAACTCTAGCATTGATGGTGTCCTGAAAACATGTATGGAACCCTTGGGAAATCCATGATCAAAACAAGAAGAACATACCCTGACAAAGAGTATAACTACTACAACACCCTAAGGACTGAATGGCATTGCACAACAATTAATTATGCATAGAAGAAACACAAAAACACAATCTGGAACTGCCTAGATTTGACCTTGTAGTTGATAAATGGATGCACCACTACTACACAGTCTTTTACCCATGAACATGAGCAACTAGCTGTTGAGAAATCACACTTTAAATTGTGACCATCAATGTATCCTACTCATGCCAAGATCCAACGCTTATTGCCCACTGCCCATAACTTTAAAACCCGACCGTTAGACTTAGACTACTTTAAATCTAGGCCGCTCGATCACCACCAACTTTGCATGACTCACAACAAGGATGTGAGTCAACCAATCACACAATCGGGTAGTGCCACCTGGCTACACCTCAACATCTACCACATCACTTGTCCTCCCACCTAGGTCCCACCAGAGACACATGTCACCAACCCGCTCACTTCGTTGAAATATTTTAATGAATATTAAGATCGATCGGGGAGTGCGGGGAGAGGTGAAGATGCAACCAAGTCACCAAATAGGGACTATCAATCCAAGGGCCCACCACCATCGCCAGGCTTGAAGACCATGGGACCCATGCCAAGTGCACGCCACATGGTAAATGCTCGCACACCCCGTCCGTTTTCAGAAAATGATATTTTATTCCTACAAGACTAGCGGGGAGCGATTAAGATGCATTCAACGATTTCACTTTATCATCTTTTGTTCGATCAAGGGCCCACTTGCAAACTTAAAGGATTAATATGCATATGCGTATAAGTCATAACTTGAAAGGGGGTTGCCTTAGGACATAAGACTTAGGGGATGAAAAATATTTAGGCCCGCAACCCAAGGAAATGACAAACTATTAGAAGGGGTCGCAACTAGGCAAAAAATGATCCAATGACATAAGGTTGTAACTTAAAAGGAAAAGGCTAAGTAGGAGAAAGATGCCAATGGTGAAATAGGATAGAACTAGGACTTAAGGAGGGTTTTGGAAAATGATGAAGGCTTGAGGGATTTTAAACCCTAAGACAGAAACCTAGTCCATCCTAACCCTCAAGAGACTCAAAACTTCGACAAATGGCCATGGATCTTACTAGCACCACCAGTGGCTCAAGTTAGGGACATCTGCTTGACAAAGAAGAGCGAGAATTTAGTTATTTTTGGGAGAGAAGACCACCAAAAATCAAAACAACAGCCATAAAATAGGAAACTACGATACAAATGTGCATGGATATGTCCTTATCAAAAGTAGGGTTTGAGGAATTTTCCATGCACTGGCAATTCCAACATTTCACCATTCAGATTTTGCAAAAAATAGGAATCCTCACCATGATTACCCCAAACAACATAAGGTCCAATCCAAAGGGCCTCAAATTTACCATGTTTTCCCTTGTCTTGACTTCTTACATTCCAAATTAATACAAAATCTCCTACAAAAAACTTTCTCTCCGTAGCCTTCTTGTCAAAACGGTATTTGACCTACAACTGCCTCTTTAGATTAATATCTTGTGTTGCTCTTCTTGATTCATCCAATTTTGTTAGTTGATTGATCCTACTACTCACACTATCATCAATATATTCTTCATATTCTTGGATGAATTTATAGACTGGTAATAAGTTGTTCATTGGTATTCTTGCATCTAGTCCATACACTAGTTCATAAGGAGATCTTTTTGTAGCCTTCTTTATGGTAGTTCTATTAACCCATAGAGCTAATTTTAACTTTGAATCCCAATTTTTTTTGTTTTTCTCCATGAATCTCTCATGATATTCATGAGGATCTTGTTACTGGACTCAAATTTTCCATTTCCTTGTGGGTGATAAGGGGAGGAATATGACATGGCAATTCCATAACTTCTGCAAAAATTAGTGAGTTCTTCAGATTTGAAACACATGGCATTTCCCATAATTTTAACTTCATAGGGGCACCAAATCTAATCAATATATTGTCCAATATGAAATTAATGACAACCTTACTAGTTTCCCTCCTTGTAGGAATCGTCTCCACCCACTTGGTGAAGTAGTCTGTGGCAACCAATATCCAACTATGACCACCACTAGATTTTTCATTGAACTCACCAATGAAATCTATACCACATTGCTAAAAAGGAGCCTCAAAATTTTGTGTTCTAAGGGGAAAAGCACCAGAAAACTTCAACTTACCAAATTTTTTTTGGCAAGCATCACATTTCCTCACCATTTTTTGTGTATCAGAAAAGAGAGATGGACACCAATACCCACATCTCGGGATCTTATGGATACTTGTTTTTGTTGTATAATGGCCTCCACAAAAACCACCATGCATCTCTTCAAGAATCTTCTCTGCCTATTTTTCATCAACACACCTCAACATAACACCAACCCTATCTCTCTAGTATAAGCAACCCTCAAACATAACATATTTGATTTCTTGTAGATTTAGGGTCCTTTTATGATTATCAGTCATATAATTAGGGCAAGACATATATCTCAGATAATGTAAAACATCTTTATACCAAATACATTCTTGGATTGTACATTCCTTTGTGTGAACATCTTCATCGAGTTGACTTATTTGATTGACTTACAAGTTTGATTCAACCATCAACCTGGCTAAACCCTATCCTATAACCAGTGTAGTGATCTGAATATCAATATTGAATTCTTGAATTTTATTGATCTACCTACACCGTCTTCCTATGACTTCCTGCTAAGTAAAAATATCTTTGACTACAACACTACATACATAAGCCACTATCTTAGCAATCACCAAATATGGCCTAAAATTATTCACTGCCTTCACCAAGGTATAGACCTGTTTTTCCATAATATCATACTTCAATTTTGCTACCTAAAGTGATTTGCTAAAGAAAGCAATGGGTTGTTCATACCCTTCATCATTTTTTGTAATAAGACAACAGTAATGGTGTGGAACGATGCAAAAGAAAACAACTGAAAAGGTTTAGCAAAATCAGGTGATTTGAGCACTGGTGCCTCTTTGATAGCCTTCTTAATGTTATTGAAGGCTTTAACAGGCTCATCACCCCACTCAAATGTTTCTTTCTTTCTCAACATTTTAGAGATGGATCTTGTAGTTTCAACAAAGTTTATAACAAATCTTTTGACAAAATTAATTTGGTCGAAGAACGACTGGATCCCCTTCACTGACTTAGAGATTGGGATTCTATCAATTGCTGCAAATTTTTCTAGATCAATTCTTATCCCATCCTTTGAAACTATATTCCCCAACAATTTTCCTTATGTAACCCCAAATGTACATTTCTTAGGGTTCAATGAAATACCATATTCCAAAGCTCTTATGAATATCTTTTCTAGGTACATGCAATGGTCCTCTTGCTTCTTGGAATATGTTGTGAGGTCATCCTGATATATAGCCATGAAAACATCTATGAAATCTGAAAAAGAAACATCCATGGCCCTCTGAAATGTAGCTCCAACATTTTTTAGGCTAAAAGGCATTCTAACATAGATGTATGTTCCCCATGGTGTAGTAAAAGTAGTCTTATATTTCCCAAACTCTTTTACCTTTACCTTATTATAGCTAGAAAACCCATCCATCATAGATAAAAGCTCACAACCAATAATTGTTGCCAAATTTTCACTACAGCTCAATTGGCAGAGCTAATTTAGTTTTGATTCCTTTTAAAGTCAAAGTTTCAATTAATTTCTGCATTGCTTAAGCTGTCGTTTGTATCAACTTTTACCAAGGTTCAGTTTTGGATTGCAATTTTTAAGTGAACATAATTTTAGAGTTATTATTCAATGCCTTGCAACATAAATGAAATACAAAAGAGAATGCATAAATGATTAAGCATAATCATCACTTTCATTTATTTTACCATGTTTATTCATATTCTAGTATTTCATTTCTTTTACAAAAACAAATGATTGTACAAGATTGCATTGTGATGCTTTTCTTTTTAGAATGGAAATAAGAAGAGAAACTAAATGTTCCACACAAGCCGTGGAGGTATGCAAAATAATACATTATAAGAAGTGAATTATACAGTTGAAGGTAAAAGAGAGGAAGGCAGATAACATAGGGCATATCCATCATTACCTGTTTGTCTCTTTAGTTGATTGTTTTTTTGTTGCCCCGTCCTTGCTACCGCTTTGGAGTAAACATGCATCATGTAAAAGGGACTGTTAGAGCTTCAGATATAGGCTACACTATATGGTCTACCAACAAAGATATAATTCATTGCTTACAATGCATTGAATCAACTAAAATGAAGAGTGCAATAATGAGAGCCTGGAATGAAGTGTCACAAAGGTACTTTGGATTTATTGTTTTTATGCTAACACTGTTTGTTTCCTATGTTGGTATAGGAAATCCATGTTGTTGATCTATTTTGAATATCATTAAGCATGTGGTGTAAAACAGGCTCCCACAAGGGTTGAGCTTGACATGCTCCCCCTTAACATTTAATGAGGGGATTCGAAAAGATACATTCATTGCTGCTAAAAGTGGAGCTAAATCTGAAGGAGTACATTGTGAGTCTACAAAATCCCAAGCAATCCATCATTAAGGACATCCAAGTCCAAAATGTGTGAGAATGGGAATCATGAAGGATAAATTGCTCAAGGTTTTTAACTGAGTGATAAAGAATAGGCATGCATAATGCCTCATCAACATAACATTAATAAATAATAGAAGTAGATGGAGGAGCTTCAAGTTGTCATTACTAGAGAAGCCAAATACGATTATGATTAAGAACAAGAAGTGAAAATCTATCAACTATGAAAGTATTAAGACCATCGGCCACTCATAACAATCAAGTCCAAAAAGCAATGAAATGAAGATTATGAGTGAGCAAATATTTTAATTAAAATACATAACCAAATGAAATGCATCAATTTCCATATTAAAGAGCTTTTAACACTGTCAAAATTGAGTGCATTTTTTTCTGCCATATGATGCTTTGTTCATATTATTTATGTTATTTCAAGATGTCCATTTACTGGTGCAACAGGTGTTTTCATTGCTTAAAGATAGTGAACATACATACATATGAAACCCACAAATCAAATTGCAAATGGAAGAAGTTTGAGCACCTTTAGCAACATCATGGTGAAGTTTGTATGTTTTCGATTTTCTATGCATGATTGAAGGATAAAGCTATTTACAACTATTTCATTTAATTATAAAATGCATTAAGAGTAGTATGAAGATTGTATTTTTCTATCAAGATGGAGCTACAAAATGCAGCCTCTCACTACAAGAATAGTTTCAAGCAAAACAAAGCAAGAAATTGTTGACATATACATGTTTCCATTTGAGTGACATATCAACTTGCATCATTAAGTAAATATTTTGAGTGGAGTAAATTTTACAATTTGAAAGTAGAATGAGCAAAGATACTGTGACATATGCACCAAATGAAAGAATTATTGCTTTTCAAAACTGCAAAACGATGTTCAAATACAGAGGTAAATGCTAGGGTTTTGAAGCTCAAGAAATGGTGAAGCAATGTTCTCTTTTTATCAAGATTTTCACCGTTTTTTGAAATAGGTTTGAATCAAGCTCGATTTGAGGTCTTTTACACAAGAAAATATGCAAGACACATGAAATAAAATACATCATGAGTTCTTATAGCCACAACTTGAGAATATGTTTTTCTTCATTAAATTTTAAAACCCACTTGGGTTTGCATCAAAAATCACAAATACAGAATAATGGAGAGCTCACAAAATGTTTCCATTCAACAACATGTCATAGATTTTCATTCAACAAAAGTGAAAAAATGTACAGTGGCCGCAACCAATACATTGTTCTTCATGAAGCTTGAAACCCATTTGGGTTTTTAAATACAAAACAAATATAAGGAGAAATAACGAAAGGTCGAGCCCTTAACAACATAAGTCTTTCAAACAATGGAGAAATTAAAGCTTCAAATCGATCCTCATAAAGTTAGGATTTCAAATATACATGTTCAGGAGCCACAAGTACAAAATGCCTAGGTCAAGGGAAGGTTGGTTGCAGCTTGGAGGGGTCTGTTGACCACATATGTTCATAGAAGGTGAAATCCATTTAGGTTTTTTCGTTGAAATATTAAAAGCAGAGCAACAATATGTGGGATTCGAGGTTTTTTTTTGTGAAAATTCACTAGAGGGCATATAATAGTCGTGGCCTGTAATAAAGGAGATACACAAAATTTCCAAATATTTTCTTCTATAAAAGAGAATAACTTTCAATATCATGCTTTTATCAAAATCATTTGAGTTTTATTCAACAAAGGATGCAAAAAAAAATGCATAAGGAGGCGATGATAATGGCGTACCCAAGAAGACTCTAATACCTTAGAAATTTCTTTTCAAAGTGTGAAAAAATAGAGATGAGAAGTTTCAGATCAAAGAAGAAAGAGCTTACCATCTTTTTGAGAGGGAAATCTATAGAAAATGGTGAAGTTCGAGTTTAATATCCACTCCATAGCTCCCCCATGGCAGCAACTCTTGCAGAGAGCATTTTCCTCAAAACTCAAAGTGAAAATAAGGCTGAAATCTTAGAGCCTTTTGTTTTGTTTTAGGGTTTCATCTAACCCTAATTCGACTTAGGGGTATTTTGCAATGTCTTTTAAAATATTAGAATCCAAACTAATGCCATGGTGGAAGTATTACATGCCTAAGTCGACCCTTTTAGGGTTTGATTTGATATCATTTGCCTAAGTCTTTTAGTTTAGGCTTTAATTTAATCTTCAAAAATTTTGAATGCCTTGGCCTTTTGATATCACATAGTATTTTAATACCTTTGGTAGAATAAAAAATTCATATGATAGCCTTAGGTATTCCTCTTTATTGATTTTTTTAGAAATCAATTCATATCCTTTGATAAATATTTATCTTATTTTTTATGATTTTTTTGAAGAAAAATCAAAGGTAATAGAGAAATCAAAGATTGTTTAGTTTTGCAAAGATTTTTTCTAAAAAATCTTGAGTTGCAAAAATTAGGATGAAGGAAAATTGGAAAAAATCATAAGATAGGCATTTTTAAAACTGCAATATTGTAAAGCAAAGATTAGGCAATGTTTTTATAAATTGCTTTAATCTTTTGCTATTTTTAGCAATTGTTTTAATGAAAGCAAAACTAGCTAAATTTTTCACTTCAGTTATCCTTGGGAGAATTTGTGAAGAGTGGGATTAAGACAAGGTGTTGTTTCAGTTTTTAAAGCAGATTCAGCCTAATTTTGGAAGCTTTTTGGATGGACATGCAGGAAGTGGGAAATTTCCACTTTTATTATTCAGTATGATGCAGTTTTGGGGAATTTTTTCTTAGCTTTTCTCTTGAGCTCAAAAATTGAGTTTTGGAGAGTTACATTTTGGAGAAAAATTTAGTTTTTCTCGGTTCATATTATTGTTTCTCTCTCTCTTGTTCACTTATAGAGAATTTTGTAAGCATTTGTACTCATATTTTGTACTGGAAACTCTTTCAGTTTCAATAAAGAAACAAAGTTCTTCTTCCCACTTATGTTTCATATTTACAATAACAATTTGATGTCTTTGTGATTCAAATCCGAGTCCTTTTATGTTTTTTTGTTGTGAATCTATGTCCAAAATTGCATAGTTTCAAGTTGTATGTTGTATTTAGTTTATAGATCTTCATACAAACTACTGATGAAAATGTGTGCCAATGAGGTTGTGAGAGCTATTGTTTTAAAGAAATTGTTGTGAGTGGTGGTGTCAAAATTTCATTAAGTTTTGGAAATCATCTTAGATTAGAGTTTTAAATTCCAGTTTATCACTCTTCCTTTACCTTAGAAAATCATTTAGAGAACCAACTCACTTTGGAGATTCCTTCTTCACACAAATCACCCACATTTGAAGAAGGTTTCCATGTGTCAATAGATAGCTAATTCTTCTGCAAGCTTAGCATAGGGTGCATATTTGATTGATAACAATAACCTTATGTAACATTGCCTCCATGTTAGGCAATGGGTAGTTATCTTTCAATGAAGATATATTTAAATTTTTGAAGTCAACACATAATCTTATATCTCCATTCTTCTTTCTCACTAGTACCAAATTTGATACCTAAGTGGAATGTATGATACGCTTTATGATTCTATCATCTATGAGCTTCATGAGATCCTATTGCATCTTATGTGCCAATGTAGGATTTATTGGCCTTTGCTTCTGCCTAAAAGGTTTTGCACTTGGTTTTAGAGGAATCTCATGTTGGAATAAATCTTCTCTATAAGCCTTTAAGTCATCATATGACCATGCAAATACATGTTTATATTTCCTTACCAAAGTAATCAACATTACTCCAACCCTAAGTTTAAGCCTCTTACCAATATACAACTTTTTGGGTGCACTCTCTGTCCCCAAATTGATTTCCTCAAGGTCTTCATCTTGTATAAAATTTTGCCTCATATTGCATTTGTATGAGTTATCAAAAAACTTTCTAGGGTTACCAATCCTTTTGGGATTTATTGGTCCTGAGTTGAATAACCTCCTTAGCAAGAATGGTATCCTTTCCATCCACTTTCTCCAAAAAAATTTGGAAATCAATTTCCCAACTATGATACTTATCCACACAATGCAATAATTTCAACAAGTCATCATCATCATTGAATATCTGCCAACTTTTAATTTTATTTGGAATAGAAGGCCTCATTTGACTCTCAAACTTTGATATACAAAGTATGTAATATCATTTGGTCTCAAGGAAATATTGGCAAGGAAGTCTACTATCACATTTTTTTTCCCTTTCTACCCACTCAATGGAAAATACATCAAACATTTCAATGTATTCCCAAACAACATTCCTATATTGCTTTAATCTTTTATTTTTAGACTCATATTTTTCTCTTATTTTAGAAATAAATAATTTAGAATCACCTAAGTCTCTACGCAATTTAATTCCATTCTTGATAGTAACTTTAAGTCCAATTAGTAAATCCTCATACTCAACAACATTATTTGTACATTCAAATTTGAGTGAAAATGAGTATCTGTAAGACTTACCTCCTGGCGACATGAGAATCACCCCTACTCTGGATCCTTCCTTTGAGCAGGCTCCATCAAAATTCATGGCCCAAAAACCATCTAACTAGACCTCCTGATTTATCTCTTCAATTATTTGTGCATCCTTGACCCTTATTGGTTATGCATCAACAACTTTAAAATTGTCCATATCAATGTCAACAAAATGCACATCCTCATGTGGATAAATATCCTCAATTATATGTTGAACCATCTTCTCCCTAATTAGCATGACATCCCTACCATTCAAAGGTATGGTGGCATAATAAATTTCCATCTTCATACTTCCCCCAACTGCTATTTCCCACCCCCTTGATAGGAGCATTCCATACTAAGCAGGAATATCAACAAAAGTTTCACTCATAGCATAATTTTTCTCAGGAAAGACAACCAACTTAAAAGGAATCTCATTCACAACTCCAACTATAGGGACCTCCCTTGAATCCATAGATTTTTTTTTACCATATGTGTGACTAGCATGCAACCCAAGCTCCTTCATGATTGCCAAAGACATGATATTGGTGGAAGCACTATAATCTATCATGCAATTTCTGATCAACTTGTCATTCACTTGCAAGGTTACATAAAATGGGACTATACGGATGGGGTTACCATCTAAAGTGGTGCCTATGAATACTTCAGACAACTTAATATGAATTCTTCCAGGTTCAACATCCTTCACCCCTTCCTTTTCCCTTTCATTAGGGAGATTCATCTCTTCCTTATACAATAGATGTACCAGCAATAAGGGCTAATGCCTTTTCTTTGTGTTCCTCTATTCTCATAATTTATAACAAAGGAACTGTTACTTTAATTTGTGATAAGATTTGACTCATGTCAACAACATTATATTTTGGAATATCAAAGCTTGATGCATCCCTTTCTTTCTCTTTTGTTTGCTTGGATTCAGATTTATTTTTTCGAACCATAGTAGTTCCTTTGTTCCCTTGATCACCCTTTTCCCTTTTAAATTTGTCTTTAATAGAGGAAGCCTCAACTTGATTTTTAGGATCCTTAACCTCCTTTCCTTTGATGTTCCTATTCTTTCTAGAATTCTTCCCCTTTGCATCACTATCTCCTTTTATGAAGAGGTTGCCCGAATTACCCTGGTCTTTGTTGACTGTCCTATTCCTCAGGTTGTAAGAACTTCTAGCCTTCACAATAGAATTATTAGTTAACAACTTGATCTCTTCATCTGAAGGACAACCTCACATTTTCTCTTGATTCTAAAGTATTTACCCTAGCAGTATCATCATTTTCACTATCAATAAAAACCTGTTGATCAAAAGAATGATTCTCTTGCCTTCTGGTGCAAATAACCTCATCTGGGCATCCTTCCTCATCAACATTTATATCCAATCCAAAAAACATGTTGGCACCATGATCCTCCCTTTGTGAATCATCACAATCATTATATGACTCACAGTTATCCTCCAATGACTGAGCAACCCCACATTGCAAAGAAGAATGTGGCAACTGACAAGGGTCACACTAAGGAGCATCATCCACAAATTTTGTATTACTTATTTTCAAAGGATCGGGAGTCTCATTTTTCTGCACATTTCTCTGATTGTTTTGAATAGGCCTACCATTATGCCAATTGGTATTATATGGCTGATCTGAAAGCTTAGGCCTTCTTTCTTGTCCTTGATAATTCGGTTTATTATGAGATAAAACTTTGTCATTTCTTGTTACCTTGTAGGTCAAATCCTCGATGGAATTCATCATTTTTCCCCCATCATCAATCTTTTCATTTAGGTGCCTCTTAGGGTTCTTGAGAATTTTTACATCTTCTCTCCTTCCTATTTTACCTGAAGCTCTTCTATTTCTTTAATATAGATTGCAATCTTGTATGCATCTCTTAAGGTCTAAGGATTCTTATATCTGAGATGGTAACCCATTTTAGAATCAAAGGCATTGAGATATGTAACCAAACAAACATCTTCATTTAGTCTTAAATGTATTGGAAGCCTAGACATAGCCTTTTGGAATCTAATATTAAATTATGATACCATTTCATTTTGACCCTTAGCAATGTTATTGAATTCATTCAACATGAATCTTGGGTTTGTTTTGTCACCATACTACTCTCTGAAAAAACCCTCTAGAATTCTTCCCAAGTTCCAACACTAGCCTCTAGAAGGCTTCTATACCACTCTCTTGCATCAACAGTTAGAGACTACATGAATAGCTTCATAATCAGATCTTCATCCTCCACTTCAAAATCTCCTAATAAGTTCATGAAAACACCCAAGTGCTCCTCACCTGCTATGGCATCACTTCCAAAGAACTTATAAAGGCACTACCTTCTTCATTGAGAACTTGATTCGGGAATCTAGGGATTCCCCCAAAATCAAGTTGCCTATATGTATCCATTTGCAAGGATCTTCTTCCAGGAACATTACCTCCTCCAAAGTGTTGATAACCTCCCTAACCATGATGAATATTTTATTGTATATATGGTTGTTGTGGTATGGGAACATATCGGTTTCCCACATAAGGTGGAACACTCCCTTGCACTTGAGGACCACCCTGAAATTGTCCTTGAGTGTATGTCATAAAATTTTCAACCCCTATATTTTGTCCCATAAATGGTGGTTGGGACACACTTCCAACATTTGTATTAGGTTGAAAATACTGACCTTGTGTGGGCTTATCTGAGGGCCCACTGAAAAATTATAACTTATGGGCATAGAACTTATTCCCGGATTACTTTGGGAATTAGAAGGGCCTCCACCTCCGGATGAAATATTTCTTATATACGCAGCACTAGTCACATTTTGTGAAGTAGTGTTTGGTCGAGGATTAATCCATGTACTCACGTGGGAAGTACTTAGAGGCATACTTATTTGTCTTCTATTCTTAGCTTGAGTTTGAGGTTTAGGTATAAGAGCACTAGCAACATTTTGTGCAACTCTCAAATCATCAATCTCCTTCCTTGTTTCATCTCTTTTCTTTATCATTTCTTCTCTAGCCTTTTCTTGTTTCAATCTCTCTATTTCAAACAACAAGTCCCCGGTTTCATTTAGGATTTCTTCCTCGGTCTAGACTATATCATTTAAGGTATGGGTTTGAGTAAGGACTACAATAATATTGTGGGGGTTAACTAGGTTTTCAAAAGAAAAGGTGTGACTTTTCGTAGCAGTAGGATCACCCTGCAATTGTTGTATTACAGAATTTCCCAGAGGTGGATTCTAATCTAAAACTTATTGAGAAGGGTCAACCGCATCCCGATTTGTATTTCTTGTTTGCATTTCTCTTCTTTGAGAGTTTTTAGGTCTTATCAGTGGGGTAGATAATCCCTCTTCTTCATTTAAAAGAGCATATGCTTCTTGAGAAAAATCAAAACTATCTTGACTATGCAGAATATAACTAGTATTTTTATCAAAGGTAGGATCAAATTTACTTGGATCCTTGTTCTTCTGATTTTGATTTTGTTTCTCCAAGATGCTCTTCTTCTTGTGTCTCCTCCCTCCATTCTTCTTGAAGGGTCGAGATTGTGAATTGATCTTTTGTCGTGCATGATTGCAATTTTTCTTTTCAACTGGTCTTTAGATTATAGAGTCACCACTTAACTTAATGGGAATAATACTTCTTCCTACTAATGCACTTTGATAGAAACTTTGAAACTTCAATGACTCTATTAAGGCAAGGTGGTCTCCTACCAAATCTTCTCAACTTCTCCCCAACAGAGTCACCAATATGTTTGTGTTTACATCTGATGGTCTAACATCTCCTAAAGGGTAGCTACTCCTTATACTCAAAGACCCTAGGTCAGTGGCCAACGAATAGGAGATGACTAATTAGCAAGCCTCTCCTCTGCACTTTAGGCTCTACAAAACCAAGGTGGGTATCCCTATACATTAAGGCAAATCATCATACTACACTGGTGGAAAGCCTTCAATGGAATAAATCATCTACACAACTCTCCCTGGTTTTCAATATCTTATGGTAGTATGAAAATAAGCATAAAAGAAAATATAGGAAATTAAAAGGTTTTCTTTTTGAATTAAAATTGGATCCACCTCAGACTTAGGCTTATGAACATAGACTGACCAATGCCTTATCCACACAAATTCCAAAAATGAGGTAACACTCCTACAATAGACCCACCATGGCTTCTTATAAACTTGTTGCCTTACAACAAGAAACCAACAAAAGAACAAAACTATCAAACTTCTTTGAAATCCCTATTGCATCATCACTACCTTAACATATGAATTGAAAGAAATTACTCTCCTCCTTGAACAAAAACTAGCAAATCAAACATTTAGGATCAACAAATGTGATTGAGAACCAAAAAACAATCTTTAATTATATTGATTCAAAGATAATGAGTACAAAATCAGAGAGGATGATAGAGCTGATACAATATTTAAGAGTAGAATGCAACAAACATTTAGGTCATCTATTGTTATTATAGAGCAAACATTGCAACATTTCCTTTCTAGGTGTAAGACAAAAACACTATACAAACTAAGACCAGAGACTTACAAAAATTCAAACAGAGTGGAACCTCAACAAAATGTACAAAACTTTCATTTACAGTGTAGGCATAACTCAGCTTTGAATTTGAAATTGCTAACCCTAACCAAACTAGGGTTTTGGACCAAAGGACCAAGATCATACTGCGCTCTGCAGAGAATTCCCCCCCAAAATGGTGCAACAACTAGACATGAATGCCCCTAACATCTCGAGCACACTCCAACATTGATGGCATTCTAAAAATAGGCATGGCACCCCTAGGAAATCCGCGATCAAAACAAGAAGAACATACCCTAACAAAGAGTATAACCACTGCAACACCCAAAGGACTGAATGACACCGCACAACAATTAATTATGCATAGAAGAAACACAAAAACACGATTTGGAACTGCCCAGATTTGACCTGGTAATTGAGAAATGAATGCACCATTATTGCATAGTCTTTTACCCACAAATACGAGCAACTAACCGTTGTGAAATAACACTTTGAATTGTGACCGTCAGTTTATCCTACTCGTGCCAAGATCCAATGCCTATCATCCACTACCCATAACTTTAAAACCTGGCTGCCATACTTAGACCACTTTAAATTTGGGCCGCTCGATCACCACCATCTCCGCATGACTCACAAAAATGATGTGAGTCAACCAATTGCGCAATCGGGCAGTGCCGCCTAGCTACAAATCAACATCTACTGCATCATTTGTCCTCCCACCTAGGTCCCACCAGAGACATGTGTCACCAACCCACTCACTCCATTGAAATATTTTAATGAATATTGAAATCAAGCGGGAAGCACAAGGAGCGGTCAAGATGCAACCAAGTCACCAAATAGGGATTGTCGATCTAGGGGCCCACCACCGTCGCTAAGCTTACAGACCACAGGATCCACACCACGTGCATGCCACATGATAGATGCTTGCACACCCCATCGCTTTTCATAAAACAATATTTTATTCTTGCAGGGCTAGCGGGGAACGACTAAGATGCATTCGACGATTTCACTTTATCGTCTATCATTCAATCAAGGGCTCACCTGCACACTTAAAGGGTTAATAAGCAAATGCGTATAAGTCATAACTTGAAAGGGGGATACCTTAGGACATAAGACTTAGGGGGCAAAAAATATTTAGGCCCGTGACCCAGGGAAATGACAAAATATTAGAAGGGGTCATGACTAGGCAAACAACGAGCCAGACATAAGGTCGTAACTTAAAAGGACACAACTAAGCAGGCGCAAGATGCCAACGACGAAATAGGATAGAACTAGGACTTAAGGAGGGTTTTGGAAAACGATGAAGGATTGAGGGATTTTAAACCCAGAGACAAAACCCTAGTGGATGAAAAGTGAATCTTAGCCCTCAGGAGACTCAAAACTTTGACAAAATGGCCATGGATCTTACAAGTACCACCATACCTCTCTCTATCTCTTTCCATATCTCTCCCCCTCTCTCTATATATATCCATCTCTATCTCTGTATCTCTGGGTCATCTCACAATAATGGGTCCCAAACTTGGGACATCTTGATTTTTGCCTGAAATCACATATTTTTAGAAAAACTAATGATTTAAGCATTGAGGGATTCCATCTAAAGGGTTTTAATTGAAGAGGGTTAGATAAGACCCCCTTATATAGAACCCCTCTAGTCTTAAAAAAACATACCCACAATGGCGTCTCCTTCACACCTATCAAAATGCTAGAAAAGAAAACACTTTTTCTTTACCTTTTGAGGGTAAATAAAGTCATTTAGAAATTATGTTTTGTAAGTATGTAGCTCTTATTATAAGCTTTCCAAAAAATATGATTTTAAATATTTTTAATTTTATTATTATATGTATATTTTATTTTTCATGAATGTTGTTTTTCACTAAATATCAAGGTATTTGTTTCACACGTGGAAAAATAGAGAAAAAAATTCTAAAAAATATGTGTGCACTAGGTATTGGTGTTCTTGTTTCATCAAAAAAATAAAAAAAAATGATTTCAATAAGATACAAAACAAGCGATGCGTGATGAAATACACATTGTCTTGATTATAATTACTTTGACTTCAAAAATTAATAAAAAAGCTATGTAATAAAAAATGAAAGAATATCCATGCACTAGATATTGATATTAAAAATATATATTTTAAATGGGATGACCCTGTAGTGCAATGATAAGTTACAAGTAGTAGTTTCACTATTGTTAGGTGTTTGAATCCCACCAGTAGATGGTGGAGCGAATGATCATTGGCCAGAGGATGGAGAATGATGGACTAGATGGTATACAAAGGATGGAGGAAGCAATAGAGATGTTGTGGGGTCAAATTTGGAAGATGCAATGGTGAATGGTTTCCCAACGATCGAGGATGATGTAATGGTGCCTGACAGACTACAGGTAGAGTTGGTGGGAGGAGATCAAATGGAGGAGTGGCGATGATGGGAAGGTAGATGATAGGCCCAAAGAGGTGGAAGAACAACGAGGAGTCAAAGGAGCGCAATCAAAGGAGAGACGGAGTGGAGAAGAGAAGGAAGGATTATATGCAGAGATGATGAGAAACGATAGTGGAGTAGCTCGATGGAAAGGGTGAAAGAGGTGATGTTGGCACCTAGCAAACTATAGGAGGACTTTGGCAGGAGGAGTACCAACGAAGGTGGGCCATGTAGAGATGGAGGAGACTAGTCAAAGGAGAGCTAGTGTGGAGGATAGTTGATGTAGAGAAGAGGGGGTAACTGCAAATGGTGGAGGTTTGAGGAGAAAGGCAAGGAGAAGCACAGTGGTTGGATGTGGTAGGGAAGCATGGTGAGAGGATAAAGGAGGTGCAAGGGTGAGTGAGGAGGGTGTTGGATGAATCGGTGGAGAGGAAGAGAGGAGGAAGAGTAGGATGGAGGAGTGGAGATGGAGGAGCCGGAGGAGAGGAAGAAAGGAGATGAAGAAAGGAGATGAAGAAAGGAGGTGGAGGAAAGAGGAGAGATGGAGGAGAGGAGACTAAGGAGAGGAGGAGAGGAGGTGTAAAGAGGAGATGGAGGAGAAGAAGAGAGGTGGAGGAAAGAGGAGAGATGGAGGAGAGGAGAATAAGGAGAGGAGTAGTGGAGGAGTGGAGGAGAAGAAGAGAGGAAGAGGAGAGAGAGAGGAGGAGTAGAGAGGAGATGGGGAGAGGAAAGAGAAAGAAGAGGAGAGATAGAGGAGAGGAGACGGGGACGAGGTCCCCCGAATGTGGCTTCATTGGTTCATAGCTCTAGTCAAAACAATTCACCTATCAATATATATATATATTAAAATTATAATTTTTTTCCTTTCAATAAAAAATGTTATGTGTGACCACATAAACGTCACTTTAAAAAAATGTTGTTTACTATAAAAAATAATTTATTAAAAGTTATGTAAAAAAAATCACAATTTTTTTGTAATTTTTTTTTAAAAAATATTTAGAATCTACACAAATCCTCATAAGTCACTAGTTCACATCATCTCCAAATTAGTAATGGTTTAGTTGCTATAGGTTTCATAAAGTGAAATTTTGTAAACAAATGTTGATATTAATGTCCAACTTGGCCAAAAAGTGGGACATAGTATTGTGGGTTGACCGCTCTCCATCTCTCCATCTCTCCATCTCTCTCTATCTCTCTATATTTTTATCCTCTCTCTATCTACATCCTTGTCTATGTATCTCTCTCTATCTCTCCCTCTTTATATCTTTATCTATTTCTCCCTTTTTCTATTTATTTGTGTCCTCCCCCTCTCTCTATTTCTCTTTATCTCTTTATCTCTCACTCTATCTCTCTATCTTTATATCTCTTCCTCTCCATCTCTACCTCTCCCCCTCTCTATCTATCCCTCTCTAAATATATTTCTCTCTCCCTTTTTATAGTTTTCTATCTATAACCCTTACTCCCCCTTTATTTCTCCCTCTCTCCATCTATTTCTCCATCCCTCTTTATATCTTTCTATCTATGACCTCCTCCCCCCCCTCTCTCTCTCCTCTATCTCTCTACTACCTCACCCGCTCTATCTCTCCCTCTCTCTAACTCCCTCTCTACCTTACCCTCTCTCTAGCTCTAACTCTATCCCTTATAAGTTTATATGTTTTTATTAAAGATCTATATAATACATTTGGATTTTGTAATGTGCTCATGTTTTGTAATGCACTTGTGTTATATGAACTTTTGCATTATGTACTCATCTTTTCTTATTTTTTGATTTGGTTAATTTTTTGTCTCCCCATTCAATGTACTCACCCTATGTTGGACCCAACACCCAATTTGAAGGATAGGGTAATAAAAGAGGGACCACCTTATCCAAATCCTCATAGACACAAAATCTTGCAAACAATACGAGTTCCCTAGAAATGGTTTTTGGATCAAAGACGATGAGCTAGCAAATTAAAGATATTATACCTTTTAATACCTCTCTCTCACAATATTCCAAAGAGAAGCTCAAAAGTTTGGCCTAAATAATAAATTTATTTATGCACTCCTCAAGATCGAAGCTCAAAACCTGCTTCTTAAGGAAAATCCTAAACTTGGGCCCATAAACCACTAGTCATCTAATAGAGTTTGAACACAACATTTATGGATTAAAAAGGAGATAAAAAAGAATACCTTCACCATAGCCACAATCTCAAAATGGAAAAAATTATTGCATTTTCTTTTGGCCCATTTTTAAAACATCAATATTTGGCCCAACCCCCAAAAACCTCCCTATGAGAGAGTTCTCAAGCATTGGGGTAAGTCTATCAACACTAGAGTTTGAAATCCAAAGAGGAATACCCTAGTTCTCTATAGCCATCATTGAGGAAGAGAGTATAGATCCACATTGTTTACTACAAACAACCTCAAGCTATGACTTCTTTTGAGTCTACCTAGCACTAGAAACCACAACATCCATTTTTGGCAATACCTCATGCTTGCCTTGTCTCTCCTTCTTAGGGACTTTGGGTTAAACATTAGAGATCTCAACAATTAAAATCTCAATTATCTAACTATCATATGCCTCTAGACCTTCAAAATAATCCACCTTATCCACCAAAATGTGTGTACAAGAGGGGCTAATAGGGGAAATAGATGCTAGAGGGGAAGAAAAGGCCCCTACCTCTAAACATGACTCTAGACAGTCTCACAATGGCTACACCATTTTCTTTTTCTTTCATAAAGTAGGGGGATGAGAACATTTGATGTTGCCCCTACCTAGAGCCTCTAAAAACCTTCCTAATAAAAGAAGCCAATAAAAAATATTAGCCCTTCCTTAATTCCTTATGACCCTTTGATACTATATGTTGCTAGGCCTCTAGCCATAAAGTGAGCAATTTTCTTCCTTGTCTTTATAAAATGAAAGGTTTCATTCATTATATAACTCCCTAACATAATCTTCATTAGCAACACCATCAACTTCTTCATCCTCTCCAACTTACTCTATTCTTTCTAAATGATTTTTTTTTTAGACTGTAGGAATCGGTCGGGTATCCATCCCCCTACAAACTGCAATGCGTCTAGTAAACTTTTTTCACGTGACCGGTGACACTTGCGCGACACGCCCTCCGGTACCACGGGTTTGGGGGGGGACTACACCTTGTGACCTCTTGCCTGCAACAAGATGCTTTAGCCAATCGAGCTAGACCCCCCCAACCCCTTTCTAAATGAATCTTGCGTGAACCTTGTCTAAAAGTTATTTTTCTATTTGACACCTTCATTTGTTGGTCTTGTTAGGCAAAATCCCAAAAGGAAAAATCTTGTAATGGCTTAGAAGATTTAAGGTCAGGCTCGTATAATATGACCATGGTGACATTGCCTTGTATAGATTGGTATGACTATCACAAGAAATTATTAATGCTCCTGTTCATGAAAAAGGGCCGACCTTTGAAGATTCTCTGTCACCTCGTGTCCCCCTTTATGTTGCTACACCCTACACATTCCATCAAAAGCATGCTACAAACTGTGAATTACAATTAAAGAAACAAGCGAAAAATGCTTGCGAAAAAGGAATCAATATTTAGTGGCAATGTTTAGCGATCTACAAGTTAAAAACATTTAAAAAATGTGCGAAGTTTGCTATTCATTCTCTACCTGCGATGAAAAAAATGTTCTTTATGTGTATTCATTTCTTTTAATCATTGCAATCGTCAGCTTTCAACGATTAAAAAAAATTGGTACATTGTTTTTAGGACTTTTATAGGTGCATGCGTGTATAGGATTGAAGGAAATGATTAATAGGAAGAAGTTTCAATGAGTTTGTAAGGAATAAGAGAGACATAAACAAGAGGGAGATTAATAGTTTTGTTTTCATAAGGTTAACGACATTAAAATATTTGAAGGATTTGTTTTTATTTGCATGTTGAATTAGTAAAAATAAGGAATAGAATTATAAAAATATAAAATTTTGGTAAACATTTTGTAAATGAGTGTATTATCAATTACGCTTGATATTTTGAAATACAGTTTTTTATAATATCATTCTATGCTTGTATTTTTGGGGTCGTGGATGCTATATTTAATGGGGTTTCAAGAGACTTACACATAACATTGAATGAATAATGTGTAACAAAGACAAATTGAAGGCTGAACGATTTTTATTATTTCAGTTTCTTGTTCAGAGATGGTGCTTTGTATGAGAAGCATCTATTTTTGTTTTTTTGTGTATGTTTTTTTTAAATGATGATAGTATTGAAGAATTCATATATTGTGAAGTTTTCCTTTTGAAGATATGAAGGGATCTAGTGTAAACTCAATATGAAGATCATTGCTTGAATAGTTTGGGAGTTTGTGGGTCTTCGAATTATACCTTACTAAAGGTCATGAGACAACTTGATAGAACATTGTGGATGTAGCTCAATATGGATTCTTATTCAATAATTAGGAGATTGTGATTTGAGAGTTCGAAGAAGTGACAATTTGAGAACTCGGAAATTTAGCTTAGGAGCTACACCTTTATGAAGGTTACAAGACAACTTGATGGAGTTCCACCTAAATCAAGAATTATTTTTTTAAGAAAAGTTTCCAAAAGATATGTATTTATGTTTTTTTAATCAATATGTTTTGTTGTGTGATGTAAATCTTAAAAAGAGATGGAAGGTGGTTCCTATTTTTCCTAAAAAATTTTAACTAACCCTCCTTCATGGGAACATAGAATTGTGTTTTATTTGAGTGCTATCAATGCTTCTTTCTTAAGGCTTAAATTATAATTATCATCTTGCCCTACATTAGTTGAATTTACTGTCATTTAATTCAAAGTCGGGCCTTAATTGTTTACTTGTATTTGCAGAATTTGATTAATCCATTTTTTATGCCAGTTGATGATCTATAGGTCTGAGCTCTTATGCTTTCTTTTTCTGATGCATACAATACAAAAATTCATAGAATGAGGATTTGAAATAAAAGTAAAGTGTCTTCTTCATTTACTGATGTATGGTATCTTCATGTTCTATACATGTAGTTCTGAACACAGGATAGAATATTTTCAGATGGGTGTTATATGTCAGATGGGTGTTATATGAACAGCAACATATCTATCAATATCTGACAACGTTGAAGAGGTGATCATAGCTATAAGTGGTGTTTAATGGTCAGGCTATCTCTTCGTCTTTCCAAACATTTCTTTCTTCTTGCTTGTAAATGAAGCTTCTGGCAAAATAGAGATAGATACATAAGAATAGTGAGTTCAGTGCAGCCAGAAGCCAGTAGAAGTAGTCCAAATGAGCTCTGTTTAAGTTGTCTGCAAACCAGTTTTGTCCCATAACTCTGCTACTCAGTTCCTCAATAATAGAAATAAGAATGCTGCTAAGGAAGCTACCAACTCCAAAAATACTCAAATATAGGGCGACCCCCAGGCTTCTCATTGTGTCAGGCATCTGATCATAAAAGTACTCTTGCAAGCCTAAATATGTGAACACATCTGAAACACCAAATAGGATGTACTGAGGAAGCAGCCACAAAATGCTCAGTGGAATTGTCGCTTGGGGCATGTCTATCAATCCATATTCCTTCACTGCTTGGAGCCTTTTCATTTCTGTCATTGCTGCAACAATCATAGAAATGACAGAAATCAACATACCAACACCTATCCTCTGTAGCAGTGTTATACCACGTTCATTTCCTGTTATGCTTTTGGCAAATGGAACAAAGATTCGATCATAGACAGGCACGAGCACTAGAACAGACAGACTGATAATGCTTTGCAAGTTTGCAGGGGGGATTTCAAAGTCTCCAATGATCCTTCTATCCATTGTGCTGCCCTGTTTTGTAAAGAATGTTGGTGTTTGTGCACAAATAACACCATAAATCAAACAAGTCACCCAAATGGGAATCAATTTTAGAACAAGCTTGACCTCTTCAACCTGTGTGGCTGTGCATAGCCTCCAATCAATGTTTGTTTTGTGCTCATGGTCAAAATCACTTGCAATTGTAGCTTTGTCAAGAAACCTACAAAACAACACCGAATGTCCTTAGGAGTATTTTCATTAAGTTTGTCAAATGCATTTTAAAAATGTCAAGCCTAAAACTAAACAGAAATGCAGCTGCTTATGAACTCTTCTAAATTGCATGAGCAGTAGTCAGATGCAGGTAAACAGGTAGAAAGGAGGTTTGCCTGAATTGATTACTGGGCAAAAGACTTCTCGTTTCATCCTTAAATCCTTGGAAAACATATAAGTTCCCTTCTCCTTGAGAATGAATAGGAACATTCCACTTGCAAATTGCTGCAACAAAAACTCGGACAATTTGAGTTACTGAAGTGGTGGAAGGTATTTTATGTCGGTACATTTTTGTTCCGCAGAAGAAGAGAGAAAGGGCTATAGCCATGGCTGCAGCTGTGAGACCAAAACCCAAACCCCACCCGACGTTTTCTTGAATGTACACGATGACAGGAACCAATACAACTAAACCACTGCATATACCAAAATACCACCAATTGAAGAACGAGCTCTTACGCTTCCTCTCTGTTGGGTTTCTTTCATCAAATTGGTCTGCACCAAATGCTTGTAAACAGGGTCTGTGGCCTCCTTGACCCAAAGCAACCAAGTATATTGAAATGAAAAAGAAAACCACCTGAAAAGCTGCAGGTCTGGGACTGGAATATGATGCGTAGGCACATGGGGGTGGGCTAAAAAACGGCAGAGAAGCTGAAAGTGTTAAACAGACCAACCCCTGCAACCAGAGAACATAAAATTATGTCTTCTTTTCTCTGAATTATTTGTAATCTCAAACACAAAAACTGATTGAAATATTTATACTGTCCACTTAACTTATCATTAAATCTTATACCATTCAACTAGATTAAATTTTGACAACTATTTATTACTATTATATCATTCATTTAACTAAGTGGTCCAGTTTTGGACATTACCCAAAAGACCATGAATGGTACCAATTTCTATGATATAATTTGCAGTACAGGTACTTGCTTTGGGGGTAAAGACTGAGAATTGGTACACATACAGTGTGTAGATATATTCAAAATGATTTTCAGTTGGTGAGGCAGGGCTTTAACTCTATCAGTCACTTATTAATACCCATGTTAAGTTCAAAGTTCAGGTGTAGAGAAATTCATTCGCAGATATGTACAAATAACCAAAATTTTAGTAAAAGTAAAAAATATTATTTGAGAATATAAAGTTAGCATGAATTGTTTTTGAATTTGACTGTGTGAGTTTTCCTTTCATATTTCAGATTGAACTCCATGATTCACCATCGCCAAGCAGAACAAAAGAGAAGAAAAATGAATAGTTATTAGCAGACCAAGCTAGTTGAAAAAAGTAAGAGGAGAAATGAATATAAAGTTTTTACAGTTTATAGATGAGAAAAAAACTATTCATAAAACTGTACAGGAGATTTGTATGATTAGAGAATCTAATCAACAAGATGAAATCATGTCCAAAATGTTAGCAAGTCTTAAAAATAATTTCAGTTTACATAGTAACAATTATCAATTTTCAATATGGATTATCAGAAAGTTTAAGCACAATGTATTTCAAAGAGGATATTGATTTAAAAAATACTGACCAGCAGATAGATGAGAGAAGAGAAAAGAATGGTCCAGTATCGTCCCAAATAGGAATCTGCAAAAAAAGCTCCAAGAAGGGGAAGCATAGATGCAACACCATACCAAACATTGACATTCTTTGCAGCAGTTGCAGTGCTCTGTTGCATGACATTGGTGAGATAAGTAACCAAGTTACCAGAAACACCATAGTAGGCCAATCTCTCTGTCATTTCAACACCAATAATGAGAAGAGAAGCTGACCATCCTCCTGTAAGAAGTCTGCTGACAGGCCTTCCTCTGAGATCTGTAGACCCATCCTCAACTAAGTCGGTAAAAACAGGAGAATCAGAGAAGGAAATGGGTTCCATACCTGAGAATTAGCCCTTTCTAGCTCTTTACCAAAGATATGTTAAATAGGCGGCGGCAGGTGCTGGTGGGGTACTCCCTATGCATTTTTATATCCATCATCGAGGAAGGGGATTTTTAAATTTATAATATTATTAAATTCCAACTACCATGAATCTTCACTGTCCACAGTAGGTTTCAGTTTGGAAGTTGTCCAATGGAGGTCGAATCTTTTTGATTTTTTTTTAGTTCTTTTTGGAAGGTGGGACAATTCAATTTAATTATCAATAGTTCAGAAATGGACGACATATTTATAGGGACGACATATTTATAGGGATTGTTTTGGTGTACTTTTAATCTTGTAGTCAGAAGGTAATCTCCAAGGTATTATCCTTATCCTCACTTAGAAAGGGAAAAGACACAAGGGTCACGGGAATGCTAATGGATAGGTATATTAAATTACTTTTTGACTTAAATTAAATCAAATAATAATTTAATTTGAATTATTAATGGTAATAAAATAATTAGAAGGGAATAATAAGTTTTAATTTATATTAATTTTGTTGGGTTAAGAAATGATAGAATTTATTATTTTGTTATGGTTGATGATTGGCATTGAGAATCTGAAGTTAGATTTGCATTATAAAATTTACAATGATTTTTAGTATGATAAGACTAGGTCATGTTTATGGTCTATTATAAGGGTGGTTTTTGTCACATGGTATGTTCTGAGGCTGTTTTCTTGTCACATGGTCTAGTCTTGATATTGTAGATTTGTCCTTTGCTAATGTAATCTTTTGTGCTTTGCTCTTATCTTCAATACTTACATCTTGTGCTAAATTTTTTAGTGTGGCCTATTATAAAATAGTGGGAAGATTATAGACTTTTGTAATGGAAGTCATTCCCATTTATTGATGCAAAATATTTGAAAAACATGCTACACAATTGAATGTAATGTCGTACCTAGGATGTGCTTGTTGATGTAAGTGATGATGCTATCTAATGCAATGCTTTTTTTTTTGTAGAGGATTCTAATTCAATTAATGCCAAAAAAGGAACTAGGATTGTCTATAAATACAAGATCTTGGTCGATCAACTTGAGGTATTTGACATCAAAGTTGACAGTGTAATAATCAAATTATTAGAAAGTCAACCTTGATAGTGGGAAATGTGTAATTTGAAGGAGGACTAGGCCATGGCATGGTCTAGTCTAAGGGACAAGACCACATATGTAGCCTAGTCTAGGAAAACTAAAGTCTCGAGGCATTAGATTAGTCCTAACTAAAGTAATAGGTAAGGTCATTTTGGAGGGAAAATAAAAGATAGCATGTACCCACATTATAAACAAACATAATGCATTCACATTATAATGTGAGCCATGTGTTATGGTTTGATCATATTATAAACACAAGCACATTTAGGTTTAGTTGATCTTAACCTAAATACATTTGTGTTACAAAGTTCTCACATTATACTAATATAAAACCATATATATATATATATATATATATATATAGAGAGAGAGAGAGAGAGAGAGAGAGAGAGAGAGAGAGAGAGATGTCTTTTTCATTTTATCTTCACCATTGGTAGCAAAATGTAAGTAGGAGAAAATATGACTACATGTCTAAGTTGAATCAAATCCATCTCCTCGTCAACAATGGCTTGATGTGCAAGAGGTAATTTATATCAATATTTTTAATAATTTCAATTAAGATTAAATTATGTTTTCTTGAATTGGTTTTGATATGTTGAATTTTGTTTTCACTCAATCCAAACCCTCCTCTACCTTAACACGCTCCACTTGATAAAATGCATGAAGAAAATGAGGCAAAAGAACATGGCCTACAAAACCCCCGTCAAAGTCCTCTTGAAATTCCAATGCATCCCTCTAAGATGCAAAGATATTTTGGGATAATTTAAAAATAATGAAATTAAGGTTAAATTATTTAAAGAAATGTTACAAAAGCCTAATGCAACAAGCACATTCTACCAAAATCTTGCAATATCACTTGACTCTTTGATATATCACATTGATTCTGTTATGTAGGGGATATAAACACATGGACAAGCCATAGAGAAAATTGCCACTAGTTTTATGCCACAAAATCATCTTATGATATAATGAAGGATAAAAAAGTACCAAAAAATGTGTATTTTTATTGACCAAAAAAAATAATTAGGAAAAATTACAAAATTACAAAGTATTATTAATTCATTGGTGCAACCATGAGAAAATAAAGAACAACATTTGAGATAGGTGTTGGATTGTTTTTTACTAGCTTCCATGTAATAACCATGAAGTACCTCAATATTTCTTGAGAAAATCTATCAAGAGTTTATCCTCAATGAGATTTTGAGTTATTTTGATATTCGTGATTCCCAAGTTAGAGGTAAAGGGTTTACACGAGATAAAGAGGGGGCACACTATGCTTAAGACCAACTAGTAACACCCCTTGGTCAATTATCCAAGGGTATTGTAAGTTTCTATTATCCTAAAGATAGCTATAAAAAAGGTTATATCCAAATGCCTTTGTGAAAATCATGCAAGGGTGAATCTCAATAAAAATGTGAGGTTGTAGACTTATCGAGGACTATCAGACTCTATACTTAACCTCCAAACATCCTAATATTTCTTGCAAACCTTACCTTCATTGGTTAAGCTGCTTAATAATTTTGTAAATGGGTTTGTAAATTCTTCATGCACTACCAAATATTTGACATGTTGTCCAAACCTCCCAATGTCCTTGTCTTTCCCATAAAGTGTCTTTCAAATGGCCCAAATATTCATATTTCTTTGTAAAATAATTGTGTGGGGCTTTGATGCAAAACCAAGCTATTTCACCAAATGATAGTCCAAGTGTCTAGTCTACTTCCACATCCTTTTCCCACAAATTGAGAAAAGTGTAAAAGGTATCTTATAATAAACTTTTATGTAATTGTGAAGTTTTGAATGGTTACTTTCACTTGTTCCAAACTTCCTAATGTCCACTTATTTATTGAATTCCCTAAAAAGTGTCTACTTAGTTAAATCTTTTCACCAGTCTTTCTCACATTAATGACCACATGTCTTAGGTTAATGAGCATATAAATAGAGTTTAATTGATCATTTGGTCACTTTGTGATCATAATCTTAAATCTCAAGTAATCTTTATAACGTCTAGCAACCTGCAAACACAAAAGTGAGAATTTGAGCATCATTTCAATGCAATAGAGAAAATTATATCAATCATCAAACCAATTTTAGAGATCTAGGCCTCCATATTTGCAAAATTTTAGCCTCCTTGAAATAATCCTCACATTAATAGATGGATTTTTACTTAAGTTAATCATTTATTTGAAAATTTTGAATTATGAGCATGTTAAATTTATTTAAAATTTTAAATTCTTCTTTGGATTCAATACAAGCTTGTGATAAAATAAAACATTGGCCATATGATTAAACCTTGAGGTACTAAAATATGGTAATGAAATCTAACACTAGTTCATGAGTTCAACAACAAATTTAAATTTAAAAATTAGGGTAAATAGTTTAATACAAAAACCTACTAAAGGATTATGATGTCCTAATATGAAAAGTTAAAGTCAGCCAAAAAAAACATCAAAGTTGGTAGAAAATGTTAAAAAATCTAACCCTAGATCAAATCCCATAAAATCAAAAGATTTTAAGATAAAATTACAAAATTGTTGTATTCTTCTTGAGGAGCAAACTTTAAAAGTTAAGTTTGAATGTCTACTTCTCCTTACCCTTTCTCCATCTAAGACATTGAGACATAAAGAATATCTTAGAAAAATAGAAATTATAGAATTGTGTAATTCTAAGGGAGAGGTGGAGTTCTTCCTATACAAATGATCTCTAGAAGCCCTTAAGAACCCCACACAAATATTTAGAAATCAAAGAAACTTAGTGTTTTTTTTGGTAAAACAAAAAATCATGAAATTATGGGATTTTAAGTGATTAAAGGATGTATCAAAAATTAGATATCCAAAAGTGTCAAACTCAAAACAAATCTTGCACAAAGTAGAATTAAATGAAGAAATCTTAAAGTATCAAAAAAAAATTACAAAGTTTATTAGATAACTACTTCTATATACATATGGACTTCTAAAGTATATTATTATGGAAAACTCCTATATTCATTTCAAAATAAGGCAATAACACTTTGCAGAGTTAATTTTCACTACCAAACTTCTCAATGCAAGATCTATGGTCTAGTACTTCATCAGATTTCTATAAAATGAAATTTAAACTAAAATTTAAAAGAAAAATAATAATTGCAATTTGTGTTCTTCCACCCTGCTTCAAGGATGTTTTATTTGGGATTCCCAACCCTTAACTCCCATACTTGAAATTTTTAAATATTTTTGTTATCACAATGTCAATCATCCCTTTGTCTAAATTCCTAGTGGAACTTGAATTCCTTGCTATTCTTGATGCTCAATTCTCTATCATTTATATTGTATACCTTTTTAGAATTATTGATGTGGGGTACCTCTAGTGTGATTTTTAGTGCAAGTTGAAAAGCTTCTTCAATCCCCAATCCTAATGCATTAATATTTTTTTCATTTAGGTTATGGTTTCATTTTTTTCTCTTGTCAACTTTCCTTTGGGATGGAATATAGAGTACTCCGAACTCTTGAACCCCAACATTTTATACTATGTTACATATTAAGGTTTGCAAGTCTAAAAATATCCTTATTTGAATGCTTTCGGGTATGGATTCTACAGTACCCCCAATCTCTTATGTTTTATCTTATACCTCTTTTTTGAATCATGGATGCAAAGATGCTTCCATTTAATTTATTTGGTTCAGATTAATTATGACACCTAATCCTTAATTCCCATGGACTTTTTATTTCTTTTTCGGAGTCATAATATCATTCATCACTTGGTTTAAATACCCGATGATATGAGTCACACAGTATCTCCAATCCTTAATTATAGATATTTTTATTTTTATATCCTTCTAGAATTGGTGATGTGAAGATACCCTTATATTTTTTATTTGTGTATGAGTTATAAAATACTCTCAAATATTAATCCTTAATATATTATTCTTACACTTTCTTCAAGATCATTGGTTTGTACTCCTTAAGGCGCCCTTCAATCATGAGTCATTAGATATCTCTAAGTCTCAAACTCTAACATTTTACATTGTGTTAGCTTTTAGGTTCATGATTTTGGCCTAATTCTAATGTGCTTTCCTTTTGGTATGTTAGGATGGGTATATCCAATCTCCATTCACTAACCCTTCTACCTTATATAACAAGACTTAATAGATTACACCAAATTATGCTATTAAATGTTGGACTTTTGGGATCCCCAATGTCGCTGGTATGAATCATGTTGGGATCCCAAAGCTTGAATCCCTAACTATTTGAAATAAATAAATGTATTTAGTTGGTGGTGTCCATTTTAGCACATCGTTAATTCTCCCTTAAGAACTTGTCTAACTTTTATATCTCAATCAAGGTTTTTATATTACATAACTCATACATATGAATCAATCATGATAGAAAAATTGATTTCTTATGTTGGAGTTAGAAAATGATCTCATCTTGACTCTTTATGTTTGTTTGATAGTACACTTGCAAGGAGAACTACAACCTAGAGAGATGAAGTATTAATATAAAGCATATCACCCTTATTTTAAGATGTTCTCTCCTCAAGATGAGATTGGAGATACCAACTATGATCCCTTAAATGTTCTAACCTATTCTAAGATGCAAAACTAACTAATAATGCATTAAAAGGAACAACACAAGAAATACACCTCAAGATTAGCCTAAGGAATGATAAGATGAAATAAAATAAAAACTGATTATACCTTCATGCTTCTTATTCCTTGGTTGGCCCTTGATCTTTAAATGTTTTGTGTGCTCCTTGGATGGGATAGTGAGATCAAATATGCAAGGTGATATTCAAGATGAATGAGGACATGGTAATGGTGAACTTAAATGTTATGGTGAAGGAAAAAAATGTTGAAATGGGAAATTTGCAAGAGTTTGGTAGCAAAAGCCTAATTCTAAAAATGAGAGAAAAGAGGGGGTATTTATAGAGCAATTTGAATTCTCTATAGAATTCAACAGTTGAGATTAAACCAACATGGTCAAGATGGAGGGCTATGGTGAGTCCTCGACTCACCATAGCCCTCCATCTTGACATGTGGAATGTGAGATGGTCTAGGATGATATGATGTGTAAGTGAGGTGGAAGGAAGGTACATGATGTGGATGAAGGACAAGTACCTTGGGAAAGGGATGATGTGACCTCTCACTGATCACATAGGGAAGAGGAGAATCTTGGGTGAATAAAAGTGAATTAAAAATTCATATGATTGGAAGAATCTAGTGGATAAGACAAGGTTCCCAAAAAGGTGGGAACTTGTCACATGTGAGTGATGTGACAAGTCAAAGATTCTTGAAGACTTTGGCACATGTGATGTGACAAGTCAAAGGTTCTAGAACTTGCATGGGGAAGAGAAGATTCCTTAAAAGTGAATTAAAAATTCACATGGGGAAGAGAGGAGCCTTGGATGAATAAAAATTAATTAAAAATTACTTGGGGGATGGGGAGAGTTGAACAAGGTACTGATTAGGCTTAACTAATCAGTAATTAGAAGATAGTTAGTGGTTAATAAGGATTAGAAGCCAACTTGCAAATTTTGGAGGATGTGACACATCCTAATCAAGGATTAGGCATGTGCACATCCCTAATGAAGAGATTAAGAGGTTGATTAAGATTAAGTGAAGGATGTGACATGTGAAGAATTAAATAAATGTCATATTTATTTAATTCATTTGATGAAAGGGGAATTAAAGGGGTAAGGTATTTAATTATTTAACTAGATACCTTAGGGATTAGAGGAAATTTAGAGGTATTAATATGGATAAGGGGATGTTTAGATGAAAAAGGGGTAAATTTGGACAAATGAAGTGTCCAAATTTAGGTGTCTACACCAACCTTATGCATATAAATATCCATGAATAATTTTAGAGGATACACATTGAAGGAGATAACACTTTTGAATCCTAGTGCATGGCTTAATCAAGCCTGATTTAGGTTATTATATTCCTAGTGTCACTCTAATCTCTTGAGTTGGTGTTAGCCTATGCCCATAGATATGATCAAAAAAAGAGGAAAGTATTTAGTCTAGAATATAAGACTATGTTGGATATTAATCCTAAATTTATTGACAGATTTTTCGGGCTTCCCACATATTCCCAATACTGATGAAGAAAACCTAAAGGAGTTGCTAAAGTTCTATAAAATCTAAACTATGACAATAAAATTTATTAATGATAACTTTCTCTTGCAAGGGAGTGAGTTAGTGCCTTAGATAGCTAAGTTATAGAATAAGAGTGAATTCAAAGAATATGAAAAGGATCTCATAACTCCCTTGAGTGGGGTTTTAGGTCTATCCAATGCCAAGGACTTATATCCATTGATTTGTTATTTTGTATTGGCAATGTGATTCCAAAAGGGTATAATAGAAATACATCATTAGTGACACACTCAATGAGTAGTTAATCAATGTATTTGAGTCAAGAGGATTATATACAACTTCCTATTTGGTGTAATTACTAGCTTTAAATGTCAATTTTCTAGGTTTGGTAGAGGTGGGAACCCTGAATTATGGAGAAATAAAATTTTATGACCATTATCCTAGCTAGTATTAAAATAAAAATAGAAGTAATATATTCAATTAAAATATATATTTTATTTTCAATAATGATATTCTTAGAAAATGATTATGCAAAGAGGTTGTCTTTGGAGGAAACCCAAGAGAAAGAAGATTTGGGAGTTGGTTCATCTAGTTCAAAAAAAAATTATACATCAGAGAGTTGGTGGCTTCCCTAAGGAACCTTATAAACTATCCAGGTATCCTAGTGATAGAATGATTATCTTAGAGAAATAAAAAAAAGTGGCATAGGTATAAAAATTGATATACAACAATCATAAGGCTAAACTTTCCTTCCCCATTAAGGTTGGGGTATAGTCCTACTCCAACTTGTAATGTGCTAAGGTTGCCAAGTAGTAAATGGTGATATTTTCTATGAATATATATGAAGTAAGGAATATATTTGATCCCATAGGGAAGATTAGGCCATGGATCATCTCATTCTTCATCTATGAACCAACACTAGAAGATTTTTGGGTAGATTTCTTAGAGGAAAATGAATTCAAGATCAGGGATTACAGTCACTTGGCAATCTCTTTGATAAAAACTCTCATGTTGATATATAGTCCCTATAGGAATGTATAAATATGGGAAGGTTTTGGACCCTTTCTAAAACTAGGATAAAGTCTTCAACTAGCCAATTGAAAGAATATACTACTTTATTAAGGAATATCCTTCAATAGAAACTAGAACATAAGTGGTAGTTGCAAGAACAAAGAAGTAGTTGAGAAATCCATACACCATGGATGATCCTCATCCACAAAATAAGATGCCTAGATCCAAAAGTTCAATAGTCAAACAAGGGAAATATTATATCCTTGCTAAAGGCAAGGAAAAAATAAAGAGAGAAATGGCCTAAGACATCTTGGAGATAATCCTGGATGAGGAGGAAGAGACCAAATATGGAGAGCCATTATAAATAAGGAAAAGGATTAGAGCATTAAAAACTCAAGAAGAAACCAATTAGAGTCATTTTTATTTTCCCCCTCTTTCGTATCCACATGTTTCCATTTCTCCTCCCTCTTAGGCTAATGTTCTAGAAAACTAAGAAAGGGATAGTGAACAATAATATGTTCCATAAGAAGTGTTAGCACATGAAACCATTCAAGAACCTACTATGGCACAAGAGGAAGGTGTGGTTTATGATGGAGTGTCTTCTTCTAGGAATTGTCTCAATCATATACCCCTACCTACACCAAGACCATTCACCTTCTTCCTCTTTGAGATCAACATCAACAAAGGTTACTTCACCTTCTATTATTCTCCTCCTTTGTACATATAAACTATTTTAAAACACCTCTAGGAGAAACATAAATTGGGAGTAGTTTAGGGTTACCAATATGGTTGGAGTCAATTGTTGAGAAGAGGTAGAGAATGTATAGGCCTATTATAGAGGACTTATTAAAGTATATAAATTTTCAAGTCTCAACTAAATGAAAAAATGATAAGAACATTGTCAATAATAACAATGGATCCATAGGGGTAAAGGATTGTGGAAATAGCTACTCCAATTGAAGAAAAAGAAGAAGCACACATGCAAATGAGAGACTATCAAGTATAAAGAATGAACTTGGGTCATCAAACATGACAAGGAGAAAATTTGTTTCTACAAACAATGGTTTCCACCATCTTGAGAAGAATGAGAAGATGAAAAGGAGAAAAAGAGTTCAAGGCTTAGGTTGGTGGGTTTTGTTAAGTGTGAAAAAAGGATCTAGACTAACTAGTAGATTATCCTGAATCGATCCTTTCTTCACTAAAAATTAGAACACAAACCAACTAATTTGTTATGATTGGATAAATTTTTAAAAGTAGATTAAATCTTCTTGGGTTTTTCTCCTTTGTTGCAAAGATGACATATTGATAAAATATTTTAATTAACCTAGTTGATACAAATCCTAAATTGAAGAAATGAATAATTCTATAGATTGATAAAAAAATTATAGAAAAAAATACAAAAATGAGAAAGGAAGAAAGAGAAAAACTATTACTGAAATTAGGGGTAGAAAAGGTAGGACACCAGTGTAGGGTGATTATGTCCTTGGGTTTTGCACAATCCAAGTTACTATTTGGAAACTCATGTGATTCTCTACTCTGTTGATCTCTGAAATCTCCAATTGTGCATCCAAACTTGCACAAACACAAATAAGGAAAAGGGAGGGGTGGATATATAGGAGTTTTCCTTGGTCTAACCCTCATTTTTGTATTCCTACCTCCATGAATAACCAACTTGATAAAGGATGACAAATTGTTATTTGAATCTTAAGTGTCTATAAGATTATGGCGAGTAGTGAAAAGTAAGATAATAGATGGAAACCCTACTCAAGTGTGTTAGAGTGGATTTATACATGCCTCAAACAAGAAATACAAGATCCAACCCAAGAGAAAGGAAATGCTCAAGGGAAGTAAAACAAAAGCTACCTCACTTAGGGAATTAAGGTGATCAAAAAGTCTGAATGTGAGAACCAACTAAAATCATACCAAATTATTTTGAAGATGTGAAAAATCTAATCATGAGTCCTTGATTTCAAATCATTATACAAAATCCTTGAAACTTCAATCCTCATAGAAATAAATCTTGTTTACAATTTTCCAGAACTGAATGTTGATTTTGGTAGTGCTTCGTCATAGTGTATAATGTTATTTTGGTAGTGCTTTGTGTGATAAAATTTCATGTTTAAATAGGGAAACATGAGAATAACCTTAGGTGTAGGCCGACATGTTTAAATTTGAATTTTGGAAATGTTTTCACATGCCAATATCCAAATTGAGGTCATGTCACACAAGGCAAAGATTGACCCTCATGTGTGTCCAACATTTTCAAGTGAAATGATGAGACCTTGGCACAAAGCAATAGTGTCCACATGTTTCACACTCATCAAAGTGGGAACCACTACTAAGGGGTCCCTTGACTTAGGACTTGACCCAAATTTAAGCATTGAGTGGAGTTTTAAGGATATAGGGTGTCAATAAGGTTTTTAGGGTAGCTTCAATACATTCTCTTGAGTTAGAGGTAAGGAAAAGGCTGAAAAATTATCATAAAATGGACTAGGGGAGTGGATAAAAATGTAAGCACCAAATAGAACATAAAATTATGCTTGTGCCATCAGGGAGCACAATTTACGACACTATATTTAGCCCCCACTTTAGTGAGTGTATGAAACTATGTGCATATGCAAGCTAAAGTGCATGAAAGAAAATAAACATGTAAAGGATACCCACAAATGATACTATAGAGGATGCAAAACATTTACAAATGAAAGAACAAAGCCCCCAATGTAGTAACTTACAATACCACAATGTTAGGAATTGTATCCTGCAAAATCACATTGTTAGAAAACCAAAATCATCTTGTAGGAAAAAATAGACGTGTTAGTTTGAAATCTTCTAAAGAGGATGAAAGTCTAATCTAGGACAAATTTTGAGGGTATATATGTGCCCCCTATTTATTCTTACTTTATGGATGTAAAAATAGGGTGACGATCTTTCCACTTCAAACTTCTAGGGAGTTGATGAAAATGCCTTTGGTAGGGTTATATATAACAAAATAACACAAGGATGAATTTTTTTTTAAAGGAACACGGGTGGAATCAAGATTCCAACATAACTAATGATGCAAAAATTTGGTGTTTAGAGGCCCAATTTATTGAGGTTTGAATGAAGAGTGTTTGAAGAGAAGGGTAAAAAAAATTCCATCATTTTTTCTTTATATTATAAATAGTAAAACTTTTTACATTTGTCACTATTCATTGACTTTTTCATTTTTGATCAGCCTTTTGAGTGAATATGGCACTATGATGATCGTACCATGCACTAAAGTTGTAGGATTTGAGATACTACATCATGTAGATCATTTAGGCTTGAGAAGTGAGTCGTACCTTCACACTTTCTTGCATTTATGAGCTTGTTTCTCAATGTTTCATATGTCATTGGGTCATTTTGGGGCACTGATGTTCGAACTAGATGTCAACACATAGAATGGGCACCAAGGTCCCTAGGGGCACCAATGTCCAATTTGGGTGTTGTGGTCTAGGAGGTGCACTAAAATCCACAAATTTTGAGTTGAGACTTTTTTATCTCATTTTATGCTTGTTTGATGATGAGGGGGAATTGACAAGTTCTTGTTTGATATTTGTGAAAGTTCCACCAAATATGTGGGAGCATGGAGATGGTCACATGTACACACTATTGTGCCATTGCACCCAAAAGATTTCACTTGCAGAGGCATGACGACTATTAGATTTTTGGATTGTGGTGGGTGTACATCATTCCCACCATGAGATTCCATGACTTGATGATAAATTGTGCTCATAGAGCATTGGGATATAGATACCTCCACTTTCCATCTTTCGACAAGGGATATGACTATCACATTGAGGTTTTCTATAGGTTCTTACGACTTTTCATGCGAGATGAGACCATATGGACTAAGGAGCACCAAGTGACAGACTACATGTTAGCTAGCTAGATGTATTTTGTTGGTTGTGAAACTCTTGAGGGCACTATTGATCATATGTACATGTGGTGGTTTTTGCAAATTGATGTCGCTATTCCCATTATCTATAATATTATGATTGTAAACATTACAATCTTAGAAGCACATGATGAGGGAGACTTGCAACTCCATGGGGGCCTCGTACACACCATTCGAGCAATGAAGGGTTAGCTTATTTTATTCAACTTGTGGCAGAGTATGCTCGCTCATCTCTACCACAACTTAGGACCTATTATGTGCATTGTGAGGCATAGATCTTGATGACCTACACTCTCCTCCAAGTGTGGGAATTCAAGCATATTATATGCATGTGACTTGTGGGGTTCTCGGTTGAGTTGATATGGAACCATCCTTGACCACACACCTACACCTTGAGGAGGCCTTAAAAATTTAGTGACTTGTTATATTGATGGGTTGTGTTTGATAGTTTGTGGCTCGTAGATATCATTTGGAGACCACATGTGGCATTGCAACCCTGGGTGGGTCAAACTCCTTAGCTGGAGAGGATGCAACAAGATCAAATCCTTCTCAATCATACAGAGCACATTGTGGTGCCATTCTATTATGACAGAGTGAACTAACAATTTGATCATGTGGAAGGAGTATTTATCACCCAGCTAACGTATCTTCAGTCAACATCCAATGCAACCAAGCCCAGAGATGTGCTCTGACCCACCATCATAGTAATTGCATTGAGTGACCCTAATGATAAGGTGTGAGATGTAGCCCTCATGTCTAGAGTCGATGATTTGGGTGTCAAAATTGCATGTGTCACCTAGTGGAGCACCACTTGTCCTACCCTTATGTTTTACATGGACCATCCCACCAACAACCTGAGGTCTTGGGCACATTGGGGCAAGGAGTTTGAGGAGGAGTAGAGAGATGATGATGAGGAGAAAAATATGACACTAGTACTAGGAGGGAATTGAGCGTAGCAAGAGGATGCTAGTGGTATCATTGAGGGGAGGCCTAGGTTTTGACCTTGTGTAGCACGAGCACTACTTTCCACAGTTTGGTTGTTGATCATTTGTGAGTGTGGGGAGTTGAATGGATCTATCGCTATAGTGCCCCCAATGCCATAGGCGACCCTAGGTACAATCAAAATTACCATACCAATGGATCCCCATTGGTGATTCGGCGATCTAGGTGAGATAATTTATGTTTATGCTTTTTATTGAGTAGAACACTAGATGTTGCATTTGATTTTGATTTTAATTTATATATGATGAGATATCTAATTCAATACTTGTTTTGTTTTTGTAGTTGGTAGCCAAGCATGGCTCAAATTTTTATGTCAATTCATAGTAGAGATGGTCCCTAATGTACAACTTCAACAACATGTGTGGGCTAGCTATAGGCCACAAAAAATTGTGTGGTGACATGTGGAGATATTTCAGCTTGTGGTGCAACTGAGAGCCATGTATGAGGAGTGTTTTGTGGAGCTCAATTGAGTGACAACTCAAAGGGATCAAGCATTGATTAATCTTCAGGCAATGAGAGTAGGACCAACACCCACAATTGATCATCATTGTGTGGTGGCCCTATAGGTAGAGGAAAAAAAAAATACAAGATGAGAGAGATCAGTTGCAGTAGCAGTATATAGATGCATGAGTTGAGGCAACAAAGCTTAGAGGCAAGGTTAGAGGCCAGTAGACACAAAGTGGATCCAAGAGCTACTTACAGTGTACTGCCTCACAATGATAACCCTCTATCCCTCAGCCACCCCCAGGCCCTGAGGTATCTGAAATCCATGGGCCTATAGGTTGATGAGACTATTGTATATTATTATTGTACCTTTCTAAGACACTATGTATTTTTTTTAGAGTAGTGGTTTTGGTTATATATCATGTATTGATATAGTCGTATAAATATATATGAGAATTTTGAGATTATCAATCAACATATGTATTTATGGGATGGTTTAATTTATATTCTATTTGTGATCTAATTGAGACAATGTGATTTATTGTTTAATTAAATGCAAAAAATATATAATTAAATATGGTAATTTACATGTAAGGTTAATTAAATACAGTTGTGATTTGATTAAACAACCTAATAAGATTAATTAATAAATACAATAATAATTTAATTGATACATGTATTGGTGATATGTTATTTGATTATACGAATCATGTGATCTAATTAAATGGCTTAACTAACATGTTTACATAAATACAACATATGATTATTTTAGCGTGCACACATGTTGAACCAAATACCCCTATGATCTAATTAAACAATTTAATCATATTATTAAATTAAATTAAATAGTGATCTAATTAACATGGTACAAATATTACTGAAATGTATGCTAACAAAAAGTAATTCTCACTATTAAGAAAACTACTCACATAATTCAAGACACGTATGTTTATTATGAACAAAGCAATGTTAATTAAATAGATATGAATATTAACCATCTAACATAACATTCTTTAAATAATAACATACCTTTCATAAATAAATGAAAAATAATATTTTAAACATAAAATCCACATAGGTGCATAGCATCAATGGGTTCTTTGAGAGGCAAGCCATTGATTGTAGATAGCTCATATGCTCTTGATCTATAGAATTTGATGATGACGTAAATTCCTAACCACTTTGAGCTGAATTTCCATTTTTCACCTAGATTAGCATTCTTATTGCATTGATTCTCACACAGGACCAAGTCACCAACCTTGAATGAGTGATGAATTACACACTAATTGTAGTTTCATTGAATGCTCTTTTGATAAGCTTGGAGATGTTTGAGAGCATGTATAGGTTGTTCATCAATCATATCAAGTTGTTGAAGTCATTGTTCCCTATAATAAATTTTTCATCTAGAATGCCATTGATAGAAATTTGTAATGAAGAAACTTCTAACTCCAAGGGCATGATTGCATTAGCACCATACATGAGATTGTATGGGGTGGTACCATATCCATACGAACACTCATTTGGTAAGCCCATAATACATAATAAAGTTGAGTGTGCCAATCCTTTCCATGTTTGTTAACATTCTTTCGAAGGATTTGCTCGATTGTCTTATTATAAGCTTTTTCTTGACTAATTTACTGAGAATAATATGGCATATAGAAGTGATGTTGAATGTGAAAAATTTCAAGGAACTTCTTCACTTAAAAAAAAAAAATGATGAACCATTATCGAAGACCAAAGTGGAAGGAAGTCAAAATTAATAAATGATTTTATCAAGAATAAAATAATAGATTGCTTCATCCATCGTGGGTCAAAGTGGAATCAATTTTATCCATTTTGTGAAGTAATCGATAGCTGTGAGAATGAAAGTATGTCCTTAAGAAGGAGGGGAAATTTTCCCAATAAGATCCAAGCCCCACATGGAAAATAGCCAAAGGGAAACTTGGGCATGATGTTTATGGGGAGGAACTTGAATTAATTTGTTATGTTGTTGATATTGAGGGAATTTTTTGACAAAGGTAAATGAATATTAGTAACCTATACAAATAAATTTTAAAACCAAAGATTGACCATAAAAGTGTCCTTCACAGGCACCTAAATGGGCCTCTTCAAGGGAAATGGGGATCTCTGATTTGTTAAGACAACAAAGAAGAAGACCATTGTATCCTCTTTGATAAAGTATATTAAATAAAATTATATATTGTGTTGCAAGATTTTGAATACAAGATTGAGCACTTTTAGATGAAGAATTAGGAAAGGTATTGTCATGCGAATATTAAAATATTTGGGAGTGTCATTCATTCAAATCAATATTGTAATAGAAAGTAATATCAACAGAATTCTCATAAATGGACAGTGAAGAGAGATTATGAATGATGAATTGGAAATCAATGGATGAATCATCAAGGGATATAAGTGAGGCAGTGCTTGTCATTGCATCCACATGTCTATTGTCTTTTTGAGAAATAGTGTCAATAGTGAAAGAAGAAAAATGCTTCAACATTGATAAGGCCAAGTAATGATACTGAGATAACTTATCTTGCTTCATTTGATAAGATCTAGTAATTTACCTTATAATAAACTTTGAATCACCAAAAATATGAAGATGTTGAATATTAAGAGACAATGCAACACACAAGCAAGTAATAAGGGTTTCATACTCTGCAATGTTATTAGTAAATAATAAATTGAGATGATAAGATAGGGGAATTGAATTTCCTAAAAGGGGTATTAGTATAACACTAGCACTAAAGCCATTTTGAAACCTAGAATCATCAAAGAATAAATCCCACCTTTGATCAATATCCAAGGGGAGAATGTGATCATCGGGGAATGATTCTTAATTTGGGAGAGAAAGTGGTGAAGGAGTGTCAACTAAGTGGTTGGCCAATGCTTGAACCTTAATTTCCCTTTGGGAGACAAATTTAAGATCAAATTTTGTTAACATCACCCACTTAGAAAGATATCTTGAAAGATTGGTTTAGAAAATAGATGTTTCAATGGATTAAATTTTACAATGACATGAGTTTCAATGTTAAGAAGATAGTGTTTCAACTTATGTGTTGTAAACAAAAGATATAGACATTGTTTCTCAATTGCAGTGTATCAAACCTCATAATTAAGAATGACTGATGTAATATGTACATCACGCTCTTCCAATAACATCACAAGAACATTAGATGAAGCAAAAGTGTAAAGAAGGAAAGGTTGTCCCAAGATGACTGGTTGTAAGACAAGAGGGTTAGCCAAATATTGTTTTAGATCATCAAAAGCCTTTTGACAATCCTCATTCCAATTGAAATGAGAATCATTCTTAAGAATTTGAGTAAAAGGACGAGTCTAATTTTCTAGTGATGAGAAAAATTGACAAATAGCTTCAATCTTTCCTTGTAAACTACGAATTTGAGAGATGTTTTTTGGAGGTGGAATATTGATTATAGCATCAGTTTTATTTGTTTCCTCCTCAATACCATGATGTGAAACAATGAACCCTAATGATTTTTCACTATCAACACCAAAAACACATTTACGAGGATTCAAACACATGTTATATTTACGAATTTTTTCAAGAATTTGATGAAGGATTTTGATGTGATCTTGATGCAAGATAGACTTGGCAAGAATGTCATTGACATAATCCTCAAAGATGTTTTGAATGAAGTCATGAAAGTAGAGTGTCATAGCATATTGGTATGTTGCACTAGCATTCTAAATAGTATAAAAAGCATGACCACCCAACAAAATCATCCCCAAGGTGTAATAAAAGTTGTTTTATATTGATCTTGAGGGTTGATGAAAATTCGATTATATCCAAAGAAACCATTCATAAAGGAGAGTAAAACATGACTATAAATATATTAAATAATCATGTTGGTGTTAGGAAGAGGAAAATCATATTTTAAAGAAGCTTTGTTAAGATCCAAAAAATTAGTGCACATTCAAATATGGTTGTTGGGTTTAGTGACAACAACTATATTTGATATCCAAGGGGAATAATCAATAGGTAAAATAAAGCTAGCTTGTAGAATCTTCTCAATCTTAACCTTAAATAACAACTCCACCTTGGGATTCATTTGCTGGATCTTTTGTCTTACGGACTTGGCATCATAATACAAGATGATAGTATGTGTCACCACCTTTGGATCAATACCAGGAATCTCTAAGTATGACTAGGCAAAGAGATAAGAAAATTCATGTGTGAGAGTAGAATATTCACTTTTTCATTATATTCTAAGAACTTTCCAATTGGGATAACCTTCTTAGAGTTAATTGAGTCCATCAGTGCATCAATAGTATCTCCAACAAGGAGAGTACTACAATTTGGGACATCAAGTAGATGCGAAATTTTTTGAAGCGTACCAATGTTGCATTTGATACACTAGTGTCTTTTCCAAATTATGCCTCAAAATTTAAACAATAATAAAATCAACAATCATGATGATATCGAGGAAAGTGTTCATAGACTTTTAGAAATTCAAAGAAGGACTTGTTGGTTGAGAAGATATCAAATGAAGGTGTAATAGAAATTGGACTCTTTTTATAATTTTGGGATGGGTTAGATTAAGTGATGATGTAGAAAGAATTTGAGATTTAGATATCGCATTTACATTAAGATAGGGTCAACAAGAGGCCTTTATGGGTTTTGAAGGGCAGTAACCAAGATCAACCATCAAATCTTGTGTATTAGGCTCTATAAGAATCTTGATACCTTGTTTGGTTGTACCATAACCTTTACCTCTATACCCAATTTGAGAGAAGATCTTAAAACCTCGACCATAAATGGATTTCATTTTCATTGAAGATGGTGGATCACCATTAGTGGCCTCATCAAAAGTAGAGGTATAACTAACAAAAATGGTTGAAGTAGAAGAAGTTGTAGTGTTGAGATTAGATATTTCAAAAGAAGGAAATGATTTTGTAAATGCCACTAAAACAACCTTCATCTCCTTAGGCTTTAATGGTGAGATTTTATATTCTCCAATAAAGGAAGGTGTAAAATCTAACAAACCCAATCATCGCCAAAGATTGTAGTTGTAGGAGATTTAAAATCAACGATATCATTATCATTGGAAGGCAATGGTTCCAATTTTGAATATGTAATCAAAGTATTAAGAGATTTAGAAATAGGAGGTTGATATCTAGATTTTTCTTGTAAGAAAATTTTTGGATTTGGATCCACTTTAAATATATAGAGCTTGTTATTGCATACAAAATGTAATGTATGGTGAAGAGTAGACAACACCGCTTCCTTGAGATGAATCCAATGTGGTCTATGATAGGTTGTCATTAGGTCCTATTAATTTAGAATATAATATGTCAGTTAGTCGACCGAGAAGTGTCCAAGGTAGTTTGCAAAAGAAGATAATTTAGATAACTCATCTTAGGTTTTCTGTTTTTCTTTAAAATACGGAAATCAATTCTAGTCTAAGGCTATTTAACTTCTTATCGGGAAAACAATTTATTCTAGGAAAACTAGTAATACTTAAACTAAAAAGCATAAGATAACTAATTTAGAAAACATCAAATATAAAATATAAAGCATAGAAATAAGTAAACCGAATAACTGATAAACTACAGAAGTGGAAAAGCAAGTGAACATACTATAAATCATTTTCTGAAATAGTAAAAGATTCTAACATCTATGAAGAATAACTTATACTAAAAATAGTGGTGCTCTGGAACATCAGACTCAACTCTTAACAGACTTTGATACTTCCTACTGAATAGTTATTTATGTAACAACTAAAACAACATAATGTAAGTACTTATCTATTTAAACTAACTCCCCTCGAGTGGCCAGCTCGCGAGTGAACACTTCATTCTCAAATCACATAAGCTACAAGTTCATGAGTTATTCCATTATAAACAGTTATCATCCATAGTTCAACAACTCAACAATTAACAAACGAAAATTCTTTCATTCACCAATATTTAGAAATCATGTAAACAACATAACATTACTACTCAGTCTTATTCATCTATTTTTGAAATTACATTTTTAAAGAAAACCTTATAACTAGATCCTAGATTCTAGATGGCATGGATAGCCATTGAAAAATTCTTTTAACAACTTTAACTAACTTTCCATGTCTTTAAAATTCATAAACATAGAGAAGGCTCAAGACGAGCCATGAAGTTTTTGGTAGCAGAAATTAAATAAACAGTAACTAAATCTTCAGTTCATCAGCCTGAGATTCAGGAGGAGGTTCGCAACATTTATCTTCATTATTCTCAAGGCACGTGCTGGCTCAGCATTTTGTAACAGCTGCTAGATGACCGATTATTTCCTACAAAAACACTCAAGTCAACCCATTAAATCTGTATTGGCAAATTTCCTCAATTGATCATAAGAAATAAATTTTGCATAATTTTCCTTAAAAATAAGCAATTATTTCTCCTAAAGTTTAATAAATTGGCACGGACTTAGGATTAAACTTATTAAAATAAGATTTTCTGATTTTATTATGATGAGGTTATTTTTACCTCATCATTTCCTCCCCCACCTAATTCCTGGCAGGTCCTCCTGCTCCATAGTTATAACCCTGAGTTTTATTCCACTCCTCATATATGGCACTAAGATCATGTTCCTCTCTTGTTGTTGTATCAAATGCTTCAGGGTCATGAATGAACCCTCTGTGAAATATCACACTCTCCCTCCATTCATTGAAAAGTCTATCATTCTGATCAGTTGAAATATTAAAAGAAGGAGGTGGATGAAGTAGCAAAGGAGGCATGTATTTCATTCCCATCCAATTTGTTCTAAGAGTTCTCAGGATTTTGACTAAAGCGTATGCTCTTCTAAAAGGCCACCTGATATTAAGAGGGGAAATGACCTCTCTTTTCTTGAGGTAAGCAGGTAGTGGAGTGAACCTTTCTTCACAAGCATGCCATGCCTTTCTGATTAATTTCTGCCCATGATTCATAAAATTATTGTAACACTGCCTGAGACTGTCATCATACTTCTCTTTCATTTTGTCATTAACAAGGAGAGACAAAAATGTGTCTTTGAAACCACCAGGCCTAGAATTTGGGGACCTTATTTGAAGACCCACTATCTTTTCTGCCTGTGCAAACTCTTTTGTATGCTCCGTCCAATGAATTTGATTTCTCATGGTGGATAACAGGGCTCTTAATTCTACCTCTCCAACAAACAGATTGATAAAGAAATATGTGTGATTTTCCAATAATAAATCATGCAGAAAGAATTCACAAATTAGATCTTGATCCTCAGGGGTTGACTCTACAAATATCTTAACAAATTCTTTATCATTTTAGATTCTAAATAATTTCCATCTTATCCATTGTTCGTTTAAAAACATGGAGTACAATCTAGATGGCCTTCTACAATTTAAAAGACAGTCAACAAGTTGACATGCATCATGTTTTCCTCTGTATGCCCTGTGAAATGACTCCTTCAGGAGTACCAGTTCTTTCTTCAGCCTGTAATTCTCAGTTTGAACGTTTCTTAGGAAATAACACTTTTCCATCCATTTCATTAGCAGTGGGGGAATGCGAATCTAGAACCAATCAGTTACAATAGGATTTGTTTGAATTTCTTTGGACTCCATCTTTGGTTTCTCAGTGCATTCCGCCAAGTCTTGTTCTAGCTCCACAACTCTACTGATGGAAGCATTTAATTCCTCAGTTTTTGTTTTCTTGTCTTCTTCAACAGCTGTGAGCATAAGCACAAATTTTTTCTTTATTCTTTCAATTTTTGTATTCTTGTTTGCAATGTCAACACTATAAGTTTCATGCTTCTGACTCAATTCTTGTGTTTGCTCTTTCAAATTATAAATCACTATATCCTTTTCTTGTAATTATAGTTTTAAAACCTGTATTTCTTGATTCATTTGATCTATTACAGCAATATGTACCATCAATTCTTCTCTTTGCAATTCAACCTGTTCATTATTTTTGTACAATTGTTTATGTAGATCATCAATCTCTTTTTTACATTTTTATAATTCTGTAGTGGCATCACTTGTTTCTACTATTTCAATAATTCTATTAAAAATAAGGGACAAATTACTTGGAATACCCTCTTCTCCTTCCTGCTCTCTGCCCTGAATTTCTTCAGTGAAGACCTCCTCCTCATATCCAGAGTAGGAAGGAATCTCTTTGACTAAATCTTCTCTTTCTAGGGGTAATTCCTCTACATTGGCAGGCTCCGAAATCTCTACAGGCTCAAATGGCCGCTTAGGCTTTTCCTTTGTTGAACTTCCCTCTTTACCCTGCATTGGGGTTCCAGAGAATTCAGAAGCCAGGCACTTACTTCTTCTCAATGGAAGAAGACCTTGGGAGGTGATGGGTGTCCTATTTTTCCTTTTTCTTTCCCTTCTAGGGTTACTCAAATTAGAATAAATAAGCTCAACTTGTTCTGGCAAATGAGGGGTTTTGAATTCATTATCCACAAGGTTTGGCACTTCCTCGCCAGGGGTGATGAGATTAGGAGCTTCCGGAGCTGGAGAGTCCTCAGGGGAAATCACTCTAGAAGGTGAAGAAATTCTGTGAGATGATTCTCCTGGTTCTATTGTCCTTTGTATTGAAGGCTTTTCCACTTTCTTTAAGAACTTCTCCCATTTGCCCTCAATTTTCTTGTGAAAATGGTACTTAAAAATTAATTGAATTAACCCATGGTGCTTTAGTGGACCAGACCCTGTTTTATATCTTTCTATGGAAGAGTTCAGAGAGTCATACAAAAATTCAAGAAAATTTACCCTAAGAGCAGGGTTCTCTTTCCCATGACGTAAATGGATCAGAATTCGAAAAGCAAGTCCTACTACAATAGTTAGTTGACCTTCACAAGTGAAATATTTTATTATCCAAGCAATGATAGTACCCCAGGGCTCTAGTATAGAGGCTCTTTGGAACCCTTTATTTTGTCCTCTGGTGCTAATTACTACCATGGGGTGAGGGTCTCCCTCTCTAACAAATAATTCAGATAATTTTTGGTACGTTATCTGAGAGGTTTCTTTTATTTTAATACCTAAATTTTCTAATCCAGAAAAATGGGAAATGATTTTCAGACTCACCTTGAAATGCTTTCCATGAAGCATCACTTCACCATTTGAATAGTTCTCAGCAAACGAGCTTACCAACTTTTCATCATATCCTTCAAATTTTTTGATAAAATCCAACCACCCTGCCTCTTTGAATAGTCTGGAGATATTGCTCAATCCCAACAATTTTTCGACTGAATTTGGTTCTGATTTCTTTTTACCACTCCCCATTCTCATATTTTTCCACTCTACAAAGATTTCAATCACGGCACAAAGATTTCACCTTGCTCTTTTGAAAATCTTGCCTCTGAAATCACTTATTTGTCTTGTTTACAGCTTACTATGCAATGATTTTCAATCTACATGGAGGCATATGAAAGGATTTTCCATACAAGTAGTTGGTTGCCGAGTGGCACAAATTGCTAAATTGGGAGTGAAGTTCGTGCCAATTAATTATTCTTTATTCAAAAATAACTACCTACTTAAAGAAAAAAATAGTACTTACTTGCATTTTGTGATCGTTCGAAGATCTCATACCTTACAAATTTGACAGAATGATGTGAAGGTATTGGTTGAGGTGACGATGAATTTATTATGGCATGAATGTGGAATTTTATGGATGACGAAGCTATTAATGAGAATTGCGGGATTTGTGGCTTATTTATGATAAAAAAAACAATATAGGAAGACAGGTGTACAAGATATAATGGTGGAAGAATCACGAAATTTTGAATTTATGAAAAAGGTGGCAGAATACGAATGAACAAATTTCGTAGTATGCAATTGACATCGCACTCGAAACTAGTGCATAAGTTTTGGAGCACGCAATAGGTTTGTATTCGCGATGGAGAAGGCAGACAAGTTCTAGAGCATCAATGGAAGACGCAACCGGGACAACGATGAAATGAAAGTTCCAGAGCATCGCTGAAAGATGCAGCCTAAGAAGGAATGAAATGAAGGTTCTGGAGCATCATCGAAAGATGCAGCCAGAGCAACAACAAAATGAAGGTTCTAGAGCATCACCGAAAGATGCAGCCGGAGCAGCAACAGAATGAAGGTTTCGGAGCATCGCCGAAAGATGCAGCCGAAGCAGCAACATAATGAAGGTTCTGGAGCATCACCGAAAGATGCAGTCAAAGCAACAACAAAATGAAGGTTCTGGAGCATCACCGAAAGATGCAGCCAGAGCAGCAACAAAATGAAGGTTTCGAAGCATCACCGAAAGATGCAGTTGGAGCAACAACGGAATGAAGGTTCCAGAGCATCGCCGAAAGATGCAGCTGAAGAAGCAACGAAATGAAGTGAAGGTGGAGTGACAAGACTTAAGAATTTTGGACTTCAGAAGCTTTGAACCTTAGTGCAGGAATGCCTTTTTGACATGACGAGTTTGGTACAAGTTCCAGAGCATCGGGCATAAGGACCGTCAAGTTCCAAAGCATCTGGCATTAGGATCATAACATTCCAAAGTATCTTTGGAGGGTGCTCCAGAAGTTATTTTCCTCCTTTTTAAGAAGTCCTGCAAAATGGAACAAAAGAATTAGCTAAGTCCAAAAGAAAAAGAAAATTAATGAAGAGAAATTAATAAAGAAAAGTATCTTGGCATAAATGTCTTTTTATTACATATTTTTGAAATTATATATATATATATATTTATTTTTATTTATTTTTAACATGTAGACTATGCCTTGGCAGAGTCAACACATTGGACCTCGCCCTGCATTTCCACCATTCTTGAGAATTCTTCCCTATTGACTAGCTTATGGTAAACATGTAGGCGGTGACCATTAACTAAGAGGGTTCGAGTGTCACCATCTATTGGTTTCAACCGAATAGTTCCATTCAAGAAGACCTCCAAAATTTCATAAGGTCCCAACCAATGAGTCTTGAGCTTTCCTTTATGATCTTTGTACCTTGAATCGTAAAGCAGGGCCCAGTTTCCATTATGGAAATCCCTCTCTTTAATATGTTTGTCATGCTACTCTTTTTGTTGATGTTTAACTAGTTCAGTTTGATGGACAACATCTAGGCGAAGCTCATCCAATTCACTTAGTTGCAGAATTCGTTCAACTTGGGCTCATTTTAAATCCAAACCTAGTTCCATTGCTGTTCGTAGAGTTTGTAGTTCAAAATCAATGGGAAGAAGAGGTTTCTTCCCAAAAATGAGCTCATAGGGACTGAATCCAATCGTGGATTTCCAGGTTTTGTTGTATGCCCAAACAGCTTCAGGGAGTTTCCTGGCCCAATCTTTTCTTCTTGAAGAAAGTATTTTTGTTAAAATGTTTTCAAGCTATCTATTAGTTACTTCCACTTGGTCGTTTGCTTGAGGGTGGTAAGGGGAGGACTTCCTATGGATTACCTAAAAATGGTTGGTAAATGCCAAAAGCACCTTGGACATAAATTGGGGTCCTTGATCAGTAACAATAGTTCGAGGGGCTCCAAATCTAAGGAATATTTTATTATAGAGGAAGTCTCCGACTTGCTCTTCCCTAGCTACTCGTAAGGATTGAACTTCTACCCATTTTGTTAGGTAATTGGTGCAAACCAATATGTACTATTTCCCTTGAGAGGAAGGATCTATGGGTCCAATAAAATCTAAACCCCATTTCTCGAATGGCTCTAGCACTACTTGTGGCAGTAAAGGCATTTCCGAGGAAGCAGTTGGTCTTCCCACTCTCTGAAATTCATCACAATGATGAACATAGTTCTTAATATCTTTATGCATTGAAGGCCAATAGTATCTGGTGTCTAATATTTTATGGGAATTCCTCTTCGCAGAGTAGTGCCCTCCTGAAGGATCATCATGACAGGCTCTTAGAATGTTGTAGGTTTCGTCTGCTCTCACACATCTTCTTAAGACCATATCTGGTCCACAACGAAATAACATCTCGTGTATCCACTTGAATGGGACACTTTCCTTGATGAGTCGCTTCTTTTGTTTAGTTTTGAATCCCTAGCGAATCTCAGAAGCAGCTAAATAGTTAGCGATATCTGTGAACCAAGGTAATTTTACAGAAATTGCAAACAAATTTTCATCTGGGAACTCATTCTGTACAAAATTACTGCCACCCTTGTCATGTTTGATTCATGACAGAAAATATGCTACTATGTTATATTTCCCTAGTTTGTCAAGAATTGTAGCATTAAACTCCTTAAGGAGTAACAATCATCTCATTATTCGACCATTAACTATAGGTTTGCTCATTAGGTATTTTACAGCTGCATGGTCCGTATAAACTGTAACCTTATATCCCATAATATAGTGGCAAAATTTCTTAATGGCATGAACAACAACTAAGAATTCTTTTGTTGTGGTTGTATAGTTTCTTTCTGCTGAAGTAAGATTCTTACTGATAAAATATATGGCATATTTTCCTCCATTCTCATCTTCTTGTCCCAGAACTGCACCAATAGCATCGTCAGAAGCATCTACATAAATATGGAAAGGAATACTCCAATTTGGTCCTCGCAGAATGGGAGCAGAGACAAGCTTTTCCTTAATGGTTTTGAATGATGGCTGACACTCCGGTGTCCAAACAAACTCTACTTCTTGTTGTAAAAGAAAGAACATAAGAGCTACTATTTTACTGAAGCCTTCAATGAACCTTTTGTAATAACCAACATGTCCAAGAAAACTTTGAACATATGTTTGAGTTTGAGGGATAGTCAACTGTTGAATGACCTCAATTTTCTTGGGGTCGACCTTTATTCCCTCAAAGGAAATATGATGTCCCAAGACTATTCCCTGTTCTACCATTATTAAATATTTTTCATGGCTAAGAGATAGCCTATTTTCCTTGCACACTTGTAGGACTCGATCAAGGTTCTGAAGAGCTTTGTCATATGTTGACCCATAGACTATAAAGTCATCCATATAGACCTCTACACAGTCATTAATGAGTGCAATAAATATAGCAAGAACAACTCTTTAAAAAGTCGTTGGAGTGTTACAAAGTCCAAAGGGAAGCACTCTGTATGCAAATGTGCCCCAAGGATAGGTAAATGTGGTCTTTTCTTGGTCTTCTGGGGAAAATTGTATTTGATTGTAACCACTAAATCCATCTATAAAGGAGAAATATTTCCTTCCAGCCAAGTTGTCCAACACCTGGTCAACAAATGGTAGGAGAAAATAATATCGATGAGTGGCTTTGTTGAGTTCTGTATAGTCTACACAGATTCTCCACTTCCCATTTTTATTTGGCACGACCACCATAGGTGATACCCACTTACTATCAGAGATAGGATAAATAAATCATGCTCATAGGAGTTTCTTAATTTCAATTTTGACCAGATCCTTTAATGCAGGATTGAGTCTCCTCTGAGGCTAGTGAACAAGCCTTATACTGGAGTCAGTATAGATATGATGAGTATAGACACTTGGGTGAATTCCCCTCATGTCTGTATAATCCCAAGCAAAATATTTAGGCCTGGTTACCAACATGTTGAATAACTTATCCTCTTGTGTTTCTGTCAGCCAGCTATTGATGTTCAAAGTTTTTCCTGGTAATAGCATAATTGATTTTGTCCCAGGATGGACCGAAGTGACAGTATAAATTGGTCATAACAAGGTATTGAGGGGATAGCTATGAGGTATAAGTTGGTGAAACCTTGTGATATCTTCAAAGAAATGACTTGTTCTAGGAATCATGTTTGTTAAGGGACAAGGCATTCCCATTGTAGCATAGCTTTGCTCCATCCCACTTTTATCAATTGGTTGCCCAAAAATTCTTGGGGCATCCATCATTTCTTCCTCATTGGGGGTTATAGCAAGGCGTGCTACATCATTTACTAACTCTTACTCCAATTCTTCTCTGTGTTGTTTAATTAATACCATGGCTAGCGAGGCCAAACTGTATTGACCGCTAGATTCTTCTAGCTCATCAACCCAGACCTTTTTATGCTCGGTTGGTTTAGCAGGGGGATATAAGAACAAATGTTTACCGTCTTGACCATATGAAATGGTCATTCCTCCTTCCCTGCAATCAATCTTAGCAGCAACTGTGGCCAACTATGGTCTCCCAAGAATTATCGGATAACTGTCTTTAGGTGTAAGCAATTAGATTACCTGGAAGTCAACTGGATATTCCCATCCATCAACTTTGATGAGAATTTTTTTAATGATGCCTTTTGGGATGCTTATAGCTTGGTTTTCCATCTGTAAGACTATGGTTGTAGGACGTAAATAAGTTAGTCCTAAATTTTCCATTACATCCACATTCATCACGTTAATAGCTGCCCCAAGACCCACTAGTGCATTTGGTATTTCTACCTCGTTGATTGTAACAGTTATAAGTGGACTCCCAAGATCATCATATTTTGGAGATATAGTCTTTCGAGACATAAAATCAGCTAAGTAACCGTCAATATGAACAGTATTTATCTTTTTTGGCTTCCTACCTGGCGTCTTAATACATAGTTGTTTGATTAACTGGTTCAACTCAGGAATTTCCTTTATTGCTTGCAATAGAGGAAACTCAACTTGTAATTGCTTAATCTCCTGAATTAATGCAGTTTCAGAAGCCATAGTCTCTTCCAGAGTTATTAACTTTAAACGTTCCGGATATGGTGCCATTATTTTCTCTTTTGGAATGGACTCCTCCTTAGATTGACTCAAGGACTGACCTTCCTCCTCTCGAGATAAATCAACAGCTCCTGCTACTGAGAACGACTCTTTATCCTTGGTGGAAGTGTCCTGATTAGGTAACTTGTCTCTTAGTGGAATTTTAGGCTCAGGTTCCTCTACTATTTCTTTAATAGTTGGGGGTTGAAGAGTTCTACCAGAGCGCAACTATACATTGCCGAAATGTATCACATTCAGTCCTGTAACATTGCCATGTTCGGTAGAATAGACTGGCGTATTCTGGCGATTATTCTTAGAATTGGGGAGCATTTGCGCTGGAAGCTGAGGTTGGTTGACCTGCTCATTTTGAGGAAGGTTTGGAGATGGAGGTAATAAATTATGTTTTTGATTCCTCCTGGGTCCAGTATAAAATTGATTTTGTCCCTGATTCCATTGAGGGGCAGCATGTTGTTGGTGCCATTGTTGTTGTGGTTGGTTTGACCACTATTGATTTCCCCATTCGGGGGACCCCCAATAAGGAGTTCCCTAGTTAGATTGCACAGGAGGTGACTGGTTCCAAGATGGGGTCCATTGATTATGAACCTAGTTATTTTGAGGTCTCCATGTAGGATTGGAATTCTTCCCATAAGAGAAACTACCTCCTTAATGTTGGTTTAACGCGTTTATCTCCTCTTCAACCTAAATAGTTTTTTTCTTGGCATTCTTAATATCAGAGAGAAGCTCACACTGTTTTGTAGGATGGTTTTTCTCATAGAGTTGACAAACATTGACTTTATCTAAAGGACACTCTCACAACATGTGTTTTTTTTGACACCTGGGATAATAGATTGACAAGGTCTCAGGGTAACGAGTTTTAGCTTGTTTGCCATCTAAAGTAGTGTTTAACTGAACGAGAATGTCAGTTTTTAGATTTGCTATCTCTTCGTGGAGCTTACCTATCTCATTTGATCCTTTAAAAAGATTAGTTTTATGGATTCCTCCCCGAGTACGGGAGAAATTTTGACATAACTCACATATTTCCTCAAGGGTCAATTGAGACACGTCACCCTTCCCCATGAGATCAAGACTTCGTCTAGCATCATCATCAAGTCCTTTAAGAAAAATTGTTTTGAGAATCTCGACGCTAATGGCCTCTTCTCCACATCTTTTAGAGAGGAAAAGAAACCTATTGAGATAATCCTCCAAACTCTCATCCTCGTTTTGTCTTAGTTTAAACAGCTCTTCCTTTCGGTCACTCACCCTATAGTAACTTTGGTATTTTGTAAGAAAACATTCTCCATTTCCCCCCAGGATGTTATACTACCAAAACCCAATCCCATAAACCAGCGCATTGTTGAATCCTTCACAGTAGAAGGAAAAAGCTTCAGCTTCTGGTTGTCATTTTTATAGTCATATGTTTGACATAAGACCTTGAATTCAAAGAGAAATTGGTTTGGATCTTCTGAAGACAAACCCCAGAAGGTTGGAAGGAAAGCAGGGGAAATGTTCTTCATCACAGTATCATCATCTACATCCAAGGTAATAGGATAAGTAAACATTCTGGGAGGACATTGGGGTTCATTGTGGTTAGGTTCAGCTCTATGGTCTCCCATGATGTTCGGAGAAGTCTGCTCTTCAGAGACAATTTCTTCTATAACTGGTTGGTCTGCCAGTTGCTCGTTAGGTATATAGTGGAAAGCCTCAGGTGGAATAGGATCAAATAATTCTTCAGAAGTGTGGTCATCTGAGCCTTGGGCTTCCCTAGGTATGATTGGTACATATTTTGGGGGGGTCTTTGGTATAAATCGTCTGTGAGGGCCTCTTTTCCTAACCATGCAGAAGAGGAAGCCGACGACAAAAATTTTGGCATAAAATGAGGTATCAAAACCATCTCCTAGTAACACTTAAGCACAAAAGGCTATTTTAAGTCCCTAGAAACGGCACCAAAAAGTGATAGGCTGTCATTAGGTCCTATTACTTTAGAATATAATATGTCAATTAGTCGACTGGGCAATGTCCAAGGCAGTTTGCAAAAGAAGATAATTTAGATAACTCATCTTAGGTTTTATGTTTTTCTTTAAACTATGGAAATCAATTCTAGTCTAAGGCTATTTAACTTCTTATCTGGAAAACAATTTATTCTAGGAAAACTGATAATACTTAAACTAAAAAGCATAAGATAATTAACTTAGAAAATATCAAAACTAAACTAGAAAGCATAGAAATAAGAAAACCAAATAACTGATGAACTACGGAAGTGGAAAATCAAGTGAACAAACTATAAATCATTTTTTGAAACAGTAAAATATTCTAACATCTACGAAGAATAACTTATACTAAAAACAGTGGTGCTCCGGAACTTCGGACTCAACTCTTAACAGACTTTGACACTTCCTACTGAATAGTTATTTATGTAACAACTAAAACAACATAATAGTAAGTACTTATCTATTTAAACTAACTCCCCTCAAGTGGCCAGCTCACGAGTCAACACTTCGTTCTCAAATCACATAAGCTATAGGTTCAGGAGTTCTTCCATTATAAATAGTTATCATCCATAGTCCAACAACTCAGCAATTAACAGGCGGAAATTCTTTCATTCACCAGTATTTAGAAATCATGTAAACAACATAACATTACTACTCAGTCTTATTCATCTCTTTTTGAAATTACATTTTTATAGAAAAACTTATAACTAGATCCTAGATTCTAGATGGTGTGGATAGCCATTGAAAAAGTCTTTAACAACTTTATCTAAAATTCATAAACATAGAGAAGGCTCGAGATGGGCCATGAAGTTTTTGGTAACATAAATTAAATAAATAGTAACTAAATCTTCGGTTCATCAGCCTGAGATTTAGGAGGAGGTTCGTAGCATTTATCTTCATTATTCTCAAGGCACATGTTGGCTCGACATTTTGTAACAGCTACTAGATGACCGATTATTTCCTAGCAAACCACTCAAGTCAACCCATTAAATCTGTATTGGCAAATTTCCTCAATTGATCATAAGAAATAAAGTTTGCATAATTTTCCTTAAAGATAAGCAATTATTTCTCCTAAAGTTTAATAAATTGGCACAAAATTAGGATTGAACTTATTAAAATAAGATTTTCTGATTTTATTATGATGAGCTTATTTTTGCCTCATTAGTCTACCTAGAAGAAGATTATATGAAAGATAATAAAACATGACATGGATAAGGGTAGGGAAAGGCACAGGTCCTACCTTAGCTAGTAATGTTATTGTACCCAATTATTTTCTACCAACATTATCAAATCCTTGAATAGAAAGAGTATCATGTTTGATGAGAGACGCATCTACACAAATTTTATGTAACAAGTCAATGCTACAAATATTAAAACCCGATCCATTATCAATTAGATTATGCTTTATTCTATTTTGATTAATGATGACAAGAATCATGAGAGGATCATGCTATCATTGAATCTTAGAAGAAGGCAATTCATTTTGGTGGAATACAATATCTAGGTTTTTTGTATGTATACAATCTAAGTTCTAACAAGGTAGCTACATCATTTGTTTAATAGAAGGTGGTACAACTATCTTCTATAAGGCCTCCTAGAGCATCCTATGGTATGTAGGAAAAGTATGTATCAATTTCTAAAGTGAGATCTTAGCTAGAGTAACACAAAGTTTCTCAACAAGATCATATTTTTTACCAACATGTTGAGGAAGACGATGTGCAAGGGAAGAATAGGTTGAGGACGTAAAATTGAAGTGGGAACAATTTTTTTTTTTAAGGTTGTTTATTATTTTGAGTATTGTATGTGTGAGAAACTACATGATGATGAGGTTGTTGTGATACATTTTGGTCAAAGTTATTGTTTTGAGTAAGTTGTTTTGCAAATTTTAGAATGTAACGAGGAGGTCAAGGTGGGTTTGGAACACCTCTAATAGTGAGAATAGGATTAGTTTGAGGTTGAGGAACATCAGAACAAATATGTACCACAATTTTTGGTTTCACAAATCCAATTGTGTTAATTAGTCTTTCATAAAGAGATGTTTAAAGAGCCATAGAGGATTATTCCATTGAGATGAAGTCATCAAGGGCTTCATCTAACATATCAAAATCATCACTAATAAATGGCTTATCAAACTCGTGAAAAATTTGTAGAAAGGTATTTGACATGATCAAATAATCTTACTTTCTCCAAGATGTTGAAGATAGAAGAGAGAAAAAGAGATAAGAGAAGTTAAAAAAAAAGTGATGACAAGATGGAAAATATTGATTTAGGGATAGAAGATTTTTTTTTATGTTTTGGTTTTCTAATCTAAAAGAAAAGAAAAAATGTTTAAGTGTTTTATTTTCTAACTAAATACACAAGATTTTTGCAAATGTAAATATTATCTAACTAATTAATTAACTAATTAAATACTATTGAATTAATTAAGTAATTGAAAACAATAAAAATAAATAATCTATATGCAAGTGTAACCTAAGTTAGGTTCACCAAAATGTTAAGTGTGAAAAGAGGATCTAGACTAACTAGTAGATTAACCTAGATCAATCCTTTCTTCACTAAAAAATAGAACACAAACCAACAAAGGTGTTATGATCAATTAACTTCATAAAATGAGAGACAATCTACTTGGGCTCTTTTCCTTTGTTGCAAAGAGGGCAAATTGATAAAATGTGTTTTAATTAACCTAGGTGATACAAACCCTAAACTGAAGAAATGAAAAATTACGCAGGCTAATAAATTTTTTTCTAGAAACAAATATAGATCTGAGCAGGAATAAAGAGAGGAACTTGTCACCAAAAGCAGTGATAGAAAAGGTAGGACACTAGTGTGGGGCACCTGTGTCCTAGGGTTTTGCACAATTCAAGTTGTTGTCTAGATAGTCTTGTGATGCTTTTTTTCTCTTGATATTTGAAATCTCTAATTTCACATCCGAACCTGCACAAACACAAAGAAGGAAAAGGGAGGGTTCAATATATAGGAGTTTTCCTTGGTCAAACCCCCATTTTGGTATTCCTACCTCCACAAATAGCCAATTTGATAAAGGATGATAGTGTGTGCTCTGAATCTTAAGTGTGTCTAAGATTGTGGTGAGCAGTGACAAGTAAAATAATAGATGGAAACCCTACTCAAGTGTGTTATTGTGGATTTATACATGCCTCAAACAAGGAAGTGCGAGATCCAACCCAAGATAAAGGCTATTCTCAAGGGAAGTAAAACACAACAAGTTACCTCAATTAGGGAAACAAGGTGATCAAAAAAATTGAATGTGAGAACCAACTAAAATCATGCCCAATTGTGTTGAAGATGTGCAAAATCCAATCACGAGTCCTTGATTCCAAATCATGTTTTACATCCTTGAAACTTCAATCATCATAACAATATCAAGTAGCAATAAACTTGTTTACAATTTTACAGAGTTGAATACTAATTTTGGCAGAGCTTCACCATAGTGTATAATGTTGTTTTAGTGTGATAGAATTCCATATTTAAATAGGGAAACATAAGAATAACCTTAAGTGCAGGCTGACATGTTTAAATTTAAATTTCTGATTTTTTTTTGCATGGCAATATTGAAATTGAGATCATGTTACACAAGGAAAAAGGTCAACTCTCACACATGTCCAAATTTTTTTGAGTAAAATGTTGGGACCCTAGAGCGGGGCACTAGTATCAATGTGTTTCATACTTGTGAAAGCGAGAACCACTAGTAAGGGGTTTGACTTAGTAATTGACCCAAATTCGAGTATTAAGTGGAGTTTTAAGGGTATAGTATTGCCAATAAGGTTTTTAGGATAACTTCAACACATTCTCTTGAGTTGAAGGTAAGGCCAAGCCTAGAAAATGGTCCTAAAATGGACTAGGGGAGTGAATTCTAAAGCGAGTGCCAAATAGAACATGAAATTGTGCTTACGCCATTAGGGAGCATAATTGGAAAAATTTTAGGTGCACTTATTCTAGAGTAGTAGCAATAGCAAGGTGATTAGTCAAAGGTATCAATACAATGATGAGTTGGGTGCTCAACTACAGTTTCTCTTCTTCTTCTTTACTCTTTAAATATTTGTAATAAACCATTCTATAATTGAGAGTGTGTTTAATTATAATTCTTCTAGTCTTGTAAATAAATAAAGTCATGCAATTTAATTTTGGGCCTTTGAATTAAATAAATTTATAACAAGTAAATTTAGGTCCATTGACTAATTTAGGATCCTAGTTGACTAGTTCTAGGTGTTTTAGTTTTGGGCACCTATTTTGGAAATTTATGTAATTTTTGAAGGCATTGAAAAGGGTTGGAAGCTTGTTAATTAGCAAGCTAGATAGAGTATCATGTTAGTCCATTTTCACATTAGTATTTTCATTGTATTTCAAAATTTTCATGTTAGTCCATGGAAGTCTAGGGCATGTTGCATAGAAAATATGTTGTCAATATTTTATTTTGAGAGGTATTATGTAGAATTTTCCAAACAAATACATAAACAAGTAACCATACTCAAGAAATCAAATAAGTAATTAGGAGATAAGAACAACCTCCTAATATTAAACCAAACCACCACCTCCCAACCACATACATGATCATGTTATGCCAATACTCAAATATATATGATATCCATGAAACCAAAATCATCACCATTGTTGTACTTGTACTTGTTGTTCAAGTTTAGAACACACCTCTACTTTTAAAAATTGGGGACCCTTAATTATTGATTAATTTTGAGTCAAGATACACTTCAAATATTTTTCCCATGTTTAGTTGAGTGCTATGAGTGCTTTGATGATCTTATTGTTGTATTTTTTTTCCTATAGCATGTTATCACATTTTGCTTCTTGCCGCATGTCTCACTGCTAGTTTGCATTTCAAGGCATTGCTTGTATTCTTGATCAAATATTTTTTGTCATTGCACTTGTCATAATTAATTGTTTGTTGCAATTTATTGCAATCTTTTGTATGATATTATAAACTAATTTTCCCAATTGAACCATGACACTTTAGATTCTAAAACTCACACACTTTAAATTGTTCAATCAAGAATTTAAAATATAAATAAGATCAAAGTGATTTTAAAATACTCATTTTCATCCAAATATGTATATGTTGATTAAATCGATATCAACAATTTTAATTATATATATTTCAAATTAAAATGAATAAATTTTAATTTTAAACATTTTGAAATATATGTTTTTGAATGTATAGTTTAAACCTGAATTATTAAATTACATATCTTATAGTTTAAACCTGAAACATCATAAACCAGATCGGGATGGAAGCCAAGTGCACAAGAAATGGTCATGTAGCTATTACAGGATGCATTTATTGTTTAGGAAATTGGTTAGATGTAGTGCGTGTGAAGGTTCTATGCATTGTGAATGTGCAGTAAATAGTGATGGGCCACTAAGATCTGAACATGTAGTTCCTACAGGGATTATGATATAACTCCAACTTCAATAGTCAGGGCCTTTGATGTAGCCTATTCAAGGAAAATATTATATTAAAATTAGAGCTAGTGATATGACAGGAACCTGTAGGATTCAAATATCTACAATGTAGGTGAATCAGGATCTTGAAATTGACCCAGGAAGAAGAGTAAATATAGATGGCATATCAATCAGGTCTAAGTCAGTACTAAACAAGATAAGAATGACTATGACTAGAGTTGGATCAATTTTGTTTAACATTTCAAGCAACATTGCTGAAGTTTTTGGCACTAGAAAAATTATGAGACTTGATAAAGAAATCTCAAAGCAATCAAACTATTAAGATTGGTGAAAGACCACCAATAATAAGTTGTACTCGCATAATTATTCATTTATAGATATAAGGAAAGTGGTTGGGGTTTGGAATTGCTGAAATAAATGAACATTATCTATTTTCGTCATTCTTTTTTATTGTTTTTATTTTGTTAAATATGGTTTCTAAATCTTTAAATATGTATTGTTTTCAGTTTCTCCAGTTTAAGGAATGTTGTGAAATCTTGACAATATGTTTATATCATTTGTGTTTGGTTGTTGGTGGAGTGTCATGTGTGATTGATTGAACATGTTTGTACTCGTTTAATTTGCCAATTTTCATGCACATCACCATCTTTTGAACATTATATCATCTTTTGAAGATTACGAGTGTCATGTGTGATTGATTGAGCATGTTTGTACTCGTTTAATTTGCTAATTTTCATGCACATCACCATCCTTTGAACATTACATCATCTTTTGAAGATTACACCATCTCATGTTTAGATTATGTGTAATTGGTCTAGTACAGATTGGTTTACATCAAGTTTATCCATTTACCAAGCTTCGTGTGAAATCGTGAAATAATTACTTGTTTATGCTTTATATTAAATTCATTTAATCTCAATTTGAATGATAAGTTTCAATTTTGTAGGGTGAAAAAATGAATAATTTTCTTCACTTTTGGTTGCATATTTTTTTATAAATTTAAAATTATTTAATCACTATTATAGAAAATTAGAATGGAAATAATTAAAAATCGAGTAAATCTAATGTTTAAATAATACAAATATCATTATTAAATTATGATTAAGCACTATTATAATATTCTTTTTGATAAATTTTGGGGTTAAAATCGATAAATTAAGTGTAACCTTGATCATATAAGTTCTTATTTAAAAGAGCTATATTTTGTATTTTATTTATTTAACATTAACATGCTTCAATTACTTATGATAAGAAATGAGACAAATTTTTAATATTTAAGATTACATTTTAAAAAATTTAAAAATTTTCATCATTGTTCTATAGATCAAAATTAATCAAACAAATTTAATGAATAGCCTATTTAATTTCACCTCCGTAAATTTTGTTTTTAATCAATAAATTTTTTCCAAAGTTTCAATTTAGTTTCAAGGAAAATTAATGTTGAGGATCAATTTGTAGGAAGTCAAGTTGAAATGAACTAACTAAAGTATGAACATTTACACAACCAACTATTGATGAAATTCATTAAGTAAATACCTATTTTTGTGAATAATTCCTCATTACTCCATGGAGCCACTTGTGAACATACTAGCCAAAGAACTATCTAATTGAGGGATTCTAGTTAACCTCTTTACCAATATATACAAGACTCTTGAGGTTGGACACCTATCAAGTAGAGGAACCCTCGTTGTTTCACCCTACATGCTTCATGGTGCACCAGTATGCTGGTGTGCCAAAAACCACATGAACAAAAATGACTTATCTAAAGAATGCACCAAGATTTTATAGGATAGTTAAATTCTCTATTGTAAATACATAATATGTCCTTTTCAAATGATGAAATTTATTATTCTTTTGAAAGCCAAAACACTACAAGTCTTAGAATCTTTTAAAGATTAAAAACAAAAGCAAACCATTTTTGGTTAAAAATTAAATATTGTAAGATTTGAATATGGAGATAGCCACCCATGATCTAAAGGCCTATGGAAAGCACAAAATACTTAGAAGATCAATATGACAAGAATAAATTGTATTTCTATCAATGAATGTAAACAAAATCAATGTACAATGTGAGAGAGACCCTTGGCTATATAACTAAGGTGAGACATAGGATTAGACAAGATCATGACAAGTGTCTTAATCCTATGTCATGTGACAACTAATAATGAATCACCTAGGACATAATGATAAAATACAATATAAGATTATGACAAGTGTTAATTTTATGATATGAGACATAAAGTGATAAAATCCTATGTGAAACCTAAGTAAACTTAAGTGCTAGGATGTGAAAGGGACCTAATAGTGGAACTAGTTAGGTAATATCCCTATTCACACCAACACCCCCCTTAAGTGCAACTTAGGGGGAACAAGTTCAGGAAAATATGGGTCCTGACTACTATGCCAGATGAGGTACCCATGTACAAATGCAATGCAATCCCTCACAAACAGGGAAAAGGAGAAAACCCACTAGGAAAAAAATCCTCCCCAAAAGAGAGAAAAAACATGAAACTACTCTCAAAAAGATGAGGACAAAACCTTGTGTGAGGAAAAATTCCCCTCATAAGAGATAATGAAGAAGGTCAAGTGACCTCCCTTGAAGAAATATCTTACACCCCCGAGAAAGCTCGCAAATGGTGATCCTTACTTAGTGAAGGGTTTGGTGAAGATATCTACAACTTGCTCTATTATAGGACAATACTGCAAATACATGACCTACTCCTGTATCAACTCCTTGATGTAATGCATATGGATCTTGATGTTTTTGGTCCACTAATGTTGAACCAAGCTCTTCAAGATCTGGATGTGATGCAGGGGCATCCTGATGCACCTTTTTGATACAAATCACTATAACAAATCCCTGTGATTTGTTCCATTTTTTGCTTCCACCCAATGTTTCAATGTATTTTTTGCCCATTTTTTGAAAACGTCGGTGCTATTTATCGGGATGGTTCTATTTTTGGCATTTATTTGCATCGATCAGGACTAGTCAACACTAATTTACTCCAGAATTATACACACCTTTAGCGTTGATATTGGCTTCGAGTGTGGCGCCGCTGTTAGCGTCGCCTTTGGCTCTAAGTTTAGCTTTGAGTTTAGCTTTGAGTTTAGCTTTGAGTTTAGCGCCACTTTTAGCTCCCAACTTTAGCTTCGAGTTTAGCTTCAGGTTTAGAGCTGGTTTAGACACCCCTATGTCAAAGAGACTTATTTATATTTCTCATCGACGATGTAAAATAGTGAAATGACAACAAGATATGGGCATATTGAGGAGAGAATCGCTTACGTCACATTGACAAGGTATATCTATAAGTGCTCAATGAAACACGACTCTTGGATATAATGAAGTAATGTTGATGAGACATTGAGATGTCGATGAGACAATCTTATGAGACATTGAGATATCGATAAGACAAATAAGATTGTCTCATCGACACTCTTCAAGTAATGATCAAAAGCATACACTGCTAGACCATCAGGAGGATGAGCAACATATGTGGTAGAGCGGTATACATCACAACCTCGCAGCAAGAAGCCTTGAGCAAGGTGGTAGTGCGGTAAACAACTAAAGAGAAGGGAAAAACACCGCCATACCACAACGATAATCATGAGTTTCCCCACAATGGTAGAGTTACACCGATATATAAAGAAATATTGCCGAAGGAAAATATCGATGAGACAGTGGCATATCAGCAAGAGATGTTAACTTGTCTCATTGACACCAGCAACCGACATCAGAGGAACATAAGATCTAATGTCGATGAGACATTGAGATATTAGTAAGACAAAGAAGATTGTCTCATCGACACTCTTCAGGTAATGATCAAAAGAATACACCGCTATACCATCGGGAAGGTGACCAACATATGCAATAGAGAGGTATACCCTGCAACCCCACAACAAGAAGCCTTGAGCAAGGCGGTAGTGCGGTAAATAGCAGAAGGGAAGGAAAAAACACCACCATACCGCAGAGGGTATAATAAGAGATGACAGTAGTACGGTAATTATGGTAGCAAATCATGTCAGTCACAATCCATTTGAATAAATCATTTAAGGAATCAAGAATATAGCCTGCCAAAATACTCTAAAACTCTAATAAACATACTTATAAAATTTCGTCGAAATCTTATTTTCAAGCATAGCCCACTAGAATGGAGTTTTCATTTTAATAAACATACAATAAAACCTTTGTTGAAACCTTATTTTCAGGTGTAGCCCGCCAAAATGGAGAAGTGTTTCAGTAAAGAATGATAGAGAATGGTAAGGAGATGTGCGTGATATGAGGCATTGGATTAACTGTTGTTTATCAATTCCAACTCTGATCAACAAGGGTTACAATGTTTGTGCTACTGTTTGTAATCCAGGTATTTAATTGACATATGTTTGCATAATCTCAAATTCCTTCAGATGCTTTTGAAGTATCAATGTATCCTATAGGGTTTAGAATGACTTCTTTTAATTTTTAAAAATAAATTAGTGTTTTGGAATATCAACGTGTCCTATATAGGGTTTAGAATAATTTTTTATTTTTATTTTTATTTTTAAATGATGTATTTTCCTACGATTAGATAATGTGGAGATCTCCTAAATCTACCCTAGCACACTATCCTCTTTCGCACTGTGTTCATTACTCCAGCTACTAGGGTTTTGCATTTGACATCTTTAATATCTTCATGATAGTGGCTTTTAAATAGATATCACTCTTTGCTTTAATCTTCATCATGGTAACCCTTGAGTTCCATAATCCACCTTCAATCTCTTCTAAGAACGTTGTCTTAAGCTAGACTGCATAGTATGCATACAAAGCAAGTCCTTCATACTTGCCATTGTTCCAAAGCACCACCCACTGCCTTGCTTAAAATGTTGCCTCCATAAGCACAATAGCATGTTTTAAAATCATGGTTACCAGTGATTGACCATTAAGGTCAATACTTTCATCAAGATACAATGTGATTTTTTTCTTCAAACTTAAGGCATTATGCAGGATAACATTGTGAATTTTTTGTTGTGTATAATTTGATTTTCTTTCACATTTACTGCTTTGCTAACTACCTTTAAGACTGGATATTGCACCATCAGCTGCAATCTCAAACAACTCACTCACTGTCACTTGAAGATTCCTTTCATGAGCATCCTTGTATAAAATCAAACTATGCCCTATAGACTACCTACTTAATTACTAATATAGGGGACTCATTATTTCATGGTATTTTGAGTTTTATTTAGAAGGGGTTAATATGTGGCATTTTTATGTGCAAGAAGAATAGATTGTGATGCAATATTTAGGTATAGATGGTTTAGGTAAAATTGGATTGCTATCAGTGTCATAACCAGGTTGGATTGTACCTTGAGCCTATGTGAAACACTTCCAGGTGTTTTCACTCTGAAGCAGAGCTTGTGTGTAGGAATTTCCAAATATCTGACAGAGGAAGCTCCTACATTCTAAAGATAAAATCATAAATCTGCTTATCCAATTTCTGATTCATCCTTACATCTTTAATATTCAATAGAGAAAATTTTTACATTCTAAAGATAAAATCATAAATCTGCTTATCCGACTTCTAATCTAATTTGAGGTCATGAATATCGAACAGAGAAAGTTCCTATATTCTAAAGATAAAATCATAAATTTTATTGGTCCAATTTGAGATCCAATTTCAAGTTGTGAAGCTCTAACAGAGAAAGTTCCTACATTCTAAAGATAAAATCATAATCTGCTTGGTCCAATTTGAGGTCCAATTGTAAGGTCCAATTGTAAGGATTTGTCTTTTTAATTATACTTTCTGACATTTGTCTTGATACAAATTGTTACTTTAGAATTATGGTATTTATTTTCTTCTAATGTTTTCAACCCTCATTTTAGGGAAGATCTTCGAAGATGGTTCCTTCAGATGGAGACTACATTTTTCTGCTATAGGTTCCATCTAGAAACACCAGAAGCTCAAGTACTACCATAGTCAAGTACAACAAAGTTTAAGGTCACCTTCTTCTCCTTGATACAAAATGTTGTCCTTCAATCCCTCTTAAGCAACATTCACTATTATGGACTTCATCATTGTACCTTTCATGCATTCGATTTAATTTGTTATGTGGAAACATATTGTCTTTGTCTTTGCAAGTGATGACTGTTGTGTAAGATTTTAATCTACATGACTGCCCCTCATGTTCAATTCTTGTGACTGTTATGATGCTTGGGGCTGCTTACTTTTAACCAGACTGTTAATGAAAACTATATTGGAATCATTGATGATCTATTTTGTCAGAATCATGGCTATGTTGATAGTGGAATGTTCTTATTAATAAGGATAAATCTTTATCAATAAGGAGATTACCCCTTACCAACATACTCCACTATCCTGGCAAAGATTGATCTTTAATGCTTCATGGATGGTTTACTTGTGATTATCCTTCTCAAATGAAACAATAGGGTAGCAGGATGGGCTCAACCCTTGTGGGAGCCACATTTCACCCCACATGTTGTAACTAGATAAACAAAAAAAAACCTAATTTTATCTATACCTGCACAATGAGAAAACATGTTAGATAAAACCGAGCATATGATAGATATTTTTGATAACTTTCTTGTTTTCTTGGACATCTATGGTATGCAAGTTATTTGAATGCACATGATGATCAAATTATATGTTTATAGATGTATGCACATATTTTTACTGGTGATCCTTCATTTCTCTAACAACACTCCTCTCACTCAAATGCAGGGAACCTAGGAGCAGCAAAGAAGACATCAACTTGGAGGCTTAGACAAGCGGGAAGACTGAAGATGATGTTGAACAAAGCAACCGAGATTCTTCATTGATGCAATGACGGGTCCCCTTTCTCTTTATGTGCATTTTTCTCTTTTGTATCTATAAATGTATAGTTTTTCGATTATATGCATTCAAATAGTTAGTTCCACAGCTTGTATGCAACAACATACATTTACATTATCAATAAAGACTACATTTTTGAAAGGATTGCGCAATCTTTCCTATATCATATGCATCCGCATAAGTGCAATCTAGTAATGTAATCTTCTGATTTTGTTTATGCACATGAATGTAATGTAGCAGAAATAAAAATGTACCTTACTCTTCATTTGAAAATCACAAAATCTCTACCTAATTGAGCTATTAACTTTTGTGTCTTCACAAACATATGTTGATGCAAAATGAATGGAAGAAGCATCCAAGTAATTCTAATTTTTTCTGCCAACAATTTATATCAAAGATTGAACAATCTAAGGATATTGCAATAGGTAATTTGTATCAACACAAATAATATTACTGAAGCATTTCAAATTTTAGGCCATAAGAATCATCCTTTTTTAAACATGGATTGTGTTGTAGCCAAAATTTCATCCTAATTATTTTTGCATACTTCCATTTTCACTTATCTCTTACATCCACCATATGCATAGAATTCCTATCATAATAACTTAAATTTAATAAAATCCCTCACATGAGCTTCCAAATAAAACCCTTGATCACAACATCAAAGTCTATTCCTCCTTTGACATGTTCCTATGATTTCTCATAGCATATCACCAAGACAACACCATGTCGATGAGAGTCCCTCCAAAGTCTCCTTGACATTAGCACAAAGCACGGATCAAAAATGTAGATGAGGCACCTCTATGTTGAAGAGACTTATTTATGTCTCATCAATGATGTAAAACTATGAAATATCAACAAGATATAGGCATATTGAGGAGAGAATCACTTATGTCACATCGACAAGGTATATCTACAAGTGCTCGATAAAACACAACTCTTGGATATAACGAATTAATTGTCAATGAGACAATGGCATATCGACAAGAGACATTAACTTGTCTCATCGACATCGAAAACCAACATCGAAGGAACATAAGATCTAATGTAGAAGATACATTGAGATATCGGTAAGACAAATAAAATTGTCTCATCGACACTCTTCAAGTAATGATCAAAAGCATACACCACTATATCGCCAGGAAGGTGAGAAAAATATGCGGTAGAGCGGTATACACCACAACCCCATAGCAAGAAGCCTTGAGCAAAGCAGTAGTGTGGTAAAAAACAGAAGGGAAGGGAAAACATTGTGATACCATCATTGTAAGAATGTGCCAGATAGAGTTGCTTATTTAGAGATCATAAGGCAATTGTCATTTTCATCTTTTATGCATTTAAAGAGCTATGGGAGGTAGACTTTCATGCCTTCCACTTTATGCTTTGGTGATTTCACTATTATCTCTGATTTAGGCTTTGACTTGGTTAGTGGTAAACTAGATTATTATGGCTTTCCGATTGGCAACAAAAGGGAAAATTTTGATCCTGAACACTTCATTTGTGATGCCAAAAAATTTCAGAAATTGAAAGGGTATGAGCATAGTTTCCTTTTAGAAGATGTCATCAGAAATTATGAAGAAAAAAGAAAGCATGATGAGAATGAATGCCTACAGTAGGGTTATGATGGCTAAGGCCTGGAAGGTGAATAATAACCCAGGCTATGTAGGGGCTTTCCCTAAGGTACATGATCCCACATAAATAATTGAATAGTTAATCCTCCATAAAGAAGAATTGATAAGAGATGTGCCACTTGTGGCATTTGAAAGAGGAAGGGGCATCGGTCCTAGGAGACAAGTAGAAAATATCACACCACTAGATCACTTTATTACCTCAACCTACTCCTGAAGTGATTTTTTCAGTTGGTTCCCCATCTATGGAAGAAGATAACACTCAGGAGGAAGAAGAAGTCTCACAATTTAATGCTCCTATTACACCCCAATATGAGATGCCATTGGAAAGAAGTGTGATCACCTTTGAAGCCTCTGGTGAGCTATCAAATGATGTGAGACATCGTGCAAGTCAAGAATTTGTTGCAGATGATACTTTTGAGTAGACCCCTGAATTTAAGTCCTTTATATACAAGTATAAAGGAAGACTAATAAGAGAAAGGTTAAAGCACATTGACCTTGAGAAAGAGGCTTATTCCTTGAAAGAGTTGCAACATGAAGTTGATAGGGAAATTAGAAACATGACTGTTAAGAGAGGAAGAGCATTATTGCAAGAAGCTAGAGTTATGCTCCTTCTTGGGTGGGATATTAGTTTAGCCATTGTGTTTGACAAATTTTTGAAGAGAAAGAATATAACTTTGGAAATAACAGATGAAGTAGGTGACAAGGTCTATACAGGGTCAGGGCACAATCCTAATAATACCACTTTGCAAATTTGGGCTCTTTACCCCCGAAGCAAGAAGTCTTCTCTCATTGACCATGATTAGATTTTTGGACATCCCCTGGTGCAAAGAGTAGGGGAGACAAATCCCTTGGAGACTGCTGACTTGAATGTGAATGTAGCCAAATTCACCAAAGCCCAGATCCAAAAGCTATTAAGAGATAACCAGTGGCTGATAGAGGAAAATGATAGGTTGAAACAAGAATTAACCAACTACAAAGATATGTTGCTTGCTTCTCCAAGGCTTTACTCTCCTTTAATTGAACATGAAAGAAAAGTGTTAGAGGCCATGTCTAAGACAACTTAATGGAAACATAAATTTGAAAAGGCTCAAAAGGAACATGAAGAACTAAAAAGAAAATTGAAAGCTACTACTTTTGAAGTAGCATCAGGGATAATTTGTATGAAACTCAAAGATATGTTCCAACATGTAGATGGTGTCTAGCATGCTCACAATGGAACATACAAGGCCTTTGTGGAGCATGGAAGACTGCTTGATATGATAAAAGAAATGGAATCCCATATCAAGGAAAAAGATGGAGATAATAATGATTTCCTCCAAGAATGTCAGAGGCTCATGAATACACATGAAAACTTCCAAAATATCTTGACATAGGAATTGAGTGACTTCAACTAGCCACTATGTATGGCCATGCTAGATTTCTTTGAAGAAACAGATTTGAAGGATCAAGAAACTTGGAAAAATGAGATATCAAAATATTTGTCACGCATCCTTGATGGCATCAATGATGAGGATGAGATACTCAGGAAAATGCATAAGCAACTCGAGACGATTGCTAGATTGGAGAATGCAATGATAGACACTCTACAAAATGCAAACACTTATGCCTAGGAGAAATACATTGATGACATGTCAAAGGTTAAATTGTTCCTTGCACGAGTTGTCTAAGGAGGTAGTCAGAGTTTGGTTGTTGTGGACACATTAACATGGTGCTTGAGCCTTGAATAGATCTTAGGTGGTCACGTGCACTTGTTGATGATTAACGGACTGTGGTGCATTCAATAATAAACTCTTTTTAAGTTTCTATGTTATGTTAATTATGCTTTAGTTAAGAAACAATGTAACTTTTGTGAATGGACTTGAAGCTTGTTGCTTCCCGTACAAATAGGGAAACCAAGGTCCAATTTTGATCATCATATGATCATCATTTCAATCCATTAGAATAGATACTAGACCATCTCATCCACTTTTTCATATCAAAAGAACTCATGCTATGTATGTTTATATTTTGAGCAATATAATGGAGCAGATACATTATAACTCGTAATCCATTTTCAATGTTCAATTGTTGTGTCAATTTTCATGCTTATTTATTGCTTTGTTGTCTCCAAAGTGGTCTTTTCAAGTTATTTAAATCTGCAAGATTTATCAGGGCACATTTGTTGTTACTGTGTGGATGCTTTGATTGGTTTCTGGTTAGGTGTGAATTAAATTCCTTTCAAATAATTCACTTTAATTGGTTTGTATTAAGGATTAAAGTCCTCTTAGAGATTGGCACCCTCTTATGGTCTAAAAACTTGTGTTTTTGAGACCCAACAGATTGCAAATAACTCTGAAAATTTAGAAGTGTATGAAATAGTGTATATATTCTATGAAACAATGTATATATTCTTGTACTTGTATATTCTATGAAACATTCCTTATTTTCTATGAAACAATGTATATATTTTTGTACTTGTAAATATTCTTTTACTGTTATGTCTATTAAAGAAAATAGAGTTTGAATAAAAAATGCTTCACCCTTTTTTGTAAGTGAGTATGTGAATTATTGTTTAATGAAAAATCTTACAATGTTTATATTTTCAGTTTATTAGTTTCAAATCTTCATTTTCTATGTATATAAAATTGTATGTGCTCTTTATCTCTAATGACATACAACAGTAATGTCATCAGAATCAGGGTTTTCAATTTCAACACCATCATTGCCCACACTATTCACATCCTGTTCACTTTTAAGTACAATCATCAAAATTTTATTTTTATTTCTTGTCCCAGTTAATCTTGATTCCTTTCAATACAACACAGTAGGTTGCATGTTAAATTTCAAAACATTTTCTTTGCATTTTTTTTTATATATTATTTTCTCAGTGCATCATTATGTAACAAAAATTTCACTTATGAGATATATAGTAAAAATAAATGAAAGCACATGTTTTCTTTTTCAAGGGAAATATATGGTGAACACCCTATGTCTTTCAGATAAGTGTGCAAGCGAAATAAGACATAATTGATTGAATCTGATTTTCTATAGTACAATTGTTTTTTATGTGATTTTTACTTTTTGCATGTGGATTACCCTTAGAAAGAGACTAATTATCCTTTCTTAAATGAAGCCTTTACATTTCCCGTCTACGAAAGGAATTTACTGCTTGGCAACATGTTTTTGAACTTCATACAAATTAAGATTGGTGTAAAAGGTCATCCCCGCAGATGTTGTTTGGTCTAGAATTATAATGGAAAATAAAAAAGCTTTCTAGGAGAATAAAATAGGTTTTCAATTGTCCAAGTACAACAGAATATTACTAAAGCATTTCAAAATTTAGGCCATAAGAATCATCCTTTTTTAAACATGGATTGCAAATAATTTTGAAAATTTAGAATTCTTGGTCATTAACATTATTGTCTGCTACAATGTCATCCAGTGTATCATTGTCAATGTTCATATGTTCTTTCAAGTATTTAATATTATCATCATACTCATCTTAACCTGCATCATCTTCATCATCATTGAAATTTGACTATAGACCATCTATACTATTACCAGATGTATTTGGATCATCATTTTCTATACCATCCATATTGTTGTCTTCCATAACATCATCTAACTCTGGATTGTTGTCTTCTTGTGCCTAAACATAACCATCTTCAACATCATCATGGATGTCAATTTCTTCGATGTTCTCTAATCCCTCTCTCTCATTTTGTTGGCCATCATTGCTTTGCTCAGTATCCACTAATGCATTGTCAAATACATGCCTTAATCTTGGATCATAATGTATGACAAATATCCATTTCAGGCCCAAAATATCTTCATAGAAAAACATCTGCACATGAACAACATACATATATTAGACGTATGTTATAACAATTTTATTGATTAATAAACACATGTATATATTCACAATAAGCTATGAATTAATAGATTAATGATCACTACCGCTTCTTGTTTGACTTAAAGAAATACCTGCTCACAATGAATTGGTAGAACATAAGGCTCCTTATCCTCCAGTAGGAATGACGAGGAATCTATAGAAAAAAATCCACTATGGATATCATGTCTTCATTTCCTCTCAAATGCTTCATACCATCTACACTTAAAAATACAACATTTAAAAGAGGAGTAATCCAACTCAATAATTTCTTGTTTATTTCCAACATATTGTAAATTCCCTTCAATTATATTCTTATCTTTTGAGCTTGATCGACTGGATTGCTTGAAGTCAACCATGATGCCACAATCAAAGGATCGTCTCTTTACGTCTACACTTTCTACATGATAATGTCGACCATATGCCCACATTGCTGGATATTTCCTCACCTATGAAAGACCATTTATTTTAGTGAAAAAAATATAATGATGAAGATTAAAATAGTTAATACTATCAAAATTGTAAGGAAACAACATTTTGTAAAATTCCAGCTATACCTTTCTTTCACATCCTCTAGACATGTTGATTTCATCTTCTGTTATGTTTGAATTTGTACCTGCATCTTCTATTTGATTTTGAATTTGTTCAGTAACCCATTCTAGTAAGCAATCTTTGCCCCATTCCCCAAGCAAATGAGTGGGAAGTGGAGTATTCCTCGGGTTCGATCTCTTAAACTGTCTCCTTGCTTCTAACACTTCTTCTCTCTCTTTTTATCATACAAATCAATCCATCTGTTCATAAAGTCCATGTGGTACATAATGAACTTGTCAAGTATATAAATTTCGTCTACACCTATTACATGCCAACATATTTATTTCAAACTCCAAATTTTATGTTGTTAATTTGACAAATAAATTACAGAGTAAATTAATGATTGCAAGAAAAATAACCGCACCGATCATGAATTTACTTACTAATTTCTACTTCAACACCATTATATTGTGGTTTTTCTCCATCAATAATATCTAATGCGCATTCTTCATCCCACACATGTGGGCCATCTTCAAAATCTTTACTAAGGAATTCGCACAGGAAGAAAAATGCTTCATTTAATACATACCCTTCAACCATGCAACCCTTTGGATGTGCCTTTTTTCAAACATATCTTTTAAGAGTTTTCATATACCTCTCAAAGAAAAACATCCACCTTGTTGATACGACACCCTCCAATTCAATGTCATCAACTAGGTGTATAAGTAAATGGACTTGTAGGGAGCTCCTTCTCAAATACACATACAATTTTTGCAATTTCCTTCTTCCACTTTGGCACTTTTGATTCATGGATCTCCTTGGAGGTCACCCACCTAATATAAGAAAAGTAAATTAGTATGAACCTTTAGTCATAAATTAAAATGCAATATAATATCTCTATGTCTCTCACACATGAACATTTCACATAACCACATACCTTGTAAATGCTGACAATCTACTTATGGCATTCCTTAAGTCAACTGTAAGACAAGAATCCCCCTAATTGCCAATGACATGATATGCTATCAAACACATTTATGAAAAAGGTCATTAGTAATTTTTTCTCAGACAACAAAATATCAAAATAAATTTAGTTCTTAATCAATGTTACCATTAAATGTTAAATGTTGATATATAATACCTTCATTAAATTATGAAAATCATGTGTTTTAAATCCTGTGATATGTCCATCAATTGTAAAAGCTTTAGCCAATGATGACCCATAACCAATAGGTGTCCTTATTGAATGGGTGAAATGTTTAGTTGGTCTAGCTCTTTTTTTAAAAAAAATCCATGGAGCTTTTGTATATGTTTCATTTTCCTTGTTTGGCCACAAATGTTTTCTATCAAATTTGGTACGCAAAAGAGCAATATCTCTCCTTGAAGACAAACTGTCCTTCTCTTTTCCTGATATATGTCAAACTATAGAATCTGAGACATTTTTGAAGGTGTGCATAGGATCTAAAAGGTGAGATATTAATAGATCCTTCCAGTAAGGGAGCTCATAAAATATCGATTTACTTTTCATTCCTTCTGGCATATTGACTAGAACTTGTTTTGGTTCTTGAATTGAATCACCCCGATCAAAAAACTCCTCCCAAGCTTTCAATTCAGCATCTTCATACTTCTTAAACCAATCACCTGGACTCATAATCATGGGAGGGCCTCTATTTTCAACTTTTCCATCAAATTGATTCTTCAGGCGATTTCTAAACCTATGATCTACTGGCAGAAAAACCCTATTGTTTGCATAAATAAATTTATGTAGATCTTTAGAATACCGCTCTTGAAATTGTTCTTCACATCTTGGACATGCAAATATCCCCTTTGTTTGAAGCCCTGGAATTCAACAAGTAATGTTAATAACATAAAAAAAATAGTATAAAACTAAGTATGAAAGTTGGGATGAAAATAAATTATGAGTGTAAATATGTAAATATTTTATCTTACAAAAACAAACATCAAGTCCTGGGAAATCATGAATAGTCCAACATAGCACACCATACAACATGAAGGACCTATTTGATGGAGGATGCGATATGTCATACATTCTTATGCCTTTCCATAGTAGTTGCATCTCATCAATAAAAGGCACAAGATAAACATCCATGTTTTTAACTTGATGTTTTCCTGGAAATGAGAATCAGCATAAGGTGCTCCTTTCTAACACAATTCCATGGGGGAATATTGTATACTATCAATCCGACTGGCCAAACACTATAATTTGAGCTTAGGAAAGAGAATGGGCACATTCCATCAATTGCAAGACCAAACCTGATACTATGAGGGTCATCTTTGAATTTTATTGGCCATTTTCCCTCTATGTGTTTCATTGCTTTGGAGTCTAGGTATAATTGGCATGTGATGTAAAACCTTCTTTGGAACTGTAAGACCTTGTACATTTGTACGATATCTCTTCTCTTTGCGTACAGGGCATTCTACCTTGTTTTGATATTCATCTTTGTATAAAATGCAATCATTTTTACATGAATGAATTTTCTTATATTCAATCCCCAACTCAACCAAAAATAGACGTGCCTCTCTGCAAGTTGATGGCAACACATTCTCTTCAAGGAATATTTTAGTTTTTAGTGCCCTATAAGATTGTAAGAGATGAAATCAATTGAATTTTTGACTTATGATGAACATGTTTGATATGTCAATCTATACTAGGATTTTTTATATACAAGATATGGTTTAAAAATCCCCTTAAAGAAATATAAACGAAGTTGATGAATGTTTACAAATTATGTACACCAATCGACAATGCAAAGTAAGAAATAGATTTCAACTCGCTTTAGTAGGGTAGTGAATCCTTTGTCTGACCAACCAAATAGTGACTTTATTTTTAATAATATTAATGTGCATGCCAGTTTTGAGGTTCTACTTGCACCCGATTTGAACACAGGTGTCTTTGCTACTTGCTTGATGGAGTCTTTGATGTTGTTATCATCAACATTACGTTGGTGGTAATTACCCTTGCTATATCATCGTTACTGTCAACCATATCATCATTATTGTCATCATTGTTTCCATCCCCAAAGAAACCTATAAGCATTTCATTCAATCCTTCTTCATGCACTGCAGTTTCATTCATCATCATCATCATTAAGGATAGGTGGCATGTCATCAGTGTATGTGACTCTCATCAGCTCTTCAAACTTCTCAGGTGGTAGTGATCTTTCTCGTCGCCCTAGTGTGGTTTAAAGAATGGTTTGGATCATCTATTCCAAATCTCAATAACCCAGTTGGATCTTGGGTATTAGTATGTATTTTATCAAAATATTCTACCTATCAACAAACACAAACATTATTTAATGTTTGAAAACAATTGGATAAATCATAAATGTATCAATATCAAAGAAATATAATCAAATATGGCTTAAAAAATAAAAATAAAAATTGTATGAACATATATACATCAATTCAATAATGGAACATTAGTTTATAGACTACATTTTTTATACAATAATTTAAATAAAACATAATTTTGACATCACAGTTTATAAAACATCAATCCACACTCATTTATTATTCTTTGGTTTTAATCAATTGTATGAGGCATACTACCAATTGGAAGCTCATCATATATGCAATGTCTTTGTACAATCGCTCATTTGAATTGTTTCTTTCCATGACATAAAGAACATCCACAAACAAAAACTTTCTCAAAGTATTCATCCCATGTACTATAGTCCTGACCTACTTCTTCTTTAGTGCAGTCATTTGTTGTATCTACAGTATCCGTTGTCATATCCTCTTCCACCCACTATCATCTACGTGATTTAGTAGTTTTAGGTCCATGTCCACGTACATATCTTCTTCTTTTGCTAGTTGAATGCTCAGGCTCTACATTTGCTCCAATCTCCATCTAAAATAATCAACAACATGCATTAATTTATGTCAAGATTGGATAATACATTATATATTTCAATAATACTATGAAAAAAGATGGACGTATCACAAAATGCCATCAGATCATTTTTTCCTAAAGTCAAAATTTGAGTACCTGATGTCCCGCTTCATCTGTTGTGTCCTCATTTGATATGACAATTTTTTGCCATGGCCTTGTCTCACCACTATAATACACAACATAGTAAATAATGTTTAGTACACCAATTATATCATTTCAACGAGTATGCTATCCAACACAAAACCTCACTTTAGTCATATATTTGACATATTGATATCTCCTCTATGTTGTAGCATTTGTGAATTCATAAACACCTTCCTCCTTTGGTTGAGGTTGCTTTCTCTTCTTACCTCTATTGTATCTACAGATTTCGTTGTCTCATCTATTTCCACCCACTTTCCTCTCGGCAATTTAGTATTTCTATGCCATCCACGTCCTCTCTCCATGGCCTCCTCTACGTATAAAAATTCTGCCATAGAAGCTTTCACCACACTACCACCGAGAAGGAAGAAGCAACTTGTGGGACCACAATAAAAATGGCTCTATTGCATTGAGCTCATGAAGGAGCCACGAGATAGCAGTGGTCATCGCACTACCGCACATCTTTGGTAGAAGACTTATGGGAGTCACCGCAACACCGTTAGGAACAGAAGGAAGTCTCGCATGCCGCAATAGAAGCTTTCACCACACTACCACCAAGAAGGATGAAGCACCTTGCGAGACCGCGGTAAAAACCACTCTACCACACTGAGCTAATGAAGGAGCCACGAGACATCGGTGGTCACAAAAACAAGGTAGGAGTTGGAATTATTTCCAACACTCTGGATCCTGTGATACACAACAATGAAAATAGTCACTATACAACAATGATAGGCGCTCAATTAGGTGCACTTGGTGCCACCTTAGGTGCCCCAAATATATTACATTAACGGCCAAAAGTCGGCGCTAAATTTGGCATTAACTAATGCCAACTATTGAATCAAAATCGAAAATTAAAAATATTCCCACGTGAAGGAAGAAATCAAACAACAAAAAAGGGAAAAATGTTGTGTGAAGGAAGAGAGCATGGTGCTACTAGCAACTAATGAGAAATTCGATTTAGTTTGTGACACCATAGGTAAGGTTACAATTTTTTTTTTTCTTGGTTGAATTTGTGATTGTTTACTGCTCTTTGTATTGCATTTGAATTCATGATTGTTTACTGGTTTGTGGCCTAACCTGTCGAGGCAACCTCTAAATTGTCCCATCATTATAAATTATAAAACCTTTGAGAAACCAACAATTTTTTTTACCCTACCCATTTGAGCTTTGGCTCAAAATATTATAGCACAAACCCAGGATGTCTTCATATTCTTTCCCTAACCTGGGTATCAAGTAAATAGTGAACTACTTGGAAAATCTAGGAATTGGGTCGGTCACTGTTGAGCAACTGCTGAAAATAAACACATAAATTGCTTGGTTTTGCCCAGTTGCGCCATAGTCACTAATGCCATGAAAAATTCATGCAATATTGCATTATGAAAGAGTTTTCATGATAAGGTTATCAACACTAAGCAAACCCAGTGAACATATTTTCCCTAGGTTATCAACACTAAGCAAACCCAATGAACATATTTGCCCACAAAAAAAAACTTTCGTACCACAAACTAGACGAAAAATTTCATACCTGATAGTGTGTACTTCATTTGCCTCCACATACTAGACGAAAATAATTTGCCCTAGGTCTTCTCAAAATTTCAAGCAATAGAAGGAAGCAAGCATTGTCAACAGACTCTGGCCACAATGAGGTAATTCATTGTCCCTTTATAGATTTGTAAATGTTTCCATTATTTCTTTGAATTTTACTTTTTAGTTTTTTATTTATAAATTTAAAAGAAGAAGAAATATAATTTATATATATATAGGGACATGAGACTGACAAAGATAAAGAGGAATTGGCTTCCATATTGGGGGTAGAGGTAGTGAACAAATTGGTTAATGTGGACTGGACAACGCTTGCCAAATACATAGAAAAACAATCTGGTAACGCCCCTTAAACATTGCAAACAAATAAATTGTGTGAAAGGGAATCAATTGATTCCCCAACCAGTCCTGGATCGAGCAAAAGATTCAGGAGGAAATCAGTGACAGTAGAATCTAAGAATGTGGAACAAGGAAGAGAGACTTCCAATGTCCCAGCCACTCCTAGGACATAGACTTCTTCCACCACGCCATGTTATCAATCTTGCATTGGTAGCTACAATATGAAGATAGAATACAAGGTGGTTTCAGGGGAAGTTCGAATGCCAGATGTTGGGAAAACATTTGTGAATAGGTTGAAGCAATCATGCCTTCAATGGTTCAAAGACCATCTACATTTGCCATTCTCATAGATACCCATGCAACTAAAAAAAGCAATCATCCATGACATGGAGACTGAATTTGGCACAAGTTGATCTGTAAAGAAGATAAAGCTACAAATGTCTCAAAACTACAAGAGATTTCGGTGCAACCAAACAAAGAAGATAAAAAATCCCTTTTGAGCTAAGGCAGAAAAGAAGGCCAATTGATGTAAGTGTGAAAGTATGGAAAGAGCTTGTAAAAGCATATGAGAAGTACAATGCACAGAGGAAGTCCAGTGAGGAGAGTACGCAAGTATTTGAATTTTATCAAAATATTATATCAAATTTATTAAATGATATTTAAATTTTATTTGTGCATAGTTAAATTGAATTATTATATGTTTTAGGACAAGGCCTCCAAGGCTAGGCTTGATAAACTTCATGCCACACATCATAGTGGCTAGAAAGGTTTATAGGCCTTGATATGTACATTTGTAAGTATATTTAATATGTTAAATGATATATATTTTTTATTTCCTTGGAAAAATTAAATGATTGCATATTAATTAGTTTAACTAGTCCATGTTCCATGTTTTGACAGGAGGAGAAATATGGTCGCCATCCAAAGAAATTTGAAAAGAATATGTTACAAAACAAAAAGTAGAACAATTTTATAATCTGGATGGAGAACGGGGTACCAATAGTTGAATTTCAATAACTTAGTTGGATATTGTTGTGTTAATATTTCAATTTTCATCTCTTGTGTTGAGTTGTTTATTGATGCGTAGGATGAGTAAATAGAGCTCAAATCTTATGATTACAAGATGACCGTTTATGTGCATGAATAAATAGTAGAAGGATGTAGATGAACTCAATTCATCTGAATTTATGCCTCTTGGTAGGCATTCCTCTTGAATCTCTAATATCAGGTGCTTGAGACTTCCTTGTAGCTTTTACCTTTCATTGCCGCCTTTCCTGATCTTCACTGTCAGACTCGTCTCCTTTTTCCTTATCTGCATTTTTGGCTTTGGATTCTAATTCATCCCATGTTTTAACTTCCTCCTCTTCATAATCTTCTTCTTCTTCTTTGTCCTCCTCTGACTCCACAAGAGATTCATCTTTTGAACCTTCCTCATTTGATTCTGATTCCTCTTCTACATTAAAGGGTTTGTATCCTTGATTTGACTCTTCTAAATTATTAGAATTAGAATCACTAGCTTCCATATTAAAAAATTCACAACCATCATCTTCAATAAATTTATCTAGATCATCAGTAATAGTCTTCAAAATTGGCCACCTATTCAAGTTCATTCTACTTTCATAATACTTTATATCCATGGAGTTCAGCCATTCCTTGATGCCATCAAGCGAAGATTGAGGAATGGAATACATGCGGAGTACATCCCACTTGAAGTCTTTGAAAACAATAGCCATATCAAATTCATTTTGTCCAAGCCCTACTCTCTCAAGGTTAACAATTGTCAATCTCACTAATAGCGATTACTAAGAAAGGTAATTCCACCAACTCCACCAAACAGTTTACTGTAGGAACAATAAAAGCAGAGGCTTTGAAAGGAACTCCATGAAAACCAAGCTCTCTAAATGGTATATCAAACTCTAGTTCAAAATATTTTAGATGAGGCTGCTCCCATAGCTCTCTTACTCGCTTGAAAAATCTTTCAAACTTTGACTTCTTAACATTCAAAATATAAATGGAATGTCCTCAACACCCAGTAGAGCTATCCAAAAAAGCTAACTAAAAACACAAATGTGCTCCCGCACATAATGGCCTAATGGCTGGTTGTCATAGAAGTCAAACTACCGAAGTAACAACATTGATCGAGTTAACATAAATGCATCATTTGCATAAACAATTGAAATGCGTAACAAATGTTAATCAATACATTGAATTTTGAGATACGTTGAAATAATAAAAAAAAATGTTTTGGGGAAAATATTAGCAGCGTGGGGGAAGAAAGCATTAACCCTAATAAAAACATTTTATGTTGTTCTTGATACACCATCTATAAGTTTTCCTTGGATGACAGTACTGAAATTCTATATGTCGTACCCCTTAAATGTCCTACATGTTACAAATATGGAATAACAATGCACAACTTTGTATCAAGTCCAAAGACCAAGGCATTCTGAATAAGGGTAGCCAAACTTGATAAGGATGTAGTCACTATTGCACTTATTGACAATCTAGAATAGTCATGTAAAGACAACTACCTATGAAAACCACAATCAATCAAATTATGCACATTCAAATCTAAGTTTGAAAGCTTGCATTTCAGTCCATGCATCTAAGTCCTTGTTGAAGATTGAGGATGTCAACAACAAAGCTAGATTAGCTTTCCTTAAACCATAGTTAGTTTTAAAGTGTAGTATTTCCAAATTCAAATCCACTACTCAGCTAAGGAAATGAGGTAGGATTGTCAAGTACAACCTCAAATAGAGAAGGCCATAGAAAACATTGAAATAGAAGATCCAATAAGTGAGACGACATAGCTATAGACCATAGATAATCAGAATTATCACAATGCACATATGCTTGTGATACAAACAAAAGGTGCTGACACATTGGCTGAATATATCCTCATCAAAATGACCAGAAAGAAATTTCAAATTTGTAAGTAAACTCTGCCAGTCAAAAAAACAGTCATAAAAATTGGAAGTAAACTTTGGTAGACATGTAGGTGAACTTAATTCATCTGACTTTATGCCTCTTGGCAGACATTAGGATCTCCCCTCCTAAATTTTGGACCACATCCATTACCTCCACATAAAATTGGACATCCTTGGTCTTCTTGGTTCCCACGCCATGATATGGTTATGCAAATGAAAATGAAGCAAAGTAATCATCTCCTTCTCCGTTGGCTGGAAGACTGCATGCTTAATGTTTTGATACATGATATCAACTCTCTCTTCTACTCTCATGGTTGAATATTGAAATCCATTATGGTGGGCCTCCAGAGTTCCAGTCATCGTTCTTCCTCTTCCACCAAATGTTGGCCTGATCCACAAGTCTGCCAGCCTAATTGGCTTTATTTTTGAAAGATGAAGTTTCTCCTCACTCACCAATATTAGCTATAACTTTTTTGAAATTTTATTATGGTATGTGCACTTTGATATGATGTAATATGATTATGGTTTCATCTCATATGTTGTAATATTATATATATAACAGAAAAATAAATTATTGCATGAAATATATAATCAATTTTCATTTTAAATGTTTTTTTTGTAGAACATGGGTCTTCCAAAAGATCAAGATGATCCTCAACATGATATAGATCCACAAAATATTGGTTCTATTGGTACAAATCACATGGCAGAGGATGATGATGACGTAGATACGGAAGACACTGAGGCCGATGACAATGATGATGATGACGATGATAATGATGATGATGATGATGGTGATGATGATGATGAAACAATTGGTGATAGTAACCAGTGACATTCATGATAATATAGGCTACATCATGGATCATTGCTGATATATCGTTATGATGACTCTTTTCATGGTTACTATCATATGTATCATTTCCACAGCCTACAATACTATATTGTTGAGTTGTATCATATTGACATGTATCATTTTCACTATATCATTTGGACATATATCATCTTGAATTATATCAATTTGAGTTACATAATTTATCAATTTTATTTATATCATTTGTACATGTATCATTTTCACTTATGTCGATTGTTGGACATGTATCATTTTGACATGTTTTTGATGTACTGGCATATTTGACTTTCACTTGTTTTAGTTATATATGATGATGATCTTATCAATATTGACTTGTCAATTTATATATATTAAAAGTGGTCGATGATTTTTGGATGGATATTTATTAAGTATGATGATTTTAATTTACTGCTTGGGATGGATGTTGTCAAATTCAATTAAATTATAGATATTTGACTCACTTGTTTTGATTATAGATGATGATCATGTTACAATAATTATATTATTATTTAATCATATGAGTTAAATAATTAAATTACTTACTCTATAATCATATGAGTTATTTAAGAGGCACGATATATTTAACTAATTAAATAGAAAAAAACAACATATTAAATTAATAAATGGAAGCAAAACAAGAAGCATTTTTAGAAGAAAAAAAGGAAGCAACCATGGAAGCCAAACTAGAAGCAAACCAGAAGCAATCTTGGAAGAAAAATTGGAAGCAAAACTGGAAGCAAACCTGGAAGAAAATATGGAAGCAAACTTGGAAGCAAACCTGGAAGAAAACTTGGAAGCAAACCTAGAAGCAAAACTGGAAGCAAAATTGGAAGCAAACCTAGAAGCAAACCTAGAAGCAAACCTAGAAGCAAACCTAGAAGCAAATCTGGAAGAAAAACTGGAAACAAATCTGGAAACAAATCTGGAAGCAAATCTGGAAGCAAAATTGGAAGAAAAACTGGAAGCAAAACCGAAAGCAAAAATGGAAGCAAAACCGGAAGCAAAACTAGAAGCAAAACTAGAAGCAAAACTAGAAGCAAAACTGGATGCAAACTTGGAAGCAAAACCAAAAGCAAAACCAAAAGCAAAACTGGAAGGAAAACTGAAAGCAAAACTCGAAGCAAACCTGGAAGCAAAATTGGAAGCAAACTTGGAATCAAAATTGGAAGCAAACCTGGAGGAAAAACTGGACACAAATTGGAAGCAAAAATAGAAGCAAAAATGGGAGTAGAAATGGAAGCAAAACCATAAGCCAAATCAGATGCCCATTTCGGTGCAATTTCTGATGTTACTTCCCGGTGCTATTTTAGGCACTAATAGAGGCACTTTGATTTTCGGGTGCTAAAGATGGTGCTAGATCCGATGAAAAAATTAGTGCAAAATTTGGCACCAAACTGAGAATGCCTGTTTGCGCTGGGTTGAGCGCTAACCAAATTTCTCAATTCATGTAATCAAAATACACTAAAATCCAGCGCAAAAATCGGCGCTAATTGCTTATTGTGCTATTGTGGATGTTGTCATGATTAATAAACTTGGTTTTTTTGGTTTGGTTGGAGTCAATAAGGTCATTTGATACCATTTTGAGTCATTTGGAGTCATTTTAGGATGTTCTATGATGTTTTGGAGTCATATTGTAAAAAGTTGTAAAAGTTGTTGAAAGTTGTCAAAAAGTTGTAATTGTTGTCATTAGAGTTAAAAAATGGTTTTTAGCCAGTTTTTTCAGTTGGAAGTGATTGGAACATGTTAAATATTCCTTGTATCATCAATCCTAGGGGTTGAAGGGAAGTTTGAATAAGAAACCAATTCATTTTGTGCATTCTTTATTACATTTTCTATGAACAATGACTATAATTCACGTGGTACAGATTGGTACAAAAATGTACAATCTTGAAACAACTTGGAGAATTTGAAGGATGGACTTAGCTTTCAAATTCTTTTTTTTTTGAGAGATTTACATCACATTTTTTGTGAGATATTGCATTTTTGGTGATTGCAGGTCAAAACCTTGCCTAGGGTTTCCAAAAAGCAAAATTTAATCATGAGCATAGTTTCCACCATTCAAAACCCATGAAAATTTGTGGAAATCTCTTCTCCATGCCCAACCACATTCCTACAAAGTGACAACCCATATTTTTCACATGTAAAGGAGATATGTTTGATAAAAAAATCAGATTTGCGGTGAAACTGTCTTAAACACCCTAGTTCTTTGTTGTTTTGAATGGTTTATACATTGTTTGAAAATGGAGGGTTGTAGAACCATAGTGACATTTTTTTAAGGACCAGCATAAGTCTGTAAATCCATCTAACAAAAATACTTCCTTTTTGTTTGAAATCATTTCCTAGAAGGCACTTAGTGGCAACAAATGCTAAATTGCACAACCTATGGTCTTGATCACTTGGTTGGGTCATAAAAAACTAGAAACCCCTATGACATGTTGAAACACATATGTATACACCAATTTTTCCTTATTCTATGTTGTCCTCAATGTTTGAGTGCTATTTGAATGTTGCCCCCATGTTTTAGGCTTGGAATACATAGTCTGGAGTGAACAAATGTGCATATTAGCAGCCTTGGTGTTGAAATATTGTTTGAAGGTGATTGGAATATTGTTTTGAGTCCTTCCCCCTCTGCATCATTTTTTGTATCAGATCCAAAGATCTGGGCAAGGGAAGTTTCGGAAGTTTGTGTATTGTTTTTGACAGGTTGAAAAGAAGAACCTGGATACCAAAAGACTAGGTAGTGAGGAAAAGGAAAGAAAACCTAGGTGAGGTATCAAGAGGACAAGAAGAAAAGAAGGAAAAGATGATGGACAAAAGGATAAGCCAAATTGTAGAGTTTGATAGGGGAATAGACGAGTTTGAAAAATTTATTAAGCTTGTATTACAATAGTGTGTTGATAAAGCATCTCAAGAAAATGTTTGGCATTGGCCAATGAGAAAGAAGGTGAAATGACCCATAAGGATGATTATTTAGAAAAGAAGAAAGAAAAGGATGATTGCTTTTAAAATGGAAGGTGAACTATAGTTTCATGAAGCCTTGGAGAATGCTACATAAGAGGAAAAAGATGAAGAAAATGAGTCCATTGAGACTCAAATTTTATTTCTAACAATATTTGTGAGTATGTGTTTATGGGTGCAGTAGATGAAGTGGTTGAAGTAATGAACCAAAAAAATGATATGTTGACCAAGGAAATACAAATGATTGAACAAGAAGCAAACAAACAGATTCAAAAGAAGAAGATAAAGGATATTTTGTAGCAAACTATAAAGAAGCAACAAAAGCATGGGGGAAGCAAATCCAAATTGTGAATCTTGAAACTAAACAAGGCATAGGTGGAAGCAATTTTTTTTCAACTTTGATTTATGATTGGAAAAAGCAGAAGAAACATTTGAGCAAGAGCATCAAATCTTTCTCTCCAGAGAGTATGATGTAGGGGCATCCTAATGCACCTTTTTGAGGTAAATATTGTAATGATTAATAAACTTGGTTTTTTGGTTTGGTTGGAGTCAATAATGTCATTTGAGACCATTTTGAGTCATTCAGAGTCATTTTAGGATGTTCTATGATGTTTTGGAATTATATTGTAAAAAGTTGCAAAAGTTGTTGAAATTTGTCAAAATATTATTAACAAGTTGTAATTGTTGTCATTATAGTTTTTGATTAGTGATCAACAGGTTTTGATGGAACCAAAAACCCATTATAAGAAGGTTTTGCAAGGACCTAAAACCCTTTACAAGGCAGATAGGTTGTAAGGAAAATAATCATCAAACTAAGCACATCCCATTAGCAGCAACCAAACCAAGTATTCAAATCAACTCAATCTGCAACAAATAGGTTTTGACGAGACCTTCAACCCTTTACAACTAGGTTTTTATAGGGGCCTTAAACCCAAAAAACATTACATTTTTCAAGGACTGAAAACCCAATAGTTTGCAACCGCTAGACCACAATAAACCATCCACTCAATGTAAGCAACATTAAGCCATAAAAATCCAAACTCCCCACCTCAAAAGGAAAGTAAGATAGCGCCACAAAGAACTGAAAATCAACAACTTCCTTGCAACTCCAACGAACTTGAACAACCATCCCAAACTCCACCTCAATAGGAGAGGACTCCCCTCTATAGGAGAGGATGAAGAGAAAGCCATCACCACCAAAGCCACCAATCTTTTAATAAAAAAACTCCACCTCCATAGGAAAACGAAAAAGAAAAGAAAACTCTCCATTGAACCTACAACATACAACTCCACCTAATAGGAGAAGGCTCGGCCTCAATAAGAGCATTCTTCACCTCTACAGAAGAAATCAACTGTAGCACCCAGCAGAAAGTAGTCACTCTAGTAGCACAAGCAATCACAACATCCTTAGGAACTAAGAGGGAAGGAAATAGGAAGAAATAATTATAGATTACATCAACCAACAACATCAATAAGCCACACACTATCAACTAGGTCTTCACGATAAACTCTAGAATCATCCTAACGAATAGTAAGAAAACATAAAAAATACAACACATATTATGCTAGACTAACAAATGTAACTTAAGAAAAAGCCCAACCAACATCAATAAAATAGGAAAATGGAAAACATAAACAATCACCACCACCAACAACAACTAGGATAGCAACCCATCCAAATAGCATAAAACAACAAGAAACCATAGCCACCAAACAATCAACAAAGAACGCCCAAGGGGGAAATGGGAAATAAAAAAGGGAGGAAGAGAGCAAGCCAACACAAAGAGCACACCAGTTGCCCCAATACACTGATTAGGACCAAAGATAATCCCATCAAAAACCATACCCTCCTCAAAGGACCCAAAGCACACAATAAAGAAACTCACCAGCTGAAAAGACAATAACATAAACATCACATCAGGTAGCAAGAAAGCAGCAGAAGAAAACTGCCACTCAAAGGCCACACCCACACCATGGAAAGAGAAACCTCTCAAACCAATAAAACCACAAAAAGAAAAAGCCCTCCCACCAACCATCTACAAAAGATAGGGACCAAACCCCTAGAAGAGCAACCCACAACAACAAACACAGTCAGCAATCCATATCGTCAGCTGAAAAAACCCCAAGGGACAAAGGGAAACCAAGGAGAGAGGGATCATAGAATAAGCCAACAAAAAGAGCACACTAGTTACCCCGATATGTTGATCAAGGCCAAAGATAAGCCATTCCACAAACAACCCCAACTCATGTTAGTTTTTAGGATAAAAAATGCAATAAGTAGAAAACACAACGCATAAGACAATGAACACAGTGATTACCCTGGGAAAACCCTCCTACTTGAGGGAGAAAAACCTAGCAAAGAATATTCTCTTATATATTAGAATAATAAGTGCAAAACACTGCTTACAAATCAAGCCCTAGACAAGGCCGAGTGTAGTACAAAGAATAAAGACACCTCTCCACAAATGATGACACTTCTTTTAGAATCAAATTTGTTGCTAAGAATGGTGAACTGCTATTGAAGTGTGAATTGCTGCAAAAGATATATTTGAATTGAAGTGAATTAACTTGATGATAAAATGGGAGGACTATATCCTCTTTATATACCAAGTTGGTCGGCTTCCTCTCTAGGGCCAACCTAGAACAAATGTAATTTTATTTATATAACAAAGGCTGGCCTGCCTTGTGGTAAATATATTTAAGGAGAAACTATCTCCTACCGCTACAACACTAACAAATCAAAGGACCCAAAGCACACTCCAGTGGAAAAGAAACGAGCATAAACAAAACACCCAGTAGAAGAGAAGCAACAAAAGAAAAAACTACCACCCATAAGCTGAGCTCGCACCAAAAAATTCCCTCCCACCAATCAACAACAAAAGGTAACAACGAACAACCAGATAAGAAAATGACCAAAGCTTTCACCAACCTAACAGTCGTTCATGACCCAGTCGCGTCTGTCAGCCACACCAGACAACATAACCCCACCGCTTCCAGATAGGGACCAAGAGGCGAACCCCCAAAAGAGCAACCCATAGTAGCAAACGTTGTCATCAATCCACCCACCTTCAACTGAAAAAACCCCAAGGGGAAAAGGGAAACCAAGGAGAGAGGGATCATAGAATAAGCCAACAAAAAGAGCACACCACCTACCCCAATATGTCGATCAGGGCCAAAGATAAGCCATTCCACAACCAACCCCAGCTCAAAGGACCCAAAGCATGTTACAGGGGAACACTCCAGCTGAAAAGACACGAGCATAAACAAAAATCCTAGTAGAAGAGAAGCAATAGAAGAAAAAAACTACCACCCACAAGCCGAGCTCATGCCAAAAAATTCCCTCCCACCGATCAACAACAAAAGGCAACAATGAACAACTAGCTGAGAAAATGCCCAAAGCATTCAACAACAACCTGGCAGTCATTCGTGACCTAGCCGTGTCCATCATCCACACCAGACAATAGAACCCCGTTGCTTTCATGTCGACTCCAACAATCCATCCAATAGGAAGTGCCAACTACAACCCATCCACCTCATCCTCAAAATCAACATCTCCCTCATCCTCTGCAATAGAGGAATTCAAACTCCTAGCCTCACTCATGTTCCCGCCATTGTCCATCATTCACTTATGACATGCATTGTTATTTCTACATTGTCATTAGAGGTAACAAAAGGTTGTTGGTTGTTTTTTTCAGTTAGAAATGATTGGAACATGTTAAATATGCCTTGTATCATCGATCCCAGGGGTTGAAGAGAAGTTTGAATGAGAAACCAATTTATTTTGCACATTCTTTATTGCATTTTCTATGAGTAGTGACTATAATTCATGTGGTATGGACTGGAATAGAAAGGTACAGTCTTGAAACAGCTTGGAGAAGTTGAAAGACGGTCTTATCTTTCAAATGATTTTCATTTAAGATATTTTCTTCACATTTTATGCGAGATATTGCATTTTTGGTGATTGCAGGTCAAAACCCTGCCTAGGTTTTCCATAAAGCAAAATTTAATCATGGGTAGAGTTTCCACCATCCAAATCCCATGAAAAATTGTGGAAAGATCTGCCCCATGCCCAACCACATCCCTACAAAGAGATAACCCATATTTTTCATGTGTGAAGGAGATATGTTTGACAAAAAAATCAGATTTGCAGTGAAAATATCCTAAACGCCTTAGTTCCTAGTTGTTTTGAATGATTTGTGCATTGTTTGACAATGGAGGGTTTTAGAACCATAGTGACATGTTGTTAAGGACTTTCATAAGTCTAGAAATCCATATGACAATAATTCTTCCTTTTTGTTTGAAATCATTTCCTAGAAGGCACCTAGTGGCAACAAATGCTAAATTGCACAACCTATGGTCTTTATCACTTGGTTGGGTCATAAACACTTGTAAACCCCTAAGGCATGTTGAAATAGTTTTGTATATAACAATTTTTCCTTATTCTATGATGTCCTCAAGGGTTGAGTTCTATTTGAATGTTTCCCCCATGTTTTTGGCTTGGAACACATTGCCTAGAGTGAACAAATGTGCATATTAGCAGCCTTGGTGTTGAAATCTTGTTTGAAGGTGTTTGGAATGTTGTTTTGAGTCCTTCCCCCTCTGCATTAGGATGGCACTCTCATTGTCACAATGGAGAACCATGGGTCATGGATGGTGAAGCCAAACTCAATCAAAATATTTTGAATCCAAAGGGCCTCAATAGCAACATTAATAGCTCCTCGATACTCAGCCATAGTTAAAGAGAGAGTGATGTCATGTTGCTTCTTACCCTGCCAAAAAATGGGGCCAAAATCAAGATGAAATTTGTGGCCAAAAGTGGACTTATGATCATCAAGTTCATCAACCCTATAAAAATATGTATATCCAACCAAGTTGAGTCATCTACCTACTACATAATGAATCCCATAATGTTGAGCACCTTGTATGTAATGAAAGATGTGTTTGGTGGCTTTCCAATGAATCTAATGTGGTTCATGCATGAAGTGTGAAACCATGCCAACCACAAAAGAAAGTAGATGAGGCTCCCAAAAATTTGACGATACCAAGTGGCATAAACTGGTGTAATATAACACTTGGCCTCAAGCTTGACTCCTAAAAAAAAGGGAGTAGGTGCAGGATTACAATCAAACATATGGAAATGAGCTAGAAGATCAAGAGCATACTTGGGCTAAGAAAGAGTTATCCTGAAAGAATATTGTGTGATCTCAATCCTGAGAAAGTAGTGTAAGGGGCCCAAGCTAGTCATAGAAAATTTGTTATGCATAGAAGATTTGACTCTATCTGCAATGATGGATGATGAACTCCCTGTAATGATCAAGTCATCAACATAAAGAAAAAGAAGAAAATGAGATTCATCCTGTTGTAAAATATAGATATTTAGATTCGAGTGGCACCTAGAGAATCCTATTGAGAGAAGAAAGGAGTCCATATTGGCATACCAAGATTGAGGGGCCTACTTGAGGCCATAAAGAGACTTCTGCAACCTGTAAACCAAAGAAGAATCTTGAAAAAATCCCTGTGGCTTCTCCATGTAAATATCCTCTGCAAGATCTTCATGAAGAAATGAACTCTTTGCATCCATCTAATGGACAACCCATCCACAAGATGCAGCAATGGCAAGAGTCAAGTGAATGGAGTTCATCTTAGAAATAGAGGTAAAGGTTTATGTGTAATCAATACTAGGAACCTATGAGAAACCTTTGGCCAAAGTCATACTTTGGACTTGTCCATGGTTCAGTCCACTACATATTTGGTCTAATAGATCCACTTAAATTTAACCAATTTTCTTCCCTTAGGAAGAGGAACTAAGTCACATGTGTGGTTCCTCACCAAGGAACTATACTCTTCCTCTGTTACTAAATCCCACTCATGAATTCTTGATGCTTCCTTAAATGATTTTGGATCTGAAGCAGTAGAAATGTAGAAATGTAGAAATGTGGAAGATTTTGATGTTGTGACCAAGTCCTTCGAGTGTCTATAGGATCCCCAACAAGAGTTCTTGTTGACTCAAGATTTTATCAAGCCAAATGAGTTTGTGAAGAAGATGGGGATGAAGGAGACAATCCACAACCTCAGTTTGAACTGTGTGAAGGTGTTACCTTATGAGTTGGAGGTGAGGTGGAATCATTTGAGTCACTGTCATTTGATTCCACCGTGGAGGAAGGATGAGGAGGACCAAAGTTCAAGCTAGGAGAGCTTTCCTCGAAGTGAACACTCCTCTCAATGAAGAGCTCATGTGTCTCTAGATCCAAGATTCGATACCCTTTGACACCATTTGGATATCCAAAAAAGATGCAAGGCCTTCCTTGAGGCTCTAAAGCCTTGCGCTTCTCTAGAGGAATGTGTGCCAAAAACTTGAAAATGCCTCACAATTGGTTTCCTACCACACCAAACCTCAAAAGGAGTCATGCCTTTCAATGCCTTGTAGGGAATTTGATTTTGAATGTGTAGCACAATTAATGGCTTCGACCCAAAATTTTGGACCAAGAGAACAAGCATGAATAATGTAGCTAGCCATCTCCCTGAGGGTCCTTTTTTTTCAATTTAGAAACACCATTTTTTGTGTTGTATATGCAACTAAATTCTGAAGATCAATCCCTTAACCAGTACAAAATTGAACAATATTATGTTTCACATATTCTCGACCATTGTCAGTACAAAAAATATTGATATACTTTCTAGATTACTTCTCAACATGAGCCTTGAAAGCTTGAAAATTGTCAAAGACTTCATTCTTTTGGTGAATAAAGTAGACCCAAGTGAATTTGGAGTAGTCATCAATGAAGGTGAGTGCATAGTGAGCCTTTCTGAAGGAAAAAACTAGAAATGGGTCTGCTAGATCATTGTGAACCAATTCAATAACTTCTAAATCCCTCAAAGACTTTCCTTTATCAAAATTCTCTTCTAGATGCTTACCCATAGCACACCCTAGACATATGCCATCTGAAAAAGTTGATGCAAGGGAGAGATGTGACTATATCTTGTGAGCTGAGGTGTTGAAGATAGTGGTAGTTAAGATGACCAAAATGCTCATGCCATAGCTTACTCACTGAATCTGAATGAGTGAGCAATGTTGTAGAAGGAGAGTGTGGCACAAAGTGAGAAAATTGATATAGTCGAGACTCATGATTGACCTTTCCCACTACAACCAAAGCATTATCCTCAATATCTTTGATCACAAGTATATTTGGAGAAATCTCAACATTCTTTCCATTCCTAACATGAGTGATTTGGTAGACTGAAAGAAGGTTGGCACACAAGTTAGGAACACAAAGAAAATTGTGAAATGATCCATCATCCATGTCAATCAAACCTTTACCAACAACTTCCACCTGAGTATCATCACTTGTAATAATGTGTGGTACTGTATAAGGCTACAACGAAGAAAATTGTTCTTTATTAGAACCCATGTGATGTGTAGCACCTGAGTCAAGTATCTATTATTATGACAATCATGTGGCTACAAAAAGTGCCTACCCTTTTTATGTTCTTAAATGTGAAGAAGTGGAAGGGGATGATTCCTTTTTGTAGGGAGATGGAAAATTGATGTGAATATTCTTGAGGAGATTAGTCAATTCATCAATTTACTTAGCATGACAATGGTGCTCATCATGACTAACTTTCTTGCAATATGCACAAGTACATTTCTCCTTCTTCTGTGAATTCCCTTTCTTGGTATATTATGTAGAATCTCCTTGTTGAGGAGAAGATGATTGTGCTTGATCTTTGTGTGGCTTGTTCTTTGATTAATTTTTTTTCTTGCTAGATCCTTTCCCATGACCTACCACCAAAGCTTGTGACTTGGATGACTTGAGAATACCCATAGTGGTTAACTTCATTTGTTCAAGAATCAAAATTTTAAATGAATCAAATGAAGGTGTAGTATAGGCACTTCCCATAGTCAACCAATGAGTCTGGAAACTGGAAAACAAGTTGCATATTATAAAGGAAGCTTGTCCAACAAATTGATGACCAACTGTGCATTCTTCTTATTAATACCACAATCTTTGAGATGTGCTCTTAGTTCATTAGCATTAGTTACATATTATTGGGTTGTATCAAAATTATTTGGATCTAGATTAGTGAGATCATTATCAAGTTTGTATCCCATAATCTCATCAATTTTTCCATACAATTGAGCAAATTTATCCCAATCATCCTTAGTTATTTTACACTTATCAATATGAAAGATAGATCAACAAAAACATATTTCCTAAGAGTTCCAAGAGCCATATTACTTTGAATGAACCATTCACTTTTTAAATTTGGATTGGTTGGTTCTGGAATGGATCCATCAATGTAGTGAATTAATCATTTTTCCATTAGTTTGCTCCATGCATTTATTATCCATGTTGCATAGTTATGTGGAGTTAAAAGAGGAAACTTAGGATGGCCCATGGCTGAAATTTGAAGAGAAAAAGAGAGAAATCAAAGCACAATCACACAACACAACCCCCCCAAATTCACTCAATCAAAGAACCCCCCAAGCAATTGATTTGGCACTTTATACTTAGTGTGGTTACAATTGCCACTTTCAAAAAAAAGCTAAGTGGTCTTTTGATTTCAATTCTTTCAAATTTCCATAATAAGGCTAGATCAAACTGTGATCAACATGAAAAAGATCAAACTGTGATATATGCAATACAATTGCCAAAATGAGCCAAATAAGGCTATATGTTGAAAGTACAATTTTTGTTCATAATGAATACAAAATAATAGAACCAACGTGAAGTGCTAAAAAATCTATACACTTTTTAAAAAATTGCACCTAAAAAGGAGTCTATATGAGCCTGAACGGAGCCCCAAAAGTTCCAAAAATGGAAATTGCTCAACAACACTTATTACAAATTGAATTTTTTGAAAAATATATGCATCAAAATCAAAAACTGCCTGCACCACCACATTGAGCATGAAAAATTATTCCAAATAAAAAAATTCTCTAAAAAAGGAGGTCGGAAACCAAAGTTATGAGTCTTCAAAGTTGAACTACAATTTTGAAAATGCCAATGGAGAGGGGGTAAAAATTGCAAAGATCTCCTTCTGCCAAATTTAGTGGAACTGTCGCCAAAATTAAAGACCTGCAAAAATAAAAAACTACCAAATAAAATAAAACCTCTACTAGATTTGGAGGTCCACCAGATAAATGTAGATCTTTGCCAATTTTATCAAATTGCTAAAATCCTCGCCAAACTTGGCGATGCAAGGAAAATGTATTTTTTTATAAAGAAAATGAATGCAATATTTAAATAACAATAATAATAATAATAAAGAATGGTGGGGGGGCATGTGGCCACACCCCCACACCGGACAAAGTGGGGTTCGTAGACCCTTCTAAGGGCTTCAACCATTTAGTGGGCACAGGACCCGAAGGGCACTGTAGGTGTACCTTCGAGTACCCTTGTGTAGTGGCCTACACAGGTACATGCTTGTGTAGGTTTGCAAAAAAAAATTACTTAAAAACAAAAACTTCTACAATTTAAAAAAATTGAGACTTACAATTTTTTGATTTTTTTCTTTTGAAATTTTATTTAAAACATCCTTGTTTTTTTTAAATTTAAAATTCGTACCACCTATGTAGGCTAGGCTGTATGGCGCGACCAAAAAAATAAATTTCCCTCAAAGGGAAACTTTCTCCTAAATTGATGAATTAACAATCGATCTGTGTGTTTTTGGGCCTTTTGAGCGATCGCAGTATTATTTTTTACTCAAAATGCTCTGAAGTGGTAGCTACCTCTTAGATCTGGCAACTACCTTCAATCTTCAAACCCTTGCAGATTTGACCTCCAATGTCCAACTGGGATGAAAAAAAAGGAAAATATGGCTTTCTCAGGCACTCCAGATATAATGGTGAACTTAGATATAATGCAACAAGATCCCAAAATGCACTTGCAATACAAAGCCAAAAGAGGAACCCCCCAAAATCTAGTATTTCTATCACACCTTTTTTATTCTCCATATCATCTAAAGATGCAACAAAAGAGCATACTCAATGCTTCAAGAAAATATAAGATTTGCACTCAAGATCTTATTGATGGTGAAAATGACACAACCAATGTTAAACAAAATATTTCTACTGTATTTCTCTTGAAAAAGAAAGACAACATATAGTAGCCTAATTCCCAAGGTCTTGGTAGTTGGTTCTCAATTGTCTGGTGTCACTCAATTGGTCCATGTAACTGTAATGTTCAAGGGGCCTTTGCTGGTAATAAGGAATGCAAGCAACAACAGATTCATCAATCTATACTTAACGAAAGGGGGTTTAAATAAACAGAAAAAGATAGGTCAAGGCATAAATCAGTAAAACATGAATGAAATTCTCTAATATCCAGACATATGCTTTCAACAACGAATGCTCTTCCAATAGATTAAAAATAAACCATAATATGATGCAATTTACAGAACAATCTATACCATTGCATGCATCTACAATGCTTAGTTTAATCATCACAATCACTCATCACAATATTTTTTTTTTAAGATTTAAAAATAACAAACTCTTCATTCGTTGCTAATAACATAGATCAACAGACATGTAACAATTCCATCCATAGACAATTTAATGAAATAATCTTTGAAATCTGGTTCCTTCTATTGATTCTCATCAAATAAGAAACATTTATGCTTCAAAAAACTCATTGGCATACAAACATATTATGATTCACTAACCTCATCCATTAAACTCAATTTCAACATAACACTGTGTAAAAAAAAAAGTGTATTCTATACTCAACTGTAACTTAAGAAAAACAAAGTATCCTTTCAAAGCTATGAAATTCCTATCTCCTACTATCAGGTGGCTAATTCTACTCTTATTAGCCGACCTTTACAATATGGCACCCAAAAATACATATAGGCATCCAAAGCATAAATTCCTCTCAATCAAAATTGAGATCCATAAATCAAGGAATTGAAATCTCCTCAGAAACTTAGACTAGCTAATCTCCAGTTCCAACATTGATTGCCTTGTGAAATAGGAAAGAAAGAAAGAGGGGGAAAGTCATGCACCCAAAATAGACTGCCAACTCATTCTTGTGTAGTTTTCTCCAGAATGTATTCATCATAATTGGAGAAGACCTATTGAACAATATCTATATCCGGCCAATCAATCCAGCTGTCCTCAAATTTAATTCTCTTCAATTTTGCGAAGGCAAACCCCTTCATGTCTTTCAATTTAGTCAACTCCTTTCTTGCAGCTGACATCCATCAATCTATCTAACAATAGATCCTCTCCATCATCCTCTTTTTGCATAACCTCTTGAAATCTATTGTCCGATTTCTCTTTTAATTGACTTAGAGGTAGGCCTTCTTTAAGCGGTATATCAACATTAACTAGAATAGCTACAACAATTTCTAGTTCATCAAGTTGTTCGTTCAAATCCTTATTAGCATCTTGGATTTCATTCCTATGCCTATATATAAAATCAGATTTGATCTAGATTATGCTAGAGGATTTTTCCAAGAAGTTTGCATTGTCTTCCTCAAGGATTGACTGCTCAAGCAGAGTGGACTTTGGCAATTTATTGATATCTTGTATCCTCTGGATATATCCTTTGTATTCTTCCTCCTGCCTTTCCAACATTTCAGTATGGTGCTTCATTTCTTCTATTAATTCTAATGTTGCCTTATGGATCTCAAAGTTGCTTACGAACACCTCTCCTACCTCTTGGTTAAGCTTGTCTGTCCATCATCCTAGCCTTATTCTTTATTTGCACCAGATCATCAACCTCTCGTTTGCTGAGCAAAACTGGTGTCTCTAAGGCAGCAATTTGTTGTGATCTAGGAGCTGAAACATCCCTCAAAAAGGTATGCAACTGATCCAACTAAGCTTTGAGCTCATCCTTTCCTTGCTTGTCCTTCATCATCCTTGACTTGGTGGATGATGCTACAACATCAATCGGGTTCATCTTCTGATTTCTTGTAGGCCTTCCTAAATTGGCAGTGCCTAGTTGGTAATCAGTGACCTGCATGTCTCCCATATCTTTATCCACCACAGGTATTGCACATTCTGCAATAATCTCCCCTACCTCGGTTAACTTTGTGGAATGAAAGATTATAGCATTCTTTTTGGGTCTCTCCTTATCAATTTCCTTCATCATATCTTCCCAATTAAGAGGTTGTGGGGGAGCTCTTTTTTTCTTTTGAAGATCAAGCTTCAACTAGGTAGGAGAAATCAGAGTAGTAGCCATTACAATAGAAGAAGAGGCAGCAGTTGTAAAAGATAATTTTTGTAGTACATTATCCCTAGGCTGAGAATCAACCTCCTGTACATTTTGTTGGTCTTCCTCTACATTCTCTTTTGCAAGCTTTTCAGCCTCTTCCCTATCCTTTTGCTCTTGTATTATCTTATCTTCTTGCTCCTTTTTCAATTTCTCTTCCTCCAACCTCTTCTCTTCAAGCAGTTTATTTATTTCCTCCTCCAAGACCTTGAGTTTTTCTAATGCTTCCTTCTCTTTTTGTTGCTGCTTAGCCAGCTCCTCAGCATCCTTACTCTTCTGCAGGAATTCTTCTTCTTTTCTTTTCTTATGGACCTCTTCAATCATTTTAAACTTGGCCTCAAGGGCCTCTCTTTTTGTTCTTTGCTTGGCCTTTTCATCTTCCAGCTCATGTATCTTTTGTACCATTTCCAATTTGTGATTTTCATCCTTTGTTTTGAGCCCATGCTCCTTTTGTTGTTGCTACTTGATCACTTCATCAGCTCTCTGCTTGGCCTCCAACTGTTTTTGTTGAAGTATTGCATTAGCTTCTGTCTTTGCATCTATTTCCTTTTGCTTTGCCACAACTTCATCATGTGCCTGTGCATCTGAGGTTTTCTTAGCCTCTTCAAATAATTCCCACTAATCCTCCTTTTTCAACACATGCTCAGTTTCCTCCAGAGGCATCTCCTCTTGTGTCTCCTTATCTGATAAAGTATCATTAGAGTCTGTTTCTATTTCATGAATGTCCAGCTCAGTTTCCTCCAGAGGCATCTCCTCTTGTGTCTCCTTATCTGATAAAGTATCATCAGAGTCTATTTCTATGTCATGAATCTCCATCTCTGCTTCCTTTTCCTTTAAAGCCTCGGCTTCATCATGGAGAGTCCCCTTAGGCATTTCTCCACTTTGTTGCTCCGTAGGAGGGAGTTGGGTAGATGATTCTCCCATAATTGGTGTTTAGGGCACCGATCCCATTGGAACTTCTCCTTCATGTTCCTTGGGCAATTCTTGGGTCGGAGCTTCAAGCTCAAACTCCTCTACATCAGGCAGGGAGAATTCTAAAGGTTCTTTGGGAGGAATTCTCCTCTTGGTTCTCTTATACCCTCTCTCTTTCTTAGAATTCTGACCCCTAGGAGCTTTGGTTATGAGTACAACCCATTGGATACTCCTATCCAACACTGGTCTGGCTATTTGTTTGATATCCACTGTCTCCTCCACATCCCAATCCATAGGGTCTAAGTTCTTGGTACCTATATTTTTCGCTTCATATACAGGATCCAAAATTACACCATCATCTGACAGTGTTTCAGGAATGTCAACTTTGACCCCAAATTCTACCATAAGTGGGACAAGCAACCTCTCATAATTTATCTTCCTGAGGTCATATTCATCTTGGAGATCACTCCAGAAGTCCTCTAGTAGGTTGAAATGTTTATCAAAGATTGAAGCAAGCAAGGCATTCATCTTTTTCTTCGAATCAAAATGCTTCCTGGCAGTATATAGGCCCAACTTAAAATGCATTAACTCATTACAAACAACCTTAGCTCCCACAAGGTGTGGGCAGCTGTACTCACCCAATTGCATGGGGAATTTGTGATAACCTATTTTATGTTTTATTCTAAACATTGCATTAACCCCCAAAGCTTGCTAAACAAACTCCATTAAGACAATTCTATTGCTGCAGCACCTAGGGAGCAAGTGAGGATGATCCTCAAATCCATCCATCCTGAAATAAGTAAATTTGGGATACTAGATATACCAACACCCCCATTCTATAATGAATGTCATGGCCTCCTGGCTTAGTCTATACCCTACATCTCCATTAAGTTGGTTAATAACTACATACAAAACGGCATCATTAACTCTTCTAAAATGTAACATAGAAATCTGCAGGGACAGTTGGTCATAATGGTTCCATACTTTCTTTTGCCCATCAACTTCTCCCAATACTCCTACTTTGTTTAATCCTAGAAAGATGCCTCCCCCTGCTGCTGCATAGACAACATAAGAGGTCATAAAGAAGCTCTAAGTTTCCCTCACTCTCATTTGTTGATTATGTATGCTCTCTGAGACAATCATAGGCCAACCAAACTGTTGCCTACCATCCAAGATTGTCTGAATGAATGGAAACATCCATTCCTTAAAATGAAAAGCATCTCTCTTCCTGAAGACTCTAGATAACATCATTATAATATATGCCACCTCTTTGTAGAACTCTGCCCTTTTTGGCTGATCTGGGAGCTTTGTTAGAGACTTCTTCTCTGTTCTTAACCACTTCTTGTTTAAATGAGCCTTATTGGTCTCCTTGTGATTGTTGTATGTTTCTAAAGCTTTTGCCTCATTAAGCTATCCAAGATTCTTTGGATTAGGGACACTGAACATAAATCGAAACATTTGAGGAGTCAAGTCTATGATCACATTACCCTGTGAATCCACAAATTTTCTGGTGGCCGGATTGTAAGCTCCAGCTGCTATCATTATCAGTTCAGGGCATTGGACTGATAGAGGAAACATAGTAATGTGAGCCAAACCATACTCAACTATCCTTTCAGTTCTCTCTATCACCTCCTCAGCAAATGTCTTTGAGTACAACTCCTCATAATTAAATGGACCCAGATTTGTGTCAGTTATATTGGTCCAATCAAATTCCACCTTGCTAGCAGTGACATAAGGACCCTGATGATTATACCTCAGGGTACAAGGGAGCTATTCAGGTTTAACTTTTTTAGACTTAGTTGTTGCCTTTGAAGTTTTTGCAGGCTGACTCCTCTGAGAAGCTTCTCTTGATGCTCCAGACATCTTTTAGTTTTGGGCAATAAAAACCCCATATTAGATCTATAAGAAGTATGAGAAAAACATGATTAGAGATCTTACCCTTCCATACATACCAAAGGTGGAACCGAGCAGAAGATGTCCTAAAAAGTCTCCTTTAAAAACACTGTCGGGGTCAAGACCTGAATAGGCATTGAGTTTGCAATAAACCATATAGCGGGATCGGAGTCGGAGTCGGGATGACAACTGGAATCGGAATCGGAATGGAAACCGATTTGGTACCATGAAAAAAATTCAAATTTTGTTTGATTCTAGTTCTGGTTCCTCCAGTGTTAACAACATTTTGAAAGCCCGTTTCTTATTGGAAGCGGGATTGGAGATGGAATGAAAATGGTAACCAATACTTACTACAAATCAAGGTTAAAGATCAAAAACAACTTCGATTCTGATTCTGCTTAAAACACTTATGATGTCACTGGAAAGTTCAACAAGATAACAGATGACATCATAACCTAAAGACTAGGTCATGAAAAACTGAGGGGGGCTCAAAAACAACCGCACAAGACCATCCCCATATGATCGAGAAGAAACCACAATAACTAGGGCATCATTTTCCTAATTTAAACTGAGATGCGCAAAAACCCTAAATCATAAAACGCTTTGATTTAAAATAATTAGGGCACAAACTTAACCCTATTCAAAACTAATCAAGTCGATTACACTGAAGGACCCTTAAGAAAAATCGTAAATCAACGGACCTTATAAACGAAATGGAGCAGATGAATCACATCTGAAAACCAGGGCACCACGGTACGGTCACTATGAAAACGTGAAAACGACTGTAACAGAAACAAACAAACAAGAAAAGCCAAAAACTTAAAAAGACAAAACAAAAACCATAAAATAAAACAAAGAGAATATGAACAAAATGAACAACATGAACTCGAAAGAAAACCAAGAGTCACGAATCCATGCGAACCAAAAATGACCAAATAGAAAAAAATGCAAAACAAACGAAACAAAGAACAAAAATCCTACCTCCAAACGCAATCAAATAGGCTAGCCCTCTGATGTGAATCCGCACACAACTACCTCACTTTTGATTGAATCATGCACTCAAACGTTCCACCACAGCTCTGGTTCATCCTTAATCTTTAAATAGTGATGATAACATCTAGTTAATCGTTAATTAAGATTAAAAATGTAACTTCATACATGCATGGCACCTGTAATTAATACCATAAATGCGATAGATTGGAGTCGAAACCAGAGAGGGAACTGGAACATTACTGTCATGCGACTAAAGTAAATTCAAACAACAAAACAAAATGGCAGGATCAGAACAGGAATGGAAGTTGATTCAAAAACTTTGTCCAAGTTTTGAGTTTGATTCCGGTTCCGATTTTGGTTCCGGTTCCGATTCTTCCAACAAAGAAGAAAGAAAAAGCTAATAAAAACATGAAGACTGAAACAAGAAAGCCCATCACAGATCTTAAGTCCAAATGAACAAACCAAAAGGTGGAGGTGGAGGCAGAATGGGAACAAATTCGAGACTTATGAATAAACCTCAAACTTAGCATCCTCTCCGGCTCGGGCTCCGGCAAAGACAAAAGAAAAGACAACCAGGATCAGGATCAGAATGGAATCCTAAAAATAAGTTTCAAACCTGATTCTGTTTCGGTTCTGGTTTAGGCAGAACAACAAAAGAAAATAAAAGTGTTGGAGAAAACAAACTTCAAACTTTGTTTGAATAACAACCAAGGACAAAAACATAAAAAGGGGGATCCATTTTGACCAAGGAAAAAGATGGGATGGTTATGCAAGACATAAAAAATGGCGACTCGGCTGGGAAAATGGTTTACCTATTTTCAAAGACACCCAGAAAAATTCAATCACCCACAAACCTCTTGGCTTATGAAGCATGCTAACTTCAATAAGATAAGATATATATAGAATAAAATTGAACTAGAATCTCAGATGTATGTGCTCATGAATATTTTTGAATTTGAGTGTGTGCGTATATTGTGCATCATTCTCTATAGATACTTTCTCCACTCTTGAACAACTATACCTAAGGTTCAAGCTACATAAGTTGAGTCCTTTGACTATCGTGCAATGAAATCCTGGGCATTGCTTTGCTACCAAACGGGCGTCCATAGTCCCAACAGAGATACCTCTAGTTCTCTCAAAGCATTTCTCTACTTCCAGACATGCGTCCATAGCCCCAATAGAGATACTTGATTCACCCATTTGATATTGAGCTTGCCTTTCATTTCTTTCTCTCTCTTTTTTTTACTTGAGCTTCACTTGTAGAAATCTCTTATGCACTTTTCTCAATACTCAGATACAATTGGTCTGAAATATGGGTTGAGAACTAGAATGGATTTCATGATAGTCTTGGAATCGGATTTTTCACTTGAATTAGAGGTAAAGCCACCTTAAAATAGATAGGTATTTACTTAGGCAGATGTTTATCTATTTTGGTGATAGATTTTGATCATAATTCATGAGATATTCACAATGTACCTTCTACCCTTAATAAATTTTCAAACCAACATTAGAATGATCATAAGATATGAGGTTTTAGAACAAAATCCTTTCAAAGATACACAATGAAAATACCTAAATCAATTTCTCTCCTAGTGCCATTAGCATATTTTGAATAACAAGCCCTTTTCTTGAGATGGATAGAAATGAAGATCCCCAACGAAACACAAGACAAAAAGAAACAAAGAAACAAAGAAAAATAAAAGAACAACAAAAACAAAAACAAAAAAGAAAAGAAAAACTAAAACTTAATTACATATGATACAATATAATACATTTATTCAAAACATTAGACCTTTTATGAACGAAAGTAGTGCTTGAGAAACTGACCATTAATTGGCAATAGAACAGGTTCTCCTATTAAGGTACTTAAATGAAAAGCATTCTCGCCTAGTATCTCAGCCACTTGATACGAACCTAACCTGAGTCTATCAAATTTCTGGTGATCTCCCTTCTTCTCTCTAGCTTTATCCCATAGTAACACGAGATCTGATATCCTAAAGGCCTTTACCTTGGCCCTTTTGTCAAACCAATGTTTGACGATAACCTGATGCTTAGAGAATTGTTGCAAAGCAGCATCTCTCTGTTCCACCATGTTAAGCAAATTGATTAATCTGACCTCGATACTATCATCCTTTGTATAAAAATCTTGCATAAACTTAAGGACATGTATTTGCAAGTAGATCAGGAAGACTGGGTCTTAGCCATAGACTAACTTAAATGGCAAATTTCCTAGGGCTGCTTTGATTCGGATTCGATCTGCCCATAGGGCAAATCTCAACTGGGTGTGCCAGTCCCTAGGATTGTTTTCTAGCAATTTTCTTATTACTTCCAACAGATTTTTATTAGTGGACTCAGTCACTCCATTTCCCTAAGGGTAGTAATTGGATGAATACTTCAAAATAATTCTATGTTCATAAGCCCATTGAATAAATTCAACTGGAGAAAAAACAGGGCCATTATCACATACCAAGGCAAATGGAACTCCAAACCTGGTGGTGATGTTCTCAATCAAAAATTTGATAACCACCTTTGTGGTGCTATTTTTGTAGGGTTGGGCCTCAGTCCAGCATGTACAGTAGTTAGTTGCAGTCAAGATGAACTTGTGACCTACATAATAATTTAGGTTAATGACACCTACAAAGTCCAATGCCCATTGAGCAAATGGTCTTACCTCATACACTGGTTGCAAAGGCATTGCCAGATTTCTTTCCTTGGGTGCAGAGTTCTGGCATACATGACACGTCCTAACATGCTGGTGTGCACCCCGAAATACATAAGGCCAATAATAGTCTGGTCTAAGAATTTGATGAGCCAAAGCATCTGCAGATCCATGTCCTGTACCATGTCTTCCATGAAACTCAAAAATGGCGTGCTTAGCCTCTTGCTAATCCAAACAGCGTAGGTAAATTCCTTGGAAGTTCTTTCTGTATATAGATCCCCCTTTAAGCATGTAATGAGCACTCTTCATCCTCAATGCTCTCCTCTGAGTAGCATTCATTCCTTTTGGACATCTATTGTTGAGGAGGAAGAAGATCAAGTATGTGTACCAGGGATCCTTAGTAAATGACTGGACAATGTACTGTTGACATGTGATATTCTTGTCCACCTCTGCCATTGCCTTTGATAAACCCTGACCTCAGATGAGTTTCATTGGATGAATCTCTAAGTCAAACTCTTGTAGAATAGCCATCCACTTTCCTCTTTGTTCTCCTAATTTTATTTGCATCAGGATAGATTTCATAGCCGGATCAGGAACTACGGCCATTACCTGGCTTCGAAGAATGTAATACTTGAATTTCTTTACAGCTTGAACTAATGCAAAGGCTTGTTTCTCCAAGGGCGGGTATCTAAATTCTGCATTCTTAAAAGGAGAGCTCATGAAGGCAATAGGTCTTTCCTCTCCCTTACCTCTTCGTTGTGTTAAAACAACTGCACATGAATGGTCAGACGTGAAAGAATAGATATAAAAGGGCTTTAGATAATCTGGGCTAGTCAAAACAGGTGCCTCAGATATTGACTGTTTGATCTGAGAGAAATTAGATTTAGCCTCATTGCTCCATTCTATTTTCGCCTCTTTCTTCATCATTTCATTAAGGGGTTTGACATTTTCTGCAAACCCTGTTATAAATTTTCTGACAAAATTGATCCTCTCGAAGAAGGATCTCATTTCTTTCTTATTACCTGGCCTTGTCAATTTCAAGATAGCCTCCACTCTATTAGGATCTATGGATATCCCTTCTTCTGATATGATGTGGCCTAAGAGTTTCCCTTCAGATACTCCAAACACACACTTTTTTGGATTTAGGGAGACACCATAGCTTATACACTTTTTGAGGACCTTTTCCAGATCTGCATCCTGGTCTCCCTGATTCTTGGAGAAGATAGTTAAATCATCCACATAAAAAATGAGACACTTACCTATCAAATCCCTGAATGCTACATCCATTGCACGCTGAAAGGTTGCTCCAGCGTTGATGAGATCGAACGACATCCTCTGATAGGAAAATGTACCCCATTTGGTGGTGAAGGCGGTTTTCATTCTATCCTCATGACTGACAAGGACCTGATTATACCCAAAATAGCCATCCATAAATGATATCATCTGGGAACCATTAACTGTTTGTAGTACCTCATCAAGAGAAGGGAATGGGTAATTATCCTTCTCAGAGACCTTATTTAAATTCTTGAAATCAATGCATAACCTAATTTCATCATTTTTCTTGCAGAGAGGAACTAAATTTGCAACCCACATAGAATTTATAACTGGGAATATTATTCTTGCAGACAATAGCTTTTGTGCCTCCTTTAGGATCAGGGGGTCAATCAGAGCATTGACTGGGCATTGTTTTTGACAGAAGGGCTTGGCTTTTGGCTTAAGAGGTATAGTATGTGTGATCACTGAAGTGTCAAAGGTCTTTAGGTCATCATAAGTCCAAGCAATGGCTGCAATATTCTGCTCCAAAACTTTGACTATCTTGTCCTTAATTTCTTGAGGACAAGTCTTTCCTATAAGGACATTCTTTTCAAGGCCTCAGTGAGTCAGATTGGAAGATTCATATTTCCCTCCATCACTCTCTATGCATACCCTTTGATGAGCCCATGGATCAGAATCAAATATTCTCTCCAAAGCTACAATCCCTTTTGGAATACTATTGCTTTTCAAATCCAATATCCATTCTTCATCACCATTCTCAAGATCCCAATCTCCTTGATCTCTTTTCGATTCATTTATTATCTGTCCTTCGAAGACATCTAAACTTGCCAAAAAGGCCAATATATGCTAGTCATCATCGAATACCTGAAAATTTCAGACATTATCAAGGATAGTTGGCACTGAGACTAATTCGACTGAAAATCTCTTTAGATTAGAATCTTGCATAGGTTCCAAGGTGCTAGCAGCAATGGAAAGGGCATCTGCAATATGATTAGCTTCTCTAGGGATCAAAGTGATCCCAAAAGCATCAAATTCTTCAATCAAATTCCAAATTCTATTTCTGTATGCAACCAATCTTTTGTTATGACAAGTGTACTGGCTACGTACCTACTTTACAATTACTTCAGAATCCCCCATTACCTTGAGAGCAGTGACCTTTTTATGAGCAAAAATAATTCCATGAGCAAGTGCTTCATATTCCGCCACATTGTTTGTGTAGCCAAACTGCAAAGTAAGTTTTCCCTTTCAGGTTGGTTAGTTCAATCCCTGCTCTACTTCCTGCTTTAGACTTGGAGCCATCAAATTTAAGCCTCCACAGTTGGTCTTTAGCTAGGAGCTCCTTCTTTTTAGGGATAATAGGGGATGACTTACTTGGGATGTGTGGCGACTCAGACTTTTTTTGGTCATTGGGAGTTGAAAATGACTAGGGGCTAGGCTCACTTAAGGGTTTTTCTATGTTTATAGCTTGCTCAAGGATCACTTCCTGAACAACTTCTTGGATCAAGTTGCAATCCAATTCATTTTTATCAATGCCGTAGGCATTGGTAAAGTATCTGGGGCAGGTGTATTGGAGAAAGGTTGTGACACCTCAATCTCCTCTTGAATATTAGAGCATAGAACTTGAGTCTGCTCTAATGGTGCATAATCTTCCCCTTGAGAAAGACTGGTTCTTGTGAGAATGGTAGCATCCTTAACTTCAAATGGGAATTCATTGATGGGTGCTTGAGATTGATCTTGGCCAATCAATTGAGGTTGACCTATGTGGTTTAAGATATCTAGGCAGGGTTGACATGTCAATTCAGAATGATTTCTGATAATGTATCCTACACCAATTAGGAAGCAACAAACTGCTCAAATCAGTCTCTTCTCCTAATACTACCCTATCTTGCTGCAGTTTTCTTACCAGAACTTGCTGGTTGACTGAGATCATTGGGTCATTTTTTCCTAGGGGTAGTGCATCATCAGGATTAAGTACTAAGAAGGTCATGACTTCCTCTTGCTTGTAAACTCCTATCTCAGTCTCGAAGTATGCTACTTCATTTGGAGAATCATATTCTATAATCATGCTTTTGAGCCTAGGTTCACTCTCAATTCTAATCTGTGTTGCTATCCCTTTCTAAGGTAGCCACATGTGAGAGAAATCCAAAGACAAATATCCCCCAATACTTTTCATTAGCTCCCGACTTAGGAGCATACCATATGTTTCTGGGATATCAACAACTTGGATATCTATGTAAGTTTGGATCCTCGGATCCGACCCAACCTGTACATGCATGTTCTTCAGTTCTCCCACCAAATTAACCTCAATTTTATCCAACTGGATCACTTTCTTATTAGTCTGGGTAGGACTTAATCCTAGTTTCTTGCAAATTGCAAAAGGGCATAACATTACCCGATGCTCCAGAGTCCAGCAGACAATTATGCAGATTCTTTCCAAAGATCCTTAAACTCAAAAGGAAAGGTGTGGTACTGGTCCTACCTTTATAGATGGCCACATTTGTCTCCTTCACTGGAGTCACTTTACCTTTTCTTTTTAAATGATCCGCCTCCTCCAGGGCTTTCAACACAACTTCTCGTTGAGTCGGGCACCACTTCATAATGTCAAAGAATGAAAATGATATCTTTTATCTCTAAAGTTCTGCAGTAAAATCAAAATTTGAATCATTCCTAGCTTGATATTTAGGAAAAGAAGGCGGACTACCTTTATTATGAGATTCAAAAGGTCCCTTTGGTGGCAGTGGGTTATTATCTACATTCTGATTAGGTGGCACCATGTTGTTTGGGGATGCAGATGTAGTAAATGGGCCCTTATTCTGATTTCTCAGGAAGTGACCATCTTTGGACTGGAAGGCTTGGGAATCATACACATCCTCTTCTTTTTCATTGTCTCCATATATGGGAAATTGATATTTTTCCTCAATAGTCTTGTAAGTCATGGCAGTAATTATTGACTCAATATCTTGATTGGAATTTCCTTGTGGACGGTGGGAATCAGCTTGCGCAATCTTTACCATTTTCTCCATCTCTGGGCAATTGACCTCATAATGTGTTGTAGTATCGTGTATTCTACACCAATTAGTCATGAAATTGAGGTCCGCCACATTAGCAGTGTGTGTTTTATCCTCACTAGACTGATAGTTATGGGGAACTCCCTTGTTGTTGGTTCTAATGTTCCATTGCCTATTGTTGTTGTTGGACCTCTGATTGTATCCTCTGTTCTGATTTTGATAATTTTGGTTGAAGGAGTTTTGGTTCTGGAAATTCCTATTGGTGTTCTGGTTTGCATTTTGATTGGAGTAACTACCCTGGTTGTTATAAACTCCCTAATTCTGATAATTCTGGTTTTGGTTCTGAGGGGGTTTATGTCTAAGTTGCGACATGTCATTGGAAATTTGAGATAAAGTCTTTTTAAGAGTCTCCACCTCGTTGGTTAATTGAATAGTTATTTCATTTTGCACATTCTTCCCTATAGATGGAGAACGAACATGAGTTGACCCTCCCCCTTGCTGTTGGTGGTTTTGAGATTGTTGGGAAGAATCTTGCATGCCATTTGCGAAAAAAGGCATGGTCGGTGAGGCTTGTAACTTAGACACAGGTCCATATTGGGAGTAAGACATCCCTGAGACTATATTGAACAAGGGTGGGTTAGGCATCCGATAACCCATGGGAGGGATAGGTGCTCCTAAACTTCTTGATTGCAGACTTATCTGTTGTTGCAAATTAATGGCTAGATGGTAAACTATAGACAAAGAGTCAATCTCGTTGGCAGCATAGGTTCTCTACAAGAATAAGCCAATTAGCAAATCAACAAATCTTAAATATGCCAGAATGGAAATATTATCAGCCACTAAGTAGGGGTCTTGTAACCTACGGAACATCCTTTGGAATCTAGTATTAAACAAAGGCAATGGTTCATGATGTTCCTTTCTTATGGTAGCGAACTGATGAAACAAGATGGACGGGTCTACGTAGACTCAAAATTGATTAATGAAGGCATTTTCTAAATCTTCCTAGCTCAGAATAGACACCTGGGGCAGATTTAGATACCAATTGTATGCGATGTCCCCCAAATAATAAGGAAAAAATCTACATACCACGTCTTGGTGAGCCACTTGAGCACGGGTATAGGCATCCTTGAATGCCTGTATATGTTCCTCAACACTTCTTGATTCTCCATGCATGTACTTGGGGCAAAACCTTTCTGGATTCTTTGGTAGATCATGGATTCCCCTAGGAATAGTCCCTAGCGAAGAGGGGTTATTCACAAAGTAAGCCATGGGTGGTGGTGGGATCAATTGAGCAGGTTGTGGTGATATAGGCTGAATTGATGGTGACATTGGTTGAACCAGGGGTGGTATTGGTTGAACTAGGGGTGGTCTAAGTGGATTTGGTTGAAATCCAGGTGGAGTAAGTGGTGGTGGAAATTGTGGGATCAAAATCATATGAGCTTGGGCCCTATGTCTAACCGGGGTTTGGAGTTATTTTAAAGGTTCAGGGTCGGTAGAGGATCTGAGAATCCTCCCATATTTTTTCAGTGAGAATGACCCAATCTGAGCTAGCTTGTTCCTTCAGGCCCTCCTTCTGGCACCAGATCTGTTGATGGTGAAAATGACACAAACAACGTTAAACATAATATTTCTACTCTATTTCTCCTGAAAAAGAAAGACAACATATAGTAGCCTAACTCCCAAGGTCCTGGTAGTTGGTTCTCAACTATCTGGTGTCACTCAATTGGTCCATGCAACTATAATGTTCAAGGGGCCTTTGTTCGTAATAAGGAATGCAAGCAACAATGGATTCATCAATCTATACTTAACGAAAGGGGGTTTAAATAAATAGAAAAAGATAGGTCAAGGCATATATCAGTAAAACATGAATGAAATTCTCTAATATCTAGACATGTGCTTTCAACAACAAATGCTCCTCCAATAGATACAAAAAAAAAACCATAATATGATGCAATTTATAGAACAATCCATACCATTGCATGCATCTACAGTGCTTAGTTTAATCATCACAATCACTCATCACAATTTTCTTTTTAAAGATTTAAAAAGAACAAACTCTTCATTTGTTGCTAATAACATAGATCAACAAACATGTAACAATTCCATCCATAGACAATTTAATGAAATAATCTTTGAAATCTGGTTCCTTCTATTGATTCTCATCAAATAAGAAATATTTATGCTTCAAAAAACTCACTGGCATACAAAAAGATTATGATTCACTAACCTCATCCAGTAAACTCAATTTCAACATAACACTGTGTAAAAAAGAAAGTGTATTCTATATTCAACTGTAACTTAAGAAAAACAAAGTATCCTTTCAAAGCTATGAAATTCCTATCTCCTACTATCAGGTGGCTAATTCTACTCTTATTAGCCAACCTTTACAATATGGCACCCAAAAATACATATAGGCATGCAAAGCATAAATTCCTCTCAATCAAAAATGAGATCCATAAATCAAGGAATTGAAATCTCCTCAAAAACTTAGACTAGTTGATCTCCAGTTCCAACATTGATTGCCTTGTGAAATAGGAAAGAAAGAAAGAGGGGGAAATTCATGCACCCAAAATAGATTGCCAACTCATTCTTGTGTAGTTTTCTCCAGAATGTATTCATCATAACTGGAGAAGACCTGTTGAAGAATATATATATCTGGCCCATCAATCCAGCTGTCCTCAAATTTAATTCTCTTCAGTTTTGCGAAGGCAAACCCCTTCATGTCTTTCAATTTAGTCAACTCCTTTCTTGCAGCTGACATCCATCAATCTATCTAACAATAGATCCTCTCCATCATCCTCTTTTTGCATAACCTCTTGAAATCTATTGTCCCATTTATCTTTTAATTGACTTAGAGGCAGGCCCTCTTTACCCAGTATATCAACATTAACTAGAATAGCTACAACAATTTCTAGTTCATCAAGTTGTTCGTTCAAATCCTTACTAGCATCTTGGATTTCATTCCTATGTCTGTATATAAAATCAGATCTACTCTGGATTATGCTAGATGCTTTTTCCAAGAAGTCTGCATTGTCTTCCTCAAGGATTGACTGCTCAAGAAGAGTGGACTTTGGAGATATATTGATATCTTTTATCCTCTGGAACCATCCTCTATATTCTTCCTCTTGCCTTTCCAACGTTTCAATATGGTGCTTCATTTCTTCTATTAATTCTAATGTTGCCTTATGGATCTCAAAATTGCTTACTAACACCTCTCTTACCTCTTGGTTAAGCTTGTTTGTTCATTTTTCCATCATCTTAGCCTTTTTCTTTATTTGCACTAGATCATCAACCTCTCGTTTGCTGAGAAAAACTGGTGTCTCTAAGGCAACAATTTGTTGTGATCTAGGAGCCGAAACATCCCTCAAAAAGGTATGCAGCTGATCCAACTGAGCTTAGAGCTCATCCTTTCTTTGCTTGTCCTTCATCATCCTTCAATTGGTGGATGATGCTACAACATCAATCAGGTTCATCTTCTGATTTCTTGTAGGCCTTCCTAAATTGGCAGTGCCTAGTTGATAATCAGTGACCTGCATGTCTCCCATATCTTTATCCACCATTGGTATTGCACATTCTGCAATTATTTCCCCTACCTCAGTTAACCTTTTGGAATGAAGGATTCTAGCCTTCTTTTTGGGTCTCTCCTTTTCAATTTCCTTCATCATATCTTCCCAATTAAGAGGTTGTGGGGGAGCTATTTGTTTCTTTTGAAGATCAAGCTTCAACTGGGTAGGAGCATTCAAAGTAGTAGCCATTACCATAGAAGAAGAGGCAACAATTGTAGAAGATAATGGCTATAGTACATTAACCCTAGGCTGAGAATCAACCTCTTGTACATTTTGTTGTTCTTCCTCTACATTCTATTTTGCAAGATTTTCAGCCTCTTCCCTATCCTTTTGCTCTTTTATTCTCTTATCTTCTTTCTCCTTTTTTAATTTCTCTTCCTCCAACCTCTTCTCTTCAAGCAGTTTATTTATTTCCTCCTCCAAGACCTTGAGTTTGTCCGATGCTTCCTTCTCTTTTTGTTCCTGCTTAGCCAAGTCCTCAGCATCCTTACTATTCTGTGAGCGTTCTTCTTCTTTTCTTTTCTTATGGGCCTCTTCAATCATTTTAAACTTGGCCTCAAGGGCCTCTCTTTCTCTTCTTTGCTTGGGATTTTCTTCTTCTAGCTCATGTATCTTTTGCACCATTTCCAATTTGTCATTTTCATCCTTTGTTCTGAGCTCATGGTCATTTTGTTGTTGCCGCTTGATCACTTCATCAGCTCTTTGCTTGGCCTCCAACTACTGTTGCAGAAGTATTGCATCAACTTTTGCCTTTACATCTATTTCCTTTTTCTTTGCCACAACTTCAGCATGTGCCTATGCATCTGAGGCTTTCTTAGCCTCTTCAAATAATTCCCACTAATCCTCCTTTGTCAACACATGTGCAGTTTCCTACAGAGGCATCTCCTCTTGTGTCTCCTTATCTGATAAAGTATCATCAGAGTTTGTTTCTACGTCATGAATCTCCATCTCTGCTTCCTTTTCCTTTAAAGCCTCAGCTTCATCATGGAGAGTCCCCTTAGGTATTTCTCCACTTTGTTGCTCCGTAGGAGGGAGTTGGGTAGATGATTCTCCCATAACTGATGTTGAGGGCACCGATCCCATTGTAACTTCTCCTTCATGTGCCTCAAGAAATTCTTGGGTCGGAGCTTCAAGCTCAAACTCCTCTACATCAGGGGGGAAGAATTCTAAAGGTTCTTTGGGAGGCATTCTCCTCTTGGTTCTCTTATACCCTCTCCCTTTCTTAGAAGTTTGACCCCTAGGAGCTTTGGTTCTGAGTACAACCCATTGGATACTCTTATCCAACACTAGTCTAGCTAATTGTTTGATATCCACTGTCTCCTCTGCATCCCAATCCACAGGGTCTATGTACTTGGTACCTATATTTTGCACGTCATATACATGATCCAAAATTACACCAGCATCTGACAGTGTTTCAAGAAAGTCAACTTTGACCCCAAATTCTACCATAAGTGGGTCAGACAACCTCTCATAATTTCTCTTCCTGAGGTCATATTCATCTTGGAGATCACTCTAGAAGTCCTCCAGTAGGTTGAAATGTTTATCAAAGACTGAAGCAAGCAAGGCATTCATATTTTTCTTCGAATCAAAATGCTTCCTGGCAGTATATAGGCCCAACTTAAAATGCATTAACTCATTACAAACAACCTTAGCTCCCACAAGGTGTGGGCAGCTATACTCACCCAATTGCATGGGGAATTTGTGACAACCTGTTTTATGTTTTATTCCAAAATTTGCATTAACCCCTAAAGCTTGGTAAACAAACTCCATTAAGACAATTCTGTTGCTGCAGCACCTAGGGAGCAAGTGAGGATGACCCTCAAATCCATCCAGCCTGAAATAAGTAAATTTGGGGTACTGGATATACCAACACCCCCATTCTATAATGAATGTCATGGCCTCTTGGCTTAGTCTATACCCTACATCTCCATTAAGTTGGTTAATAACCACATACAAAAATGCATCATTAACTCTTCTAAAATGTAACATAGAAATCTGCAGGGATAGTTGGTCATAATGGTTCCGTACTTTCTTTTGCCCATCAGCTTCTCCCAATACTCCTACTTTGTTTAATCCTGGAAAGATGCCTCCCCCTGTTGTTGCATAAACAACATAAGAGGTCATAAAGAAGCTCTTAGTTTCCCTCACTCTCATTTGTTGATTATGTATGCTCTCTAAGACAATCATAGGCCAACCAAACTACTGCTTGCCATCCAAGATTGTCTGAATGAATGGAAACATCCATTCCTTAAAATGAAAAGCATCTCTCTTCCTGAAGACTCTAGATAACATCATTATAATATCTACCACCTCTTTATAGAACTCTGCCCTTTTTGGTTGATCTAAGAGCTTTGTTAGAGACTTCTTCTCTGTTCTTAACCACTTCTTGTTTAAATGAGCCTTATTGGTCTCCTTGTGATTGTTGTATATTTCTAAAGCTTTTGCCTCATTAAGTTGTCCGAGATTCTTTGGATTAGGGACACTGAACATAAATTGAAACATTTGAGGAGTCAATTCTATGATCACATCGCCCTATGAATCCACAAATTGTCTAGTGGTCAAATTGTAAGCTCCACCTGTTGTCATTGTCAATTTAGGGCATTGGACTGATAGAGGAAACATAGTAATGTGAGCCAAACCAGACTCAACTATCCTTTCAGTTATCCCTATCACCTCCTCACCAAATGTCTCTGAGTAGAACTCATAATTAAATGGACCTAGATGCATGTCAGTTATATCAGCCTAATCAGATTCCACCTTGCTAGCAATGACAGTAGGACCTTGATGATTATACCTCAAGGTATAATGGATCTATTCAGGTTTAACCTTTTTAGACTTAGTTGTTGCCTTTGAAGTTTCTGCAGGCTGACACCTCTGAGAAGCTTCTCCTAATGCTCCAAACATCTTTTAGTTTCTTGCAATAAAAACCCCAGATTAGATCTATAAGAAGTATGACAAAAACATAATTAGAGATATTACCCTTCCTTACATATCGGAGGCAAAACTAGGCAAAAGACATCCTAAAAAGTCTCCTTTAAAAACACTGTCGTGGTTGGAACCAGAATAAGCATTGAGTTTGTAATAAACCATACAATGGGATTGAAGTTAGAGTCGGGATGACAACCAGAATCGAAATCGGGATGGAAACCGATTTGGTACCATGAAAAAATTTCAAATTTATGTTCGATTCCGATTCCGGTTCCGCCAATGTTAACAACATTTTGAAAGCCCGTTTCTTATTGGAAGCGGGATCGAAGACGAAGTGAAAATGGTAACCAATACTTACTACAAATCAAGGTTAAAGATCAAAAATAACTCCGATTCTGATTCCGCTTAAAACAATTATGACGTTAGTGGCAAGTTCAAGAGGATAACAGATGATATCATAACCTAAAGACTAGGTCATGATAAACCGAGGGGGGCTCAAAAACAACCGCACGAGACCATCCCCATATGACCGAGAAGAAACTGCAGTAACTAGGGCATCATTTTCTTAATTTAAATCGAGACGTGCAAAAACCCTTAATCATAAAACCCTTCAATTTAAAATAATTAGGGCACAAACTTAACCCTATTCAAAACTAATCAAGTCGATTACGCCGAAGGACTCTTAAGCAAAACCGTAAATCGACGGACCTTATAAATGAAATAGACTAGATGAATCACATCTGAAAACTAGGGCACCATGGTACGGTCATGACTAAAACGTGAAAATGACCGTGACAGAAACAAACAAACAAGAAAAGCCAAAATCTTAAAAAGACAAAACAAAAATTAGAAAACAAAACAAAGAGAATATGAAGAAAACGAACAACATGAACAACATGAACTCAAAGAAAACCAAGAGTCACGAATCCATGGGAACCACAAACGATCGAACAGAACAAAATGAAAAACAAATGAAACAAAGAACAAAAACCCTACCTCCAAACGCAATCAAATTGGCTAGCCCTCTGATGTGAATCCGTGGGCAACTACCTCACTTTCGATTGAATCATGTGCTCAAACATTCCACCGCAGCTCTGGTTCGTCCTTAATCTTTAAACAGTGATGATAACATCTAGTTAATCGTTAATTAAGGTTAAAAATGTAACTTCATACATGCATGGCACCTGCAATTAATGCCATAAATGCGGTAGATCAGAGTCGGAACCATAGAGGGAGTTGGCACATTACTGTCGTGCGACTAAAGTAAAGTCAAACAACAACAAAAACGGTGGGATCGAAACGGGAATGGAAGTTGATTCAGAAACTTTGTCCAAGTTGCGAGTTTGGTTCTGGTTTTGGTTCTGATTTCGCCAACAAAGAAGAAAGAAAAAGCTAATAAAAACACGAAGACCGAAACAAGAAAACCCATCACCGATCTTAAGTCCAAACGAACAAACCAAAAGGCAGAGGTGGAATGGGAACAAATTTGAGACTTATGAATAAACCTCAGACTTAACATCCTCTCTGGCTCTGGCTCCGACAAAGACAAAAGAAAAGACAACCAGGATTGGGATCAGAATGGAATCCTAAAAATAAGTTTCAAACTTGATTCCGTTCTGGTTCCAGTTCCGACAAAACAACAAAAGAAAAATAAAGTGTTGGAGAAAATAAACTCCAAACTTTGTTCGAAAAACAACCAAGGACAAAAACATAAAAAGGGGGACCCATTTTGACCAAGACAAAAGATGGGGTGGTTATGCAAGACATAATAGATCTCCTAAAAGACTAACCAAAGGCACTCAACTTGCTCAGATTCCATGTAAGATCTGGCTATGGAGATAGCCACCCAGAATCTGAAGGCCTATGGAAAGCACAAAATACTCATAAGATCAATATGACAAGAATAAATTGTATTTTTATCAATGAATGCAAATAAAATCAATGTACAATGTGAGAGAGACCCTTGGTTATATAGCCAAGGTGAGACATAGGATTAGACAAGATCATGACAAGTGTCTTAATCTTATGTCATGAGAAAACTAATTTAATGAATCACCTAAGACATAATGATAAAATTCATCATAATATTATTATAAGTGTCTTAATTTTATGATATGAGACATAAAGTGATAAAATCCTATATGAAACCTAAGTAAACTTAAGTGATAGGATGTGAAAGGAACCTAATGGTGGAACTAGTTACGTAATATCCTTATTTACACCAACAAATATAAATAAAAAATTCACCCGTCTTTTAATAAAATTAGGTGATGATCTATTGGCATTGGTCGACTCTTTATGAGTAGTTGGGAGTTTTCACCGAATCTTGTGTATGCATACAATTGGTTACTTTCTTTCTCCCCTAATGTTGGACAAAATCCATATGAACATATCAAGGTTTGTAAAGAATTAATGATACAAAATTAGATTAGTTAAGAGAATTTGGCTTGCCTTCTTGTGAATACATTCCATGATGCAATTTTTTATTAATTTGCATCCCTTGCACCAAATTCCATACGCTCGTGGATAAATTTAGAGATTGCATTCTTCACACAATTTGGGTAAGACATACAGAAAAAGGAACCATTCATGCAATTGTAGCTAATAAAGAGACAACTTGGTGAGTCTGACATTATACTCTTTAATCAAAAACTCTCCCAAGCCCTCGAAAATGTAAACAGTATTTGCAAGCCTAGTTAAATTAGTATTTTAAAACACTATTTATGGGGAGTTGATCCAATATTTTCTACATCAATATAGGGTACATTGGGAATAGTCATGATGGGAGGTGTATTTTAGAGTATTATAACTTTGGTCCAATAAAGATATAACTATTTTCAAGGAATGAAAAATCAAGTGTACAGTGCACCTTAAGAAGATTCAATGTTTTATCAACCAAGTATGTATGGGTTATAAAAAATAATAATAATTACTCTCATCTAAGTTTAAAATTTCAACAACCACCACAAGGTAACCAATCAAGTTTTTGTTCTTTCCTTTTAGTGTTTGATGTAATTTATTTTGTTGTTCCAACAATCATAGGAAAATCCACTTGAGTATAGTGACAACTTCAATGATGAACCCAACAATAGAGTCAAGGAACAAACTTTTGAAAATAGTTAGGAGAATGAAGTTGATTTTATTATAAAAAAGGTTTTCCAACAAAAACTCAACAAGTTGAATCACTCCAACCATACCAACCAACCATGCCAGGTTTTGAGTTGGACATCCAAAGCTCTATTGAGAAGTTAAACACTCATATGAAAACCCTTGGATTTCAACATATAATTTTCCCATCAAGTGAAGAGAAGAAAGAGCACACTAGCAAGAGTGAATATAATCACAAGCATTTAGAATCCTTTGACTTGGAAGACAACCCAACAATTCTTAAATTAGAAGAAACAACAACTTGTAATGTTATTACATTTATGGACAATGATATCAAGATATGTGATATTGAGTTTTGTTGAAATAATGTTGTAAAATTGAAGTGGATGCTTGTATTACCTCAATGGTTGAATATTTGCATGTAACCACCTTATTCAATGAGGAAACATCTTCTTTATATAGCAAATGAAAAGGTACTTGTAGTGTTGATTTGTGTATGCATATGTGGATGGTAAGTCATAAATTTAATTGACCTATTATCATTGACATTAGCAATGATAACAATAGTTGTTCCAAGTGAACCAATGTAGCATTTGGATGTTGACTTTTCCCAAAAGCGGGTCATGAACTCCTAGGAAATTTTGGGCCAAGGTCCAAGCCTCAAATTTGGAGTGGGATGAGTGAGAAGAGTTGTTCCAACTATGATCAAATGGGTACTCCACCATTTTAAAGTCACATCACAAGACCCACCTAGCATTAGGGAGGTGAAGACAAAGTCGTTCCCAAAGAAAGGTTATTTTAAAGGGAAAGTTAGGAGCATACATAGAACACAACCCAACAAGTGTGCCACTATGGAGTAAAGTTATAAGATAAAAAATATATATAAAAAGATTAATTTGTAAAAGATATATATTTCAATCTTAATTTTTAATATTTTATTTTTTTATGTTTTTTTTTCATTGTTTAAATTGTAAGTGGGAGACTCATTAATATGGATAGGTGCAATGGTTATTTGCAAGGCTATGTGCAACCATATATGAAAGTGTGGCTTACCAAAGACTTAACAATCAAGCAATCAATATGTAGATTTGTTTCAAAAATTTGGAGGGCATAAATAACATTATTTAAATACATAAGTATTAATTTATGTTAGAATAATATTGACAATTGAATCAACATCTTATATGGTGCAATTAGAGAGGTTACTAATATACATATCTTTGATTCCATGTAAAAACCACTGAAAAATAATATCTATTTTTAAATAGATTTGTGATTTGAACGAAATAGACACCTCAAAAATACTAACTTTTACATATACCTTTTAAAATAGATTTGTCAATTAAATTAATCCACCCCAACAACTAAATATGAAAAATATATAAAAAGTAAACCGTACATAGTTAATTTTACTCATAAAACATCAAAATATTCATCGAATGCTACGGCGTGCCTAATTCTGATTTTCCTTGCCTAATTCTGATTGTGTGTAAGCAAAAGTAAGAATAAAGACAAAAGTATTAATCAATGCTCCACAACTTTAGGATTAAATAAAATAAAATTGCGTCCATCATGTGATCTGTGTATGTACAGGATTCAAATTTAATTATTAATTTTTCATCTTTTAGAAAATGACAATGTTGAAATTTAAATAACAATTACAATATTTTTTTGTCTTAATTGATATATTTAATTTAATATTGTTTTAAAATTTGATAATAATTACACAATACTTAACGCCGTCCCATCTGACGTTGAAAGCCTAGAGGCGGGAGACTTGGTAGCTTTAGCCGTTAGTCAAATGTAAATTTACCGTATGGTCTAAAGTCAAAAGCATTCCCACATAATAAGGGTTTTAGGTTATTTCACATGGCCAAAACAATCACATATCTAGGTATTGATGTTAATGGAAAATGATGCCCCCCCAACCCTCTCTAAATACCTATTAGGAATACAATATTTGTTACTCTTAACCTATATTTTATATATTGTATAAGCTTTGACAATTATATTTGTATAAATTTAAGTTTGGAGGTTGTTCGTATTGAGTGTTGTATTTGTTATCAATTTGATTTGGTACAATAAATAAATGTTTTTTATTAGATTAGTAAGGAAGGGTTGTGATCTCGAACATCAACATAACATAGTAGAAACAACTCAAATAAACATAGTGGCAAACAACATCCAGTTAAACATTCAAAAGCATCAAAACCATACTAACAAATAAACAAATGTTATAATAATACTTAGTGTGATCCTAATAAAATGCTACTCCTAATGTGAGATGCTAGACAAAACTAATAATGCAATGAGAAGAAGTAACAAGATAAAATGGAACCTCAATAAGATTAGCCTAAGAAAATGGACAATATGAAAGCAAGATAAAACAAATGGAATGCTTCTTATACCTTCATGTTGTTGTTTCCTTGGTTGGCCCTTGATCTTTGAAGTCTTGTGTGCTCCTTGGATGGCAATGAAGTTGAAGAATGGATGCAAGATGAATTGATGATGCTAAATGTTATGATAAATGAGAGCTTGAATGACAATTTTGCAAGAGTTTTGTTGCAAAAGATTTTGATCCTTAAAATGAGAGAAATGAGGGGATATTTATAGGCTAATTGGAATTCTCTAGAGAATTCAACGGTTGGGATTGATCCAACAAGATCAAGATGAAGGGCTATGGTGAGTTGAAGACTCACAAGCCCTCACATCTTGACATGTGGAATGTGAGATGTCTTAGGGTGGAGTGATGTGGAAATGAGGTGAAAGGGAAGTATATGAGGTGGATTTTGGGGGATGAGAAGATTCCTTGGAAGAATAAAAGTGAATTAAAAATTCACAATGATTAGAAGAATCGAGTGGATAAGAGAGGGTCTCCAAAAAGCTGGAGATTTGTCACATGTGGGTGATGTGGCAAGTCCAAGGTTCTAGAAGCCCTTGGCACATATGAAGTGACAAGTCAAGGCTTCTAGAATCTTGCATGGGGGATGAGGAAGACCTTGGAAAGACAAAAGTGAATTAAAAATTCACATAGGGAAAAGGGGAACCTTGGTTAAATAAATGTGAATTAAAAATTCACATGGGGAAGGGAGTCCAGGTTAAAAATGGTAAGTGGGAAGGTTGACTAGAAAAAGTAAGCCAAACGTGGCTAATAATTCTTATAAGGTTGTGCAAACATAGGATTAAGATAATTAATGAGGGATTAGAGGCAAATGGAAGATTATGGAGGATGTGACACTTAATCTTGATTAAGTGGTGCACATTCTAATTACAGATTAATTAATTTAATCCGGATTAGAAGAGGGTTATGGAGAATGTGACAAGGAGAGAGAAAAAAGGGGAATTAAAAAACTAAATTAAATAATTTGTCATATTTATTTAATTTAGAGAAGAACAGGGTGTAAGGTAAAGTATTTTATTTAATTACATACTTTAGGAACCTTAGGCAGAAAATGAAATAATGATTAAATAAATTATTTAATCACTGTTAATGGAATAGATGAATATAACATACGATTTTGATCATATGGAAGTGATCAAATTTGGATGTCTACACTTAGTATAATATTTTGTATAATTCTTGAAATTAATTTAAGTATTAGTGTAGTGGGTAGATTAATATTGAATAAAAAGAATTAGTAAGAGTAAAAAAAATGTATTCAATAATTTTTTTAGACAAATTATATTTGTGTTCATTTTTATCAAATAATATGCATTTGTCTTTTATCAATATTGTAAAACTAAAATAAATAAAACTTTTAATTATTTTGATAAAATAATTGAAATTAATAACTCCTAATGTAGTAAAAATAGAATAATTCTTAAATAATTCTAAAGTAAAATTAATGCAGTTTCATCATTACACAATTAGGTGTTAGACCCTTCACTACATTCATAATGAGTTATTAAGAGAGCAAGGCTTTGGAAAAGATCCAATTTTAGCCCTTCTAGTAGACCAATAACTTTTTCTCTTTAGATGCATGTATAGATTTAGCCTGATGAAGCTCAGGGAGGTGGGAGGAGAGAAATAGCTACATTTTACTATCTGTGCAATGGATTTTTATCTTTTGACCCTTTCTTAGATGTTGTTAAAATTTAAAATAGATACTACAAGAAGTTGTCTACTTTTGTTCAATTGTAGATATCATTAATTGGTGTAATAACATAATGTTATATTGTTTATTCTTATTTAGTAATTTAATTCAATATGGGATGCATAAAAAATAAAACTACTAGAACTTTCTTAAAAACATATGCATGCCTAGCATAGAGCCCCTCCTCTATCTTCAATGTTCTTTTTGTTACAATGGGTTTTAAACTTTTAAATATGTGCATAATTTTGTTTATTTGGATAGATTAAGCAATTTTTGGAATACTTTGTTCTCTAGCTTCTACGCTGTAGGTTTTGAACTTTGACACTATTTATCCTTAAAGTCTATTCATAAAGTGATAGATAGATCTAACATGGTCTTGGTTCCTAAGATTTTCTTTTTCTAATTCAAGGAGCTATTGTAACTTGGACTCTTATAGCCATTAGTAACTAAATATCATCTAATTAGAGATAACCACTTAATCAAGTAAAATATTGTGAAAAAGCTATAGGATCACTTTTAGGAAGCATTTACTTAGGAAAGCTTAAATATCGTCCCTTTTAAAGAGGCAACCAAACCTATTTGATGGCAATGAATATAACAAGAACATTATTTTCTTAGGAACAAAATATGAAGAGAAAGGGACTAAGAAAACCTTTAAAAGGATCTAGGAATCATAGATGCATCACTCTAGTTTCTAAAATTCTAATAGAAATGATCTAATCATGTCACAAGTAGAATATTTTGTTGCATAATATATATTTTAATTTCTCCCACTAGTTTATATAAAAAATATTATTTTTGTTTAGTTGGCTCTTTGTACAATCTAGTAATGAGCACAAAATTATAGGTGATTCCCATCCATGGTAACATCCAATAGAATAAGAAATTGAATATGACAAGTCCAGTTTTAGAATCATGTTCCTATAGACTCTACACTCATTGCACCATCTATTGTAATCATATGACCATGTTTGGGTACCTCAACATAAATCTCACCTTCATGAATGTTTGAAGAGCTCAAATTGATTTCATCAAGCAACCTTTCGTTGATAGTTATAATGTCTTTCTATAGTGGAATACTAAGAATATTAGACCCTACTTGAGCAACTATATCTTGAAGAGGAAACACTTATTGTGAAGATGAAATAGGTACAAAGTCATGAGTTTATTGGAGTAATGCAATTACCCATGAATCTAAAGGAACTTTAGTAGCTTGGAAAAGTGAAGTCTTACAAAGTGGACATTTGGTGTTGTTTGCAAGCCAATGACCTACACACTCTAACTGAAAGACATCCCACAAACATGTAGCAATTGTGACTTCTCATTCAACTCATAATCCCCTAAACAAATAACACATATGTATGTAAATCTACAATAGTGAGTCCCAAACTTGGGACATTAGATTTTTCAATTCAAATGGAGGTGAAAAGTAGGAAATATAATTGTTTGAAGACATTTCTTAAAATGGGGCACCTTTGTTTGAAGTTTTTGCAAAAAATGTTTGAGAGAATGGTTTCTTCATTTGAAGATTGCCTTCGTTTGAAGGCATCATTTTATTGATTTAAAAATAATAAAATAATACCTTTGCATGAAGGCAATCTTCAAACGAAGGTATTATTTTATTATTTTAAAATAGTATCTTTTGACATGAATTTTAAAAAATTGGGTCCAACCAAAAGTATCTTTGAACAAAGGTATCTAAAAAAAAGGTTTGTTTGAATTATTTCAACAACAAAAAAGGATGTATACAAAAATAGTTATGTTGTATGGTATAAACCTATGTCTAAATTATAATTAATCTCACTTCAAAAATTAATTGAAAAAATATGCAACAAAAATATATGAAAAAATATATGCACACTAGATATTAATGTACGAATCTATGTTTACAAGTTTATAATTTTATCCTTTTTATAAAAAAGTTATGTTGTATCCAATATAAACGTCACTTTTAAAAATATCGTTAACTATAAAAAAGTTATTAAGAGTTACATAAAAAATTCACAAATTATTTCTTTAAAAAAAAAAACAATTAAAATCTACACATGAATTCTCAAAAATTACTAGTTCACATCATCTTCAAATTATTAATGGTTTTATTGTTATAGATGTGAAAAAGTAAAAATTTGATTTAAAATATCAATTTTAATATCTCACTTTACTAAAAAAAATGAAACATACTATTGTAGGATCATACATATATATTGAACACAACAATGAGTCTCTAACACAAAGACTAAGTATTTTATCAACAAATATAATGATTCTCAATATTCATCATAAAATACAGTCTTAATTCAACTAATTGCTTGACATATTCCTCTGACTAGTTCTTTCATATGGCTAGCAAGCCTCATATTCCACTCTAAACTATAAAATTATATTACCACATTTATTTATTTCCTAAGTGACGATTATTACTATTTCTTTCCTAAGTGACGATTATTACTATTTTTTCCTTTTTTGAACATGGCTTTTGGAGCTTCATGGTTAGCACTTTCCAAATAATATGTAGTTGAGTGATTTTGCCTATTTTTATTTACTTAAGATTTTATTTTTTCTAAATATCCTGTTTAAGAGTTATTTTATTTTCTTTAAAATTATTTTATTTATTTGTACATTGTTTACTTTTTCCCATTTATTTAAGAATTGTTTTGTTTTTTGGATTTATTTTTAATTTAATTTATTTTTTTATATTTTTAAGTATAAAATATATATTAATTTTTAATTAAACTTTAAAATTCATAGTGTTAATAATTATATATTTTTGTTTTATAAAATCAATAAATTTTTAATTATGTCAAAGGCATGTCTTTATTTGAGTTTGTGAAGCTCACTTTGCCCGTCAACGACTCACAAGCCTCGAGAGGCCCTGCAAGGGGGTTTAATGAATTTCAATCGTGCATCATTTTTCGTAATTTTTTCGGCGGTGAATGAAATGTCGGCCCAAACAAAAGTCGAATAAATATATCGTACCCTGTTGTTTAATTAGTACCCGCTGATAGAGAAGATGTGACTACAAAAACCTGATGGATGACAAAGCCTCTAGGAGTTAATGATAGCCGACAAGAGTGAATAAACGATCGACAGAAAATGAAGAACCCGACGATGCAGTCGATGCAAAGGAGTACACCGAAATGAGATCAATGCAAATTTGATGCAGGCTGTAGGCTGCAGATGATTTGAAAAGTTGGACGCCGATGGAGATTAAATGTTGGTCGATAAAAGATTGTCGACGACCAACGATAATGATGACGACGTGATTATGAAGAACCTGACGGATGGAGGGTCGACAAGTGGGCTGACCGAAGTATCGATTGGGAGCTTCAACCAGTACTTCCACCTAGCGATAGGTACAATATGCCAGAGAGGATTGTCGATTCTCAGAATATACCGCCGAAAACAATAAACATATAAATAATAAATATAATATAATAATAAATACATAAAATAATGACATAAATAATAAATATTTATATAATAATATAATAGTTAATATATTAATAATAATATACAAATAAATTATATAAATTAATAATAATATTAAAATCAATAAATTTATAATATAATTTATAAATTATAAATTTTAATTTTAATATAAATTATAAAAATGTAAATTAATAAATATAATAATATAAAAAAAATGAATAATAATATTAAAATCATTTTCTAAATGATCTATCAATTGATCTTATTTTCTACACAAATGTGTGCAAAAAATAAACCAAATTTTTCCTAATTGACCTTTTACACCCCTTCGATGTACCCATTGCACAAGGTGCGATAATTAGTTATTAATTTATTTTAAAAAATAATTAATACAATAATATAAATATTGTACTAAATGTGTATGGTTTTCACTAGCCTAATAAAATTACCATCTAGTTTTAACACATTTTTATTACATGAATTTGGTTTTAAGATAGATTCACCAATGTCATGTTGCAACTCATGTCCTATAGATAAAATCCATTGAATTTTAAATTCACATCCATGAAAAAGAGTTTGTAGGTGAGGTTTATTTGTTGTGTTAGGGTTTTGTCTTTGTTGTCATTGGTTTATATCCCCTTGATGTCATACTACTTTCTGAAGTGAGAATTGGCATTGATTCTTTGTATTTATTGTAATGCCTTCTAGGTTGCCATGCCTATGGGCACTTTTTGCCCCTTCCAAATGACATCAACCTTTAGGAATTCTACAATTATTATTGCAGTGAAATTTTTGATGATGTGCAATAAAGGCTCCCTTTCTCAAGTGTTATAGGATTTTTTTTCTCAATGTGTTCCATGAGATACATCCACCAAAACACCCCTAGATGTGGTTCTTCTCATTCCCGAGTTTGATGGTGCATGCATTGCTAGTTTTTTAAAAGTACTTTGATAGGTTATTTTATGGGAAGAGACCCCCTAAAAGCATGTTGAAAGACTAGGTGACCAAGGCTTGGGTTCCACATGGGATTTTCTTTGATGCCATGCAAAACCTTACCGAGAGTTTTTTCCTTTTTTTAAATTTTCCAAAGCAAGTCATGTTGAGGTTATTCTTAAGCATGGCCCTTAATATGTTTGGTTTTCCTTGTTAGTGTTCTCACCCTGGACAAGAGATTTCCTTGTCTCAAATGAGAAATATCTTTGTTTCCCTATTTTGGTGGTGTTCCTTGGGTTTCCCTTACCATGATGGAATTTATTAACCAAAATGACCTCTTCCTTAGGCACTATCATTTGTGTTGAACCAAAAAAGTTCTTTTTAGCTTGATCCTATAAAAGAGTATATGTTAAAGTTGACCTCTCTAAGGATCTCAAGGAGATGATTAATATGCATATTGGAAAAATGAAGTATGCTCAATGTGCCATCTATTTGAACTTACCAAATACTTGTTATTGTTGCAAATCCTCTAAGCATAAGATTTGAGACTTCCCTTTGGATACTTCCCACACCAAGTTCACTACTTAACCAATAGCTAAAAATACACTTTTACATAAAAGAGGATTGATGGTCTATTATGGTTAGTTGTAAATGCAATAATAATGGTAATAGCAATGCTTCACTTGAGTCATCTATCGTATTTGGTGGAAATATTTTAAAAAACCAAGGTGTAGTTTCAAAACCTCAAACCATAGCGAAATATTTTGTTTCCTCTCATGGGGAAACATTTGTTGATGTGGATAATTTCAAATTCACTCGAGCACCACTAGTGGCATTTTCAATAAGTCATCACTGCTCACTACACTTCAAAACTTGTAGTGGTTCAAAAGAAATCTCATGTAACCCACTTAAGATACTAGAAAAGGAGAACATGTGCTAGAAAAATGGTGACCTATTCAACGTTTCATTCATATAGGCAGTTTTAATTCAAAGGAGGAGTTTTTTTGTAAAATAGTTATTCATATTTGAATGAGTTGGAACACAATGGTACAACCCTCAATAGTCACACAAGAATTTTATGTCCTAGAATGTTTGAGGTCTAATGGGCCTCCCAAAACGTATTCCATGCATGACGCTTGGTAAATATTTATAATTCTAGACGTTTCCTATATGAAAGAGGTTGAATTTACTATTTTTTTCTTTTTGTTGCATGTTGTGTTATTTGGCCTGCTAGCAATTTTTTGTAGCAATCACGAGATAGTTCAAGGTGGTTTCATCACATTTCTATCTCTTATGTGGCATCAACATAGTTGACGAAGGATGTGACCCCACTAATCATGCATGTTGTGGGCTCTTTTCAACATTAATAATAATTCAATTGGAATTATTAATGTCGATGCCTTGAATGATGTAGTTGAGTAATCTTCCCACTAGAGACGAACTAAAAATTCAATATTTGTTAGTACTTGGGTTCTATCTAGGGATTTCAATAGGATTGAGATGGCCTATGATAAATGTGGGGCCTTTCCTATAAGTTGGAAAGTTGGAAAAAGAGAGCTTTGATACCTTATGCATAATACATTAGGGCTATTTGATCCCAATATTGGCTACTACCATGATCATACATCATGGTACACATGGAGAAACTTTAGAGTGGGCCCTAAAAGGGTCCTTAAGTGGCTTAATCATTCCATGTTTTCAACTTAGTCATTATTCTCCTTTGTTAGTTTTTCCCTTACCAATTAAGTCTTTTGTTTGATGTTGTCCTTTTGGACCACTATTCAATATAGTTTTGTACTAAATGGAAAACTTGCCAAACCCACCATGAAGACTCATTTTTCTAAACATGTCACTACTTTCTCACAAAGCCACATTAGCTCATATTCAACATGATTACAATCTAGAGCAATGTCTTGTACATGAGATATGTTGGACAACTTGGTGGAATGATTCTATCAAACATACTTTATACTTCCTACACATTTATGGGTTCTAACTTACCTTTTTTTATTATTCATACAAGACCACCACCTTAGATATTTTCCAAGGCACCACCACTCTGGAAAAATAACCCTTTGATTTAGAGGCTTAGTTGTGTGTTTCAAATCTCCTTCACTCGAATTAGGTTGTTGATGCCCATGCCACCCATGCGGCCCAAATTAAAGCTCAACTTCACTATATTAAAATTGGAGATTGGGTCTCTAAGGAATTTTTCCTAGATCTTCAAACTCATCATACATCTCAATCCATTAAGAAAATTAAGGATAGTTAGTATCTTCTAAGAGAGCTTGCTAACATTCTTCAAGATTTTCCCAATATTATAAGCAAGTTTTTATAGCCAACGATCACACTCCTACTTGATTCATTACTCTACAATAATGTCTAAATTTTTTTCCTTGTCAAGTTTCCACATTTCAACACATTCTTTGTGATCAACTTATCACAACGAAAGACCTACATAAGGTTGTATTATCCACGTCGAATGAAAAATCTATTTACTTTGATGGATTCCACTATGAATTTTATAAAAAAAATGGGATATTGTGGGGGTAGATATGTATTGAGTGTATTTAGAAGCATTTAGTAAAAATTGTATATGTAACATGATAAATGAAGGTGACATTAAGTTCATACCTAAACCCGATGACCTAGATAATATATATAATTGGTCATGCATCACCTTGCCAAATGTATCCTACAAGATCATCATTAAATCCTATGCACTCAGCTTAAGTGTCTTCTTCCATAATTTATTCATTTGGAATAAACTAGATTTCTTAAGTTTAAGTACGTCATTTACAACATTATTGTTGTCTAGGAAAGGATGGAATGGGCTCAATGCTCCCAACAACCTATAATATTTCTTAAAGTTAATTTTTCTAGGGCATAGGAAAATTTAATTGGCTTTAATTCTTGCCATGCTTTAGGTGTTGGGTTTTGGGTCCTATTGTGCACACTCTATTAAGATGTTCTTCACATATACCTTTTCTTTAACTACCATTAATGAGCAAAAATCTAACTCTTTTGAGCTATTTTGGTCTATCCACAAGGCTTATTCTTCAACCCCTGTACTTTATGTGCTTACTAATAAAGATGGATATTTTTTGACCCATGTAATCTCCTAGAAGTTAGTCAAGAGAATTGTATTTACTAATTTATCTAATTAGCTTGTTAATGGCCACTTTGCAGATGATTATATTCTTACTTTAATTGAAGAAAATGACTATTTCAAATAGGCCCTTCATTTCCTTGGCATATTCTTCTAGGCCTCAAGCTCTATTACTCAATGGTAAAAGACTCAATGTTATAGGAAATAATTTCTTCCTAAACCTAGTTGTTTAGATTCTTTTGATTTGAAATGGATTGATCATGGGGATATTTTCAAATCTCTTAGCATTCCCTTTACTTTTCATTCCTCTCTTATTGTTTTCTGATTATCTATTATTTCTAGAATAGAGGAATTAGGGTTGCTGGATTACTGAAACCCTCTCTGAGGTTGACAAGTTTCAAGTGTGATATAACATTCTAGTCACTACTCATGTTTATTCTTCTTCTTGTTGGGTTCCTTCTAAGGCTTCATTTCTAAAACTTGATAATATGCTCAAAGATTTTCTTTGGGCCTATTTTCATAAGAACAAAATCTTTCACTAAGTGGCTTAGAAATTTTGCTATCTCCCTCATGATGATGGAGATTTGGGCTTACTCTCAATCAATCACCAAGGCATTGCTCTTTTGTTCTAAATGGATCATTAGTGCCTTAGAAGATGAGGATTCCTATAAAAATTTCATACTACATTGTATTTCTTCTGGAGTGCCCTCTAGGCATCCAACTTGGAAAGGTATTGGGCTTCATACTCTTCTCACTATGAAGGAACCCATTCAAATCCAAGGTGCATTTGTTATCAAGAACATCTAGAAGGCTTGGGAATCCATCAACCTTTGGCTTCTATGGGCTAGCAATGAATTTTGCAATAACCTCTCTATTAAACAAGAGTCTATTTCATGGTCTTCAATTTTTAAATATTAAGACCATCCTTTAGATGAATCCCCTTAGTTCCATGCTTTGAATTTTTATAAACAAGGAGTCAAATCGTTAGAAGATATTTTCAATAGAACTATGTCAAGAATTTCTTATCCTAGCCTAAGGCTAAGTTAAAATTTTAGCTTTCCAACCATGATTGTGAGCCCTATTAGACATTTTTTGATGTATTTCTCCCTAACATGGTTCAAAAAGTGGTGTTAGGAAATTTAAGTCCTAGTGGAAAGATTAAAAATTGTATCTTGATAAACCATTTCACAATTATTGACTATACAAGAGATATTTATGGCTTACACCTCATCTCCCTATGGTGGCTCTATTAAGTCATGAATGACATCTTCAATCCTCTATGGGAACTGGACACCACAAATTTAAGCTTATTTTGTCAACTATTCTTGAGCCCAAGTTGACTCATTTTTCCTAGTGTATTCTTTATCAATGTTTTTTTGTTTGATTCCCATTTATCTCATTTGGGATTTTCTTGATCCCCATTATCCATTTTTTAGGAATTGTAAAACTCTTAAAGCACCTTTTTAAGTTCTACACTAGAGCCTTAGTAGTCTTGGACTTGGATCCGTGATTTTTTCAATCCTTTTAGGCATGACCTCTTTCATAGCACATGGTTTTGGTATTAGATTGGCCTTACCTCCCTTTCAAATTTACCCAAATTTGACATGCTTTAAGGGTGGAGATTCTCTTTAGCATTTGAAAAGATTTTTAAAATTTTACAAGTACTATTGATGTTCATTTCTCATCACTTGCTCATTAATATTTGAAAAATATTCATTCTAAGGAGCAAAGTCAACTTCAATTATGCTTGTCACAATTGTATCCACTTGCAATCAAATTTGGAGTCAAGCTCAACACTAACAATTATAATCTTTATTGGCTCAATAAAATCACCATCTATTTAGCTTGCAAGAATATAGCTCTAAACCCCCTTATGTATTTGACTTCAAGATGTTATCGAACACCAACTTCAAAACCATTGTCATAACTTATTTATCAATTATAGAACAAATACTATTATGACAACACTTCAAAGAAAGACACTTCCCACTATGTGACATTTGTTTAATATAAATGTACTTTTATTTTAAATATTCATTAGTGTCAAAGGAGGTGATTAATATATCTATTATGTTAATTTTTATCAATTATAATTTCATTAAATAATAATATGCAAATACAATTTGGAAAAGAATCCCACTGAAAAATGCTACATACTTTATAAATTAATATATTATTTAAAATTATTTTATTTTACTTTAGAACTATTTATTTATTTTATCTACATTATTTATTTTATTTATACCTAAAGACATTTTAAATAACATAAAATAGTTTTAAAATAAAATAAAATAATCCTTTAAATACATAATTATATAAATAAAACAAAATGATTTTTAAATAATTTTAAATTATAAGAATAACTCAGTAAATAAAATAATCCAATACTGTTATTTCTTGGCTTTTGACTTCTCGGTAGATGTTTTTAATATATCTATAATAGTTTATGTATTTAATTTTTTATTTTATAACTATTCGACATTGATTCAGGAGCAACATGAGACTACGTATTTGGACAAGAAACCAGACAGTTGTTTCAAGACTGAAATTTTCATCTTGCATGGGATCACTAGCTTAGGAGTTTATAAAAAGACAATACCCACCTGCTGTTCCTACTTCAACCTGCACAGGCAGGAAGAGCCAAATTATGGAGCATGTTTCCTCCTCCCCTTGTGAATTCCCACTCCTCAATGATATTACCAACATAGCTGAGGATGGATCTACAGACCTCCTTGGAAGGCCTGTCACCAGATTTCGCACAGGAGGATGGACAGCATCTCTTTTCATCATTACTGTTGAAATTGCAGAGAGATTGGCCTACTCTGGTATTTCTTCCAACTTGATCACATATCTCACAACTGTAATGCAACAGACCACTGCTACTGCTGCAAAAAATGTTAATCTCTGGGGGACTGCTGTATCCATGTTTCCTCTAATTGGAGCATTTATTGCAGATTCCTTTTTGGGTCGGTATTGGACTATTCTTCTGTCATCTCTTCTTTATGTGCTGGTCAGTTTGCTTGGAACCCAAATCCTATTTCTATTGCATTCTGTTTCATTATTAGCGAATTCTGCATTTTTAACATACAGAGTGCATTTCATTGAACTAAATGGCAACCATAATAAGTTTTCAGGAAGTCCACCAGAGTTTCAATCACTTGCAGAAATATTGGATTTAGCATCTTCAAGATAGCAAAGATAACATTTTCCTCAGTGATATTGTAAAAGGAAAAAAATGAAGTTGATCTTTGAGTACCTTTCTCCAATATTAGCCTATAAATATACATGTACTCTTTCTGTATAAAATTTGAAAAGATCTGCTTACCGTTTCAAACTCCTAAAGATATTTCCAGTTGCTTAAAATTTTCCCTGCTTTTGGCTAAGTGCATTTGTTCACAAAAAGAGGTTACCTTGCTGAATATCTCGTTTAGGACTTTTAGTTAGGAATTCAGAAATACCAGGAAAGCGAGTATCTTTCAGTTTGATGTTTTAGTTACCTGGAAAGCAAGTGCCTTGCTGAAGATCCAAGTTTGGGCTTTTAGTTATAAACTCATGCACAATTAAGAAGAGCAGAAATTTGGCTTGGTTTTCTGTTTGATTTACAAATAGTTGGGCTTTCGAGAAAATGGCTAAAACTAATCAGTGAGATGTTCTCTGGCTGCAGGGGTTACTCTGTTTAACTCTTTCAGCTTCTTTGACGTTCCTTAGCCCATCCTCACGCAACGAAACATCAATTTTTTGCCCCAGACCTTCAGCGTTTCAGGTGAGGTTTTTCTTTGTTTCCCTATACATGGTTGCTTTGGGTGAAGGAGGTCACAGACCTTGTTTACAAGCATTTGGCGCTGATCAATTTGATGAGGGAAATCCAACAGAGAGGAAGTATAAGAGTTCATTCTTCAATTGGTGGTATTTCGGTATATGCACTGGCTCAATTTCAGCTGTTTCTGTGCTTGTGTACATTCAAGAAAATGTTGGGTGGGGTTTGGGTTTTGGCATTCCAACTATAGCCATGGGAATAGCATTCTCTGTTTTCTTGTGTGGGAAAAGAATGTACCGGCATAAACTGCCTTCTGTCAGTCCAGTAACTCGAATTGCTCAAGTTTTTGTTGCAGTGATTCGCAAGTGGAATGTTTCTATGAGTATTCCTTCTCATGGAGAACAAAAGTTGTATGTAACTCAAGAATTTTGTAAGGGTGAAACAAGAAAGCTTATGCCCACAAACCAATTCAGGTAATCCTCTTTCTACATGGTTATATGCATGTAATTATACTGCTGCATGATCCAAAGCATCGAATGAAAAAACATGCACAGTTGAGTTCGGACGCTATCTTATCAATACTGTTGTGTGTCAACCGAAAGAATCACAAATAGCCCTAGTTTTGTTTTGTTTTATTATCAAAATTTATGATTTTTAAAATGGAATTGACAAACTCTGAAAATAAGTATCTGCTGTTTTGTAGGCTTCTTGATAAAGCAACAGTCGCAACTGGTTTAGACTATGAACATAAAACAAATATAGATTGGAGCCTATGCACTGTCACACAGGTTGAAGAGGTGAAACTTGTTTTAAGGTTACTACCCATTTGGATGGCTTGTTTGATGTATGGGATAGTTTTTCAACAATCTTCAACATTTTTCACAAAACAGGGCGCCACAATGAATAGGAGGATCAGTGGAAATTTTGAAATTCCTGCAGCAACCTTGCAAATCTTTATTACCCTGACTATTCTTGTGCTGGTGCCCATGTATGATAGAATCTTTGTTCCACTTGCCAGAAGTATAACTGGAAACGATCGTGGTATAACTCTGCTTCAGAGAATAGGTGTTGGTATATTCTTTTCTGTTATTGCCATGGTCTTTGCAGCATTGGTAGAAATGAAAAGGCTCCAAGCGGCAAAGGAATATAGATTGGTAGACATGCCCCATGCAACAATTCCCTTGAGCATTTTTTGGATGCTTCCACAATATATTCTGTTTGGCATATCTGAAACGTTTGCAATGATAGGCTTGCAAGAGTACTTTTATGATCAGATGCCTGACACAATGAGAAGCTTGGGAATTGCTCTTTATTTGAGTGTATTTGGAGTTGGCAGTTTTTTTAGCAGTATTCTTATTTCTCTTATTGAGAAAGTGAGTAGCACAGGCAATAAACAGAACTGGTTTGCAGACAACCTAAACAAAGCACATTTGGACTACTACTACTGGCTTTTGGCTGCATTGAGTGCACTATTTCTATGCATCTATCTTGCTTTTTCCAGTTGCTTTATTTACAAGAAAGTAGAGAGCAACGATGAAGAGATATCCTGATCATCAAGAACTTTGCCCTGTGTAATTCAGAATTTTATGATCACCTTATCAACCCTAGAAAGATGTAACATATATGTTGTTTATGCAACATACATCTGAAAATATTGTAGTATATATGTGCCAATCTGTTTCTTTGGAACATGAAGTCACTATGATTTAGAATATCAAGAATTATTTTCCTTCTATTTCAAATTCTGATTATAGAAGCTGGAAGAGTAGTGTATTTTATGAAGCCAAAAACAGAAGCATAGAAATTCACACTGATGCAGCATCAAGGTATGCAAAAAGGATTGAATCAATTTCCACAAATAATGGAAACAGTTAAGGTTTAAGTTGGTGACCAGCGGAAGTCAAATATAAAATGCAGGATCTGTTGACTTATTAATCATCAGGGTTAACATATTTGTAAATTTTCTAAAATATGTGGCAGTTCTTCTTGCTTATAAAATAATGTAAACTATTTTATAAACATTCTTATGTAACACAATGAAATATAATAATAATCTATTTTTCTTCTACTTTGTTTGTCAGTAACAAGATTGACAGACAATATTGAAGCATTATAAACCAGTGATAACAATTAGATGAAATCAAAGAAATGGAGTCCTTTACAAATTGAAAACTAATCGACAATACCATGAGTCCACATAAACCTTATTTTGTGCACTAAACCTTAATATGAGAAAAGATGAGAATCTTATTCAATTTCTACTCTACTATGTTTGGGCTTAATAAGATAAAAAGATAATATTGAAACATTATGAACCATGGATAGCAATTAGGTGAAATTAGAGAAATGAAATCTTCTAAAAATTCAAAACTAATCGACAAAGTATATCTACTCTGATTCCATATAAACCTTATTTTGTGCACTGATCCTTGAATATGAGAAAAGATGAGAATCTTATCCAAGTTCCTCATATTTGAAAGAAGCACAAGCAACACACTCATTAATGATGAATAAAAGATTTTATAGGAAAGATGCAATTAAAATGCATATTAATTAATAAAATATGTCTAGTTATCAATGATTATGATGGTTGATCAATTTGAATAGATGTGAAAGATAATCAACTAGCACTATTGCATTAGTGTATTTGTCACTTGTGGCAAAAACATGATAACTAGAACAGATTCATCCTTAAATAGGCATGTTTTTGAAGTATTAAAACATGTTTTTGTTACCCGATGTTGTTACTAGTGTTGAGTTTTATGTTTCTCTTGAGTTGAACAAGTTTTGATGAAAACTAGGCATAGGAGTATTTATAGCCAAAAAATGCTAGGGGAGAGGATCCAGTAGTTGTGCACCCTAATTTCACACTTCTCAAAATCCTATGTGGAAATTTCAAATCACTCCAAATTTTTTACAGCAGCTTACTTGGCAAGTCCCCTGCTTATAACTTTCGTTTCAGGGCCACATCAGCATGCTTTTTGTCAAGGTGTCCATAAAGACCCAAAAAAAAGTGAAACCAATACTTGTGCATTCATAACATGGGTAGTTGAGCGTTGATGTGGCATCACATGATTGGTTTCTTTTTAGATCAAAGGAATACATTTTGTTTAATTATGGGTAGTCAAGTCACAACTATTGGGCATTATATAAACAACTACTATCACAACTATTGGGCATTATATTAACAACTACTATCACAACTATTGAAACATGTTCAACTAGGGATCCTTTCCCCTAAACAAAATGATTGTAATTTCTTTCATTGTTGTGCATTCTTGTCTTATGGGTCCATTTAGTTAATGGTGAAAATATTATTGATTGAACATAACTTAAATCTAAAGCTTGTATGTGATAAGTCATGAATAAAACTAATATAAGTAAAGATCACAAGCACATTGTGAATCTAAAGGTTTTATTGTTGGAATCTCCTTTAATTAATAAAAAATGTTTATACAATGATTATTCAATGTGTCCAACAAAGTTTTATTTCATAGGTTGTTTAGCACAATGGATGTATATTCTTAGATTTAATAATTAACTTGTAATAATAAAACTATTAGGAATAAAACAACATTACAATAACATAAATTCAAGAGCAAACAAAAGGACAATAACAAAGGAAATGGACTTCAATAAATAGACTTTGTGATGCATAAGTTTGGGTGACATCTATTCTAGAAGAACAATGAACTAGAGGAAAAACTTAATATGTAGGAGTAGTGGTGTCAAGTGAACTTACTTGATGAGGGAGTAGTGACATCTAACTACCATCAATTAAGAAGTGAATGAGGTAGATGTGGCACAAGTCTTCCATCAATCAAAGAGTTGACATGTGGCCATTTTTGCCAATTTATATCAAAGAGATGACATATGCTTCTATTTCTTATTTTATCTAAGTAAATTAAATAAATTACCTAAGTAAACTCAATATAAGATGCAATTATATAATTACACTAGCACCCCCTCTTAAATAAAACTTAAGAGAAAAAAGAAATTAGTCTCAATAAGATAAGCCATAATAGGTACCAATGTACGAGTAAGTGCATTGAAACAGTTTAGAGTGGGTACATGTTTCATAAAATTTGAAACCCATGGATTTGTTTTTGTTTTAGGCTTCGAAATCCACCCCTTAGCCTTGGACTTGCAAGTACAATGCCATGAAAACATCAAGATAAAAACTAACTTTAGAAATATGGCTGACAAGTTTTTTTTTAGATTTTTTTGATGAAATTAAATATGTAGTTTTTTAATAATTGGAATTGATTTTCTATTTATTGGTTAATTTGAGGAAACTAGTCCATAAACTTGAAATGTTAGGTATTAGTATTTTTTTAATAACTTTTAATTTTTAAAGTTTTTTTAAAAAACAAATTATATGACATTAATATAGACATTATTCTTTACAGAATGAAAAAACTATGCACTCAAGCTTAATTGTCTTCTTCCCTAATTGGTTCAAACCTCCATCACTAGAATTATGTTGTTGATCCCCATGCTACCCATGGGGCCCAAATCAAAGATCAACTTCACTATCTTAAGATTGGATCTATTGGGTCTCTAGGAATTTTCCCTAGATCTTCAAACTCATCATTCATCTCAAGACATTAAGAAAACTAAGGATAGTTAGTTGCTTCTAAAATAACTTGCTAACATTATCCAAGATTGTGTCCAATATTATAAGCAAGTTTTTACAGCCAACGATCACACTCCTACTTGAGTCATTACTCTACAATAATGTTTAAATTTTGTGCCTTATCAAGTTTCCACATTTCAATGCACTCTTTGTGATCAAATTATCACAATGAAAGACCTATGCAAGGTTCTATTCTCCATGCCAAATGAAAAATATCCCAACTTTGATGCATTTCCCTATGAATTTTATAAAAAAATTGAGATATTGTGGGGGTAGATATGTATCGTGTATTTAGAATTATTTAATAGAAATTATATAGGTAGCATAATTAATGAAGGTGATGTTAAGTTCATACCTAAACCTGATGACCTAGATATATATGCAATTGGTCATGCATCACCTTGCTAAATGCCTCCTACAAGATCATCGTTAAATCCTATACACTCAAGCTTAAGTGTCTTCTTCCCTAAATGTTTCATTTGGAATAAAATAGATTTATTGTGTCTAAGCACATCATTTACATCATTATTGTTGTCTAGGAAATGATGAAATGGGCTCAAAGATCCCAACAACCTATAATATTACTTAAAGCTAATTTTGCTAAGGAATATGACTAAATTGAATGGTCTTCCGTTCTTGTTATGCTTTAGGTGTTGGATTTTGGGTCCTATTGTGTGCACTCTATTGAGATGTTCTTTGCATATGTCTTTGCTTTAATAACCATTAATGACCAACAATATATCTCTTTTGAGCTATTTTGGTCTATCTACAAGGCTATCCTTCAACCCCTGTACTTTATGTGCTTACTACTAAAGGTTGTGAATATCTTTGGACCCATGTAATCTCCTAAAAGTTAGTCAAGGGAATTGTCTTAAAACTAATTTATCTGATTATCTTGTTAATGGTTACTTTGCAAATGATTCTTTTCTTACTTTAATTGAAGAAAATGATAATTTCAAATAGACCCTTCTTTTCCTTGGCATATTCTTCTAGGCCTTAAGCTTCAATATTCAATGGTAAATGACTCAACGGTATAGGAAATAGTTTCTTCCTAAGCCTAGTTGATCAAATTCTTTTGATTTGAAATGGATTTGATTGTGGGGATGTTTTCAAATCTCTTAGTGTTCCCTTTATTTTTTATGCCTCTCTTATTATTTTATGATTATCTATTATTTCTAGAATTGAGAGGAATTAGGGTTGCTAGATTACTAAAACCCCCTCTTAGTGTAAAATTTGTCTCTCGGCCACTAATTCTTTTTAAATTTCAATTAGCATCGATTGCCAACTTAACTGACCATGCATCTTTCATATGAGTTTGAAGTGCTGATTTCAAAAGTTCTCCATTCATCATGGTGATGAAAAATCATCATCACCACTTATATGCTTACATTCAAAAGTGCTAAGCTCTTATGGTTAGGGTCATCACTAGACCCAAATCTAAACCTCAAGGGTTCATGATGACTTTGCTTATGTATCCTTTCATGGAAAATTAGAGTCTTTGTAGTTCACCCACCAATGTTAAAGGGATTTCATTCTATCCTCTTGCATGAACTATCTAATCTCACCTTTAAACTAAGACCATTCATTAAGTATAAGTTATCAACTCAACCCAAATATAATAAACGACAATTTTCCATCAAGTGTTGGATACCTAAAAACATACACAAATATACAAGGGTCATATCATACCATAATCTCAAAGGTCATATGCAATGACTGTCACAAGCATACATCACATATACACAAGGTGATTAGCTCATACACATCACAAGTACAATAGTGACTGGCTCATCTGCACATCACAAGTAGAACAATGATTGTCTCATATGCATATCACAAGTACAATGGTGCCTAGCTCATGTGCATCACAAGTACAACAATGACTAGCTCCAACACACATCACATATACACAATGAATATCTCTAGCACACATAACATATACACAATGAATAGATCTAGCACACATCACATATACACAATGATTGGTCGACACATCCATAATGGATAACTAACACTTTCCCTTAGTGCATCCTAGATAGAAAAGGAATTTTGGTGCATTACACACTACATCGTGGGTCCCATCATTTTCCCAAGTCTTGTGCACCATCGAGAAATTAGGGAAACGATTCAAGGAATCCCATACTACATCGGGGGTCCATCCCCAATCCAACAAGGCCAAGTATACCATATAAGAATCGAGGAGGGGATTCGATGCATCCCATACTACACTATGGGTCCATCCTCCATCCCAAAGCTTTCCACAAGTAGTGAACCCATCCAATCTAGTGGATTCCAACTTTAATCACCTATAGGCCACCGACAACAAGTTTGTCCACCCAAGAAGAAGTAGCTTCCGATTATACCACCTTGTGACCTTAATGATATTTTCAACTATCTTCTTTACAATTCTAGGTAAAACTTGGCATTGATCACCCCTGTGATATAGGTGACTACTAGTGAACCCTCCTAATACAATGGTTAGATTTGATTATTGTTACCTGGGGGGCCATGATAGGATAACTAATCATGCAATTGTTATCATATCAAATTCCAAATAGCCCCTATTAATCCACCTTCGTGAGTTAGGTGAATGCTGACTAATCCAAAATATTCAACATTAGCTCTAGGCATCTGCCATTGGCATGGTCCAATGACAACTTGCTAACTATTACTATATATCATAACTAGGGTAGCCCCCAGAAATCCACCTCTGTAAACTAAGTGAATGTTGACTAATCCCTAGTAGTAGTTGTAGTGTAGAGAAATGTACATTGCATTTTCACACTATGTTTGGGCCTTAATTAATTAGACTTAATTGAGCTTCTAATGACCTAAATCATGCATTCCTAAGCCTTATTATTCTTGTTTTCTGAAAGGGGAACCTATATTAAATAAATGCCTACATTAATTTAAACATCTTGGAAATTGTGTGTCTTTGATGTAGGTTCCAGGACCTAGGTGAATGGGTCCTCCTTAAGTTCCAAGACCCAATTTAAAATATGTTTTTGGTGGAATTTTAATGATTCAAATTCAAGTTTCAAATGTCAGCTTATGGAATCTATTTTTTGGAAAATTAGATAAACACCTATAAACTCATAGTTATTTTATCAATTCAAAACATCTAGCACTAATGAAAATTTCACAAGAGAAAATATTATTGCCAAGAGCTTTGAAGAACAGATTTATCAAGCATCTACAAGAGCAATCAAGATCATATCATTTTGTCAAAGTTATTTGCATTCATGCATGTTTTTGGAGCTAACATTGTGATGTAGGTTTCAATCATTCTAGCATCAAATCAGTGTCAAATCAAGCATCCAATCAAGCCATTTCATGCAAGATCCAAGCCTTAGAGTGATGTGTTAGACTTTATTCCTCTAAGGACAACCATTAAGGGTTTGGTGAGTTGTGACATAGCATTGTTCATTCATCATTACTTACATTTTGTCATTATTTTATTATCAAGTTTTAATTACCAAACCGAGGTTTGACCAAGGAAAACCCTTATTTACCCAAAAATAAACATTTTTTCCTCTCTTTGTGTATGTGCAGATTTTTAGGTGAAGGATTGAAGATTGATCAAAAGAGAAATTTTGCAAAGTTTTCAAAGTTGTCAACATTGTTTCCAAGACATGAAAACTCATATCCCGAATTTATTTCCAACTTTTTGATAGTAAAACCTGGAGAAAACATAAGCTCAGATCTTGCACTAGAGGACCTTAGAAGTTGACAAAAAACCCTGTACAAAGACCCATTCACCCGAGGGAAAATGAGTCCTTGTAGGACACTCAAAACCCATTTTTCTAGGCAATTTTTCCATGTTCTACATTTCCCAAATCTATCGATAAATTATTGTTTATGTTTGTGGTATCCTTAATTTATACATTTCAAGTTTTGCATTACATAATCAAGTTCATTAAGTATTTTTATTATATCTCCCAAAAGTGCACTTCAGTCATTTATGTCATAAGAAAACAACAGATCCTCCTAATAGGTTTGACTCACCTCAAGGTTAAAATTCAATCCTATCCTTTAGAGATCTCTTTTTCTAATGAAAATAGAGAAGGTGTAAGTGTGTTTAAACCCTCACATACTCACAAGTGCCCACTTACCTTTTTCTATTTTTCAATAGCCAAAACATCGATCATTGTCATGGTCCAATGACTTCCTGTCACTACTCAAATACCCCAAAGGTTCACACTTTGGCAAGTCATACATAACATGATTCACAATATTGTTTAGATGACCTAGATACATATATCACAATCAAAAAATCCATGGGCTTATACATATATCACAATAAAAAAATCCATGGGCTTATACATATATCACAATAAAAAAATCCATGGGCTTATACATAGAGTCTTATGGGTCTAGAGTTGAATTACACAAACACATAAGAATCATATTGGACCAACAAAAGATGGATTGCACTCAACATGTGCACATAGACAAATATCGACTATAAGGTATTCAAATCCATTACTTCATTCAAATTAATATTCAAAAGAATATCATGTATTAAATATGTTATTAGATTTAGTTAACTTATTTATACCCGTATGTTATCCATTTCAACCTCAAAATAAAGTTTACAGAAGAGGAAAGGTTAAACAAGATAGGTACAACCCCATACCTTGGATTTATCCCCCCTAAACCCTCCCCCTAAGGACTTGAGATTGCAGGAGCATCCTTCACCCAAGGACTACCTATTCACCCACTTCCAAATGTGATCAAAGTCACACTTAGTTCTCCTTACACAATCTCTCAAAGGACACCTACACACAAGTTTCTCATAATCAAGGTTTTTAAAATAGTCCCCTTTAAGGATATCAAGGCCTTGAAACAAACTCCACCTACTATTATTAATCATAAACCTGCTTGAACATCCAAGGGTTTATCTTATCAACATAGGGGGTAGGATAATTACTCTATGTAAAGCTACCTTGGTTCGCACAAACCCATTAGGTTAAAAAGAGAGTTAGACTAGTTTATTACACCCTACTCATATTTTGCAAGAGTATATAATGCTAATATTGTTGATGCCAACATAAACAAGTTTTATCACACTATGATGACATTAATAAATCTTGTTTTTAATTATAAATATATATTAAACTCCATGAATCTTATTACCTACTTGTGACATCAAAAACTTCCAATTGAGGGTCAAGTATAACTTACCTTTGTCTAATTTATGACACATTATATTAATCAATGATATAATAGTCTTAAGGACGTATACCCAATTTCCCCTACTTAGTTAACTAACATTATTATTTATAATAATTTTCCAACTTGAAAAGCTTACTAATCACTTATTCCCCAACGTAGGAGTATGCAACCGTTTAGAGTTTCCCACAAGGGATGAAATGCTACATTTATTATTGACCATGCATATGATAATTATTGTATAATCTTCTATTGAGGCCAATAAGATAGAGGGCTACAATTATATTCAACTTGACTTATGTTAATATCCACTTCATATCAATCTTATCAAATAAAATTCAAGTTTCATTGTTACCCCATTTCCATATTCAAACTTGAGGTTCCTTTAAGTGATTCCCAACAGGAGATAATGTGTACTAACAAGCACGAAAATCCAACTCGGGTCCCAATTTCATGAGCCATAATTATAATACTTTTGTATAAGGACAACAAAATCTCTAATTAATGTTTCACTTAAGGTCGATTATACCAAGAACTCTTCACCATATGAAAGCAATCTAAATTTATAGATAGAAGTTTTGATTTAGACACTTTTCTTAGCCATAGGCTAACAAACATATTGATTACACAAGCTTCTTATACCACTAGCAAACCCAATCTTGTAGGTGGGTTTCACAAATTGTCCAAGATGAGGTATCAAACACTTTATTAAGGTACATCATATTATTTAGTTATATTGATACCATACCACAATTGCAACATCTACAATTACTAGGTTATACCAAAGTCTCTAATAGAGGTGATACCTTGGTAAGAATGCAAAACATGTATTTCTTTACCACGACCATACCAAGCATACTAGTAATTTCTTGAATTTCCCAATAAGGTACACATTTAATCAATCCATGCGTAATTTCCCACAACCTTATATTATTATTATAATTCTAAAATATTTAAAATCGACTATCACAAACCATGAAGTATCATAAGTGTACCCATTATGATGAAAATATGTCTTCCAAGTTATTATAGGTTATCATTCTATAGGTCCCTATGCCTTTATTAATACCTAAGCCATTATTTTAAATTATAATTATAACATATGAAAGCCCAACCACAAGAATTTCCATAACGAATAATAGGTTTACTTCCAAGTTAACAATGCGACCCATCAAATATAACTCTCTTGAAGGAACATAAATGCATAGTAATGTCTATATATTGATGCATGTATGTGGACACCCTTAAGCACATGCATACAAGTATGTGACTCCCCTAAAAATATATGACACTCAAGCACATGCAAGTTTGTGTATAGTGTAAACAAGAGCTTCGTTATTTCCTTTCCCCAATTTTATTATTATTAGGATCAAATATTGGTGTAATTTGATCTCAAACATCAACCTTAAACCACTTCTTGGCATAAAAATAGTGTAAATAAATGAAAATTATTTGATGGGGATGTTATATGAGTACCAAGCCATTCGAGCTTCTTCTTTGATAAGCAAAGGCTTGAAGAGTGAAATCTATTGAGAGGAAAAGTGGTTAAACTATGATTACCATTACAATGGTAGACATAACACCATCCCAAAAAGATAGCATGACTTCCTCAATAAAATTGTAAGCCTCCAACTCATGTAATAATGAATTTCTAATAGAAAGGGTGCTCTCCCTTTTGAGGAAATACCACACGCCATTGGATCACCAATTTGAATGCGGGCAGACAAAATGTTGCTTATTTTTAATTAAAAGTCTCTACAGTCTTTTAACAAACCCCTCTTGAACACGTCTAGCTACAACAGCCTTTTCCAAGGCTACATTTCTCTCAAAACATTTTTTTAAGCAACTCGCGTTCCTTGCCTATGCTTCTCATTTTTGTGTTTGTATTTACCTAACTAGGTAGCTCCCCATCTAAGGAACTCTTGGTCCATGCCAAATACTTGCGTCTTTCTTTTCTCTGCTCGATTATATCTTCCCACCTCACAATCAATGGAATGCTCCTTAAAGTGTCCAAAGAAGGAACCTCCACTATCATGCCCTCACCATATTCGCAATCATCTCTAGACTCAAGAAAATGCACCACAAGCTTCTACCCTCTCATTTAAACCCTCTCCCTCCCTCTCTCTCTCCCTCTCGTGCCATTCTATGCATTCCCTTTTTCATTCTCCCTCTCTCTCTTGTGCAATTCTATGCATTCCTTTTTTCATTTTCGTATTTTCTTCTTTGTTGCATGCATTTGGAGGTTTTTCTCTCCAATTTATGTTCACACTATTTTTGTTTGTTGTACTCCCCTCCATCTAATAAATTTCCTCATTTTTTAAGATTGATGGATGTTTGTTGCCCTTTTCATGAGCTACCCTTATAGGGAAAATATGAAGGATGTCATTTAAAGTTTGAAGTATGACTTTTATTTTTCTATGATATTCAATTGTCTTTTCTTGAAAGTTTCTAAAGTCCCTTTTATCAAACCCCCCTAGTCATGCATTTTCTACTCATCTTTTTTTTTTCAACCTACATCCATGAGTAGTAAATAAGAGAGGGAAACCATTCTACAAGTCTCTTAGCATTGGTGGATACCCATACCTTCATGTGGTGCTTGCATTGACACCATCCCTCTTGATTCATATTTCCTCTCGAATGCCTATAATTTCTAATTAATATGCCTCCTCTTTTCAAGTAAAAGTTGGATGAAATGGTGGGGACGCCATGCCTTATTAATGACATGACATCTCCTTCACCCTTGGTCTACCTTGCCTCCATATGCACATGATCTCCTATGACATTTAATTTAATTTATTTTGTATGTTTTCCCCCACAGTCATCCAACATAGAGGTAGTTGATGTAGGGATGTGTGTCATGTCCCTTTTTCTAGAAAAACATTTGCAGAGTGGAATCTAGAATCCTACCACATTTCTTCAAAGAGAATTCTCTTGGTCTGTGGTTTGGAACATAGCATCTACAATAGTGACTGCACGTCATATCTAGAGCTCAAGGAAAAAGGAGCATATACTGGAAAGATATCACTATCATAAGATCACTAGTTTAGGCTCATTGTATCGAAACAAAATCGATCCCAAGAATCCCTCTGCATTCCTCTGTAGGAGCACGATTCGGCTTGAAATTTGGAATATGGCATATAGGATGACACTTGCACATCATATCCCAACCTTAAGAGGAATGGATCAGGTCCCAAAAAATATTACTGTTAGAAGATGATTGTGCTAGGCCACTGACACCCACTTCAATAGGCTTAAAGGATAAGACACCTCTGGATCATGCAACAACAATTGAAAAGTTTTAGGAAGAAGGAAAGGGCTAGGGAAGCATGTGTATAGGTCCACAAGATGACACACTAATTCCAAAATAATTTACTTTTTCCTTAAGGTCGAACTAGTTAGCATGTGAAATTAAAATTTTGGGCTTTGGCGCCAATTTGTCTCAAGGTTGACCAATTCCTTAGGGGAAATTGTCAGTATATAAATGTATGGAGTCAATTCATGTATGCGGAATGGAATTATTATGTCATTTCTCTGTATTTTGGAACACTTGTGTTCTAAAGCTTTCTGTGGATGAAACCCATAGGAGTTTGTGGTCTTTAGACAAAAACCCCAACAATCACTAGGATCGAAGGACGAAGCCCCTTTGATTCCTGAGGGCATCCTCATTCAGGAATTATAAATGATCTTCAAGGATTCTATAAGGAGTTGATAATACTATTGTTGATCTATGGTAATCTTATATATCATTTTGGATCATTGCTATGAGTTGTAATTGATATATCATATATGTATAAAGTTTTGAATTTTCTCATTATATTAAAGAGATCTATGTGTTCATATGTTTTTGTTCATTGAATTCAGTCTACAAACTAGTATCTATGTTGAAATTATATGTTAGGGGCATTAAAGTGGAATCAGAGAATGATTCTTCCAACCTATAGGATTTTCCTAATGATTGATGTTGAGCGAAAGAGACATTAGGTACCAGAGGATATAATTGAAGAAATTGGATCAAGGAGGAAATTAAAAATCTAGAGAAAAAGAAGATGTCGAAAGATGAAGAAATATTTAAGAAAACAATTACAAAAATTCATGATATTACAAGAGGGTTAAGGGATATACCCGCAACCCTAGTGGAGATAAGAGATGTATTGAAAATCTTGGCAGACAAGATGTCGGGTGGAAATTTAAATCACAACAGTCAAAATGGTGAGACATCATCAAATAGTGGTGAAAGAAATGATGTTGGGAAAAATATTCTATCAAGGACCCCAAGGAACATATTCTTACAAGAAATCAAACAAGGGGGAAGTGAACCTATGAACACTAGTGCCTTCAATCTGTAAACTATTCATAGATGGTATGGTGAGTATCGATCCTTATCGAAAGAAATCAAATCAGAAATGTCCTATGTAGGCTACATAGAATTTTAAAAGAATAGTGAGCTACAAAAGCAAGGATTTAAAGCATAAGTTGGGAAAAATTGTGGCAACATGTTTTGATGGGAGTGATAAGATATCAGCTAGAGCATGGTTATAAAATATGGAAGCCTATTTCTTGCTCAATCCTATGACAAAGAAAGATGTGGTTCAGTTTGCCTCTTTATATCTTTGAATGTTGGTTTCATGGTCATACTACCCAAGGTCATGATTAATTACACAAATTTGATGAATTCAAAAGGATAATTCTTGATAGATTTGATTTAAAGGATGAAGAATAATATTTCAGCAAGCTAGACATGATCAAACAACATCACTTAGTAGATGATTATATAAAAAAGTTTCAAAAATCTATGGTGATGGTGCCGAAACTATCAAAAAAGAAGATTGTGCATCTCTTCATCACCGAGCTCACCAAACCTCTTAGGGGGTTTGTGAAATCATTTTCACCAATCTCTTTACAAGAGACTATAAAAAGAGATCTAACTCTCGAGCCATCCATTTTGAAGAATTTGTTCTCTCGCCCACTTAAGCCCAATACATGGTACCCTAAGGGTGGTTTCCAAAAAACCTACATGCTCCAATGCCAAAACCCAAGTATGCAACTCTTAATTTGGTGAAGGTGGATGAAGAGACTAGGAATGAGATCCAAAGGAAGAAACTCTGTTTCTCCTTCAAAGAGCCATGGGTTCCGAGACACAAATGTCTTGGTAAGGGGAAAGTTCACTTTATAGAAGTCCTTTTTTATAAAGAATTAGATGGGTTCAAGGATTTTCATGATTTAGAAGAAATACTTTTGATGGAGGAGGATAAGGAGAAGAACAATGACATTATTCTAGCATCCCTATCCAACACACATATATACCATGCTTTCAAGGTTTGGGGAGTTCTTGCTAGACAAAGAGTGGTTGTTCTGATTGATGGAGGAGCTACCCACAACTTCATTGACGAGGGATTGGTGAGGAGAAGAAGGTTGGATGCCAAGAATTTTGAAGGCTTGATTGCCACTATGGCAGATGGGTGTAACTTATCCTGCAAGGTAAAAAAATAGAAGTTGGACATAAATTTTAGAGATCATAAGGTTTGTGATAAATTCTATGTTATTGGTTTGGGTGAGATCGATGTAATTTTAGGTGTGTAGTGGTTACATTCACTAGGTGAGTACACTACCAACTACCAAACCACGGAACTCAAGTTGAAATCCAATGGGAAGGATGTGGTTCTAAAGGGAATGGCTAATGGAGGTCCACAAGTAGTATCAACAAGAAGAATGGAGAGGATCTTTCAGAAGAACCAAGTTGCTTGGATTGCTAGTTGTTTGGTGATTTCAAAAGACTCTTCTAAAGGTAAGAATGGTCAAGTTCATATTCATATACAAAAGATATTGGATAGGCATAGTTTAATTTTTGGTGATATGCCTCCTAGATTACCACCAAATAGAGGTTTCCATCATATCGTAGAACTTGAACCAAGATAAAATCCAGTTATGACCACTCCTTGTTGCCATCCCTAGATGTATAAGGAATAGATAGAGAAATCAATAAAGGAGTTGTTGGATATGGGCTACATCAGACCAAGCTCTAGCCCTTTTGCATCTTTTGTGGTATTGGTAAAGAAGAAGGATGCCTCTTTGCAGATGTGTGTAGACTATCGTGCATTGAACAAGAAGACCATTAGGAACCAATACCCCATACTGTGAATACATGAGTTGATTGATGAGCTATATGGTGTTATGTACTTCTCAAAGATTGATTTGAGGTCTAGATACCACTAGATCGAATGAGGGAAGAATATGTATAAAAGACTTCTTTTTCATGTCACTATGAGTATTTTGAGTTCCTAGTTATGCATTTTGGTCTCGCTAATGCTCTGGAAACTATCCAATCATGCATGACTCATGTTTTTGGTAAGAACTTGAGGAATTTTGTGTTGGTTTTCTTTGATAATATTCTAATATATAGCAAAACATGGGAAGAACATTTGAAGCATTTGGATATAGTCTTGGGGATTCTAGAACAACAATATCTCTTTGTAAAGGTGTCCAAATGTGAGTTTGGATCAACAATGATATTGTATTTGGGACATGTCATAAGTGCAAAAGGAGTTCAAGTTGATCAATAGAAAATACAAGTCATCCTAGTGTTGGTTCCCGAATCTACATATCATTGAACCCTGAATGTGTGTCATGTCTTATGCATGGATTCAAAGAGATATTTGGCCAACGAATGGGAGAATGATCTCACACTTTTCTCCCCTACACTTTAGGCTCTACAAAACATAGGTGGGTCTCCCTACATGGTGTTGAATATGGATATGAAATAAGGTTTTATTATAACACCTAGCAAATAAAATTTATACAAATAACAAGGGTTTATATATTTGCAAAATAGAAGACACTATCCTTGTTGTCTTTGAAACCCAAGTATGAAGTTCAAATAGAAAATAACTCTAAATAAATTAAATTAGGGAAATGGTTTTTGAATTTAAAGGTTGTTTTTGAGGATGGGGAAAGAAAACTATAAATCCAGTGATTGAATATATCTAAATAAATCTAGTTTTTGAATAGAAAATAACTCTAAATAAATCCAAGGTTGTCTAAATAAGGTTTTGGGATTGAATATATCTTTTGCGGTTGAGTTACCGCCACTAGACGATGAAGGGAAGCTCATCCTTGTTCTGAAAGTTGTAATTGACACTAGAAGCTGTAATTGAAAATCTAAGGAACCAGAATGTAATCAAGTATCTTGTCCATTGGAGGAAATTTCCAATGAAGATTCTACTTAGGAAGGATATAAAATTCTAGAGCATACCAATTTTCATTTCTTGAGGACAAGAAATTTTGAGAAGGGAGGATTTGTCATGTCCCTTTTTTTGGAAAGATAGTTGCAAAGTGGAATCCGAGAATCCTATCAAATTTCTTCACAGAGCATTATCCCAACTTACGATTTGGAAAGTAGCATCTCCAATAGTGACCACACATCATATCTAGAGCTCAAGGAAACAGAGCATATACTGAAAAGATATCATTGCTAGAAGATCACTAGTTTAGGCTCACTATACCGGAGCATTAATCAATCTTGAGAATCCCTCTGTGTTTCTCCACAGGAGCACAATCCGGCTTGTGATTTTGAATATGAAATCTACGAATGCACTTGCACATCATATCCCAACCTTAAGAGGAATGGATCAAGTACCAAAAAGATATTTTCATCAAAAGATGATTGTGTCAGGCGATTGGCACCCACTTCAATATGCTTAAAGGATAAGACACCTCTGGATCATGCGACAACAATTGTGGAGTTTTAGGAAGAAGGAAAGGGCCAAGGAAGTGTGTGGATATGTCCTTAGGATGACACGCTAATTCGAAAAGCATAATTTCCCCTTAAGGCTAACCTAGTGTAGCGTGTAAAATTCAAATTTTAGGCTTTGGAATCATTTTGGCTCAAGTTCGACTTGTTCCTTAAAAGGGAAATTGTTAGCATATAAATGTAGGGAGTCAATTCACATATGGGGCATGGAATTATTAGTTCATTTCTCTTTATTTCAGAGCACTTGTGTTCTAAACCCTTATGTGGATGAAAACCCATAGGAGTTTGTGGTTGTTGGACAAAAACCCAATGATCACTAGGGTCAAAGGATGAAACCCCTTTGGATCCCGAGGGAATCCTCATTCAGGGATTGCATCTGAGCTTCAAGGATTTTGTAAGGATTTGACAATACTATTCTTGATATGTGGTAATCTTGTATAGCATTCTAGATCATTGATGTGAGTTGTAATTGATATATCATATCTATATGAAGTTTTTAAGTTTCTCATTATGTCAAAGAGATCTATGTGTTCATATGTTGTTGTTCATTGAATTCAATCTGTAAATCAGTCTCTATGTTGAAATTATATGTTAGGGACATTACAATGTGACATCCTTTCCACCATAGGATAATTTGTCTTGACTTATTAGTTTAGGTGGTGTTTTCCAATTATTAGATTTTTTGGGTTACTAGCCAAGTTAATTAATTTTGAACCCCTTATCCTCACACTCAATTGGTTCCCTTTTTCCTATTTTTTCCAATTTGGAGTTTTGTATAATATTTAAGATGGTGCATACTAAATATAATCTCGAGTAAGCATTTTTTCTCAATCTAATTCTCAAATTTGAATTTATGGGTGGATTTTTCTTAAACGAAGTCAATATTGTAACCATTAGGTACTCATACTTACCAAATAATCCATGCAAGTACTAAAGCACCATGCATCATAGATCACTCTTTGTAGTCAAATACACCAACTATTTCAAAATTACTTTTAAATATGTCATGATAGTTACCACATGACAAAGGGTAAGATCATATCCAACAAGTGGGTTAGGGGAAATAACAATCATAAATATCACAACCTTCCACTACGCACTTTGATTTTCCTTTACAAACATTATATTCATATTCCCTTTCCCACCCCTTAGGTTGTCTTTGTCAGGTTTGGCCAACAATTCTCACAAGCTTAAAATTTGATTGAAGAAGTTGAAGGTAACTACATTCATACCAACAGACCAACTTAGATATGGTTGGTCAATAATTCAAGATAATATACTTTATCCAAATTCAAGTGAGCATCATAGGTCCAATGTTTAAATCTGGTTTCTTTGATACAAATATAAAATATGCCCCTCAACCATTACAATTTTTTTTAAAGTTTAATTAGCATCAATTACCAACTTAATCGACTAGGCATCTTTCATTTGAATTTGAAGTGTTTATTTCATAAGTTATTCATTCATCATGGTGACAAAAAATCAATGACACCACTTATATTCTTACACTCAAAAGTGTTAAGCTCATATGAGGAGGTAGACTATAACCTGCAGCAACTACGAGGTGCAACCTGCAACCAAAGGAGTTCCTAGACAACAAAGTAGAGGAGGCTCTAGAATAAATTGAGTGCAACAGCTATAGCATGGAGGCATTAATGAAGACGATTGTGCATCATTATGACATTCAATAAATATGTTGAAGGAGAAGAACCCTATTGCAGATAAGATTCTAACATGACTACTTCAACCAGTCCATGTTCCGATTTTGTTATAGTAGAGTCTTAGTCCTACTTGGACTCTTCTTCCCTTTTTCAGTTATAGATTGCCAAGCCTTTATCACACTTTGACACATAGGGAGTGGTGATTTATGGTTTTACTTTAAAGTCATTGTTTTAATAAACTTCCCCTATGCCTATATGTATGGCTCGGTGGTGGAAGTATTGAGAGTTAGTTAATTTTGTTCAAGAGAAGATATAGTTTCCAGATATTCTTTAGTTGGTTATTGTTCTTACACATACAATTTTATTGTTCAATCATAATTTCTTGAATAAGATATCTCAGCATAATCTTATGTGATATTTTGGATTTGTGTAATGAATGGTTTGAGTTATTATGATTGTGTTAATATAAGAAGCTAGATTTGAGTTAGATCAGTGGAGGTAGTCACTTGAGCAAGGGCATCTTAAATTAATTGTCCCTCACTTCATTTTCTGCATAGTTATTTCCATTGTAGCAGCTATTTCATAAATGTATGTTAATTAGATTCCTCAAGTTATTCATGAATAATTATTTTTTCACATTTATGCCTTGGTTTTCTTAAGTTTGGTGTACTTCAAAGTGTAGGTTTAGTTTTCAGTATCAGTTAATTTTTCAGCATTCATTTCTTGACAATAACTAGTTACAATCTTATACTGTATGTACCCATAGCAATAGTTCGAACATTAATTCCTTTACTATTATACAATTTTATGATTTCTCAACAAGTGTAAGATCTGTACTAATATGATTTAGGTAGTTTTAAGTCTTTGAAAGCACATACAATGCTAGTACCATCACAAGCTTACTAGCCCTAGTTGATAATTCAATGAAGGTCTTACCAAAGGTTCAAGTGGACTATTCAACTAGGTTTTCCCTATGAATTGTGTGATTGCCACCAAGTTTACTAGAAATTAGTAGGCACTCTACACAACCAAGCCAATTGGAAGGTTTTTTATAGTGACCAAAAAATTGTTATCTTTCTACAAGAAGAGTTCAATTTTTCCATTAAAAATCAATCTAAGCTACAAGGCCAATATGGTGATCAAATCATATATTTGAGTAGTAACAAGTTAACAAAGGGTATCATCACTCTTGAGGGTATCTTCAATTCATATAATTAGTTGAAGTAGAGTAAATTTAACCTAGCTACAATAAATGATGGATATAGGCTAGTTGCAATTGTAGAAGAAAGATCTTTGAATCTGGGGAAGGTATGTTTTGAAGTTGAAAATGAAAATTTCATTAAGCTTTGTCAGGTTTATGATGATGTGATTGAATGAAGCTATGAAGATTTAAAAGGTTTTGATCCTAACCTGGCCCATTACACCATTGAGTTAGATCCAGATGCTAAACTTGTAAGACATAAAAAAAACCCTATCAATCCTAAGATTGAGCCTCTGATGAGGAAGGAATTGACGAAATTAATAGATGCTAGGATCATATTTCCCATCAAACATTCTTCATGGGTGGAAAACTTAGTCCCTTTCAAAAAAATGAATTGGAAAATAAGGCTTTGTGTTGTCTTCAGAGACCTAAATAGAGCCTCTTTAAAGGGTCACTACACTCTTCCCTCCATGGAACAAATTTTGCAAAAGGTTAGTGGTTCAAAAACATTTTCCTTCTCGGATGGCTATTCAAGCTACAATATAATTCTAGTCCAAGAATCTGATTAGCATAAGATAACATTCACTACCAAGTGGGGTACTTATGCTTAAAGTGTAAGATGCCTTTTGGGTTAACCAATGCTGGAGCTACTTTTTAGAGGGCTATGGGCATGGAATTTCAAGGTGTTTTTAGGAAATTTGTATTGTTCTAACTGGATGAAATAAATTTATTTTCAAAACATGCAACTGATCATTCAACCACCTTGAGAAAGTTTTCTAGAAATGTAGGGAATATAACATTTCCCTTAATCCAAGTAAATATGTCTTTGCCACTGACCAAGGAAAACTTATTAGGCAAATTGTCTCTAAAGATGTTGTTGTTATTGACCCAACCAAATTGGAGTCCATCTTGGCCATCCCACTCCCCAGTCACAATAAAGGATTGCAAAGCTTCTTGGGCACAACTGATTTTGTAAGGAGGTTCATCCCAAACCTTGTTGCTTTGGTGAAACCTCTTACATCAATGCTCAAGAAATATATGTTCTTAAAATGGAAAAATAAAGGAAAGGAGAGCTTTGAGGCCATACAAAAATAATTTTCTTAGGCTCCCACCCTTTCCAATCCCAATTATGACAAGGATTTCATTCTCTACACTTTGGGAGGAGAATCAAGTATTTTTATTATCCCAACATAGCTGAATGATGAAAATATGGAGCAACTAATTGCCTTCTTCATTGAAGGGCTAAAAGATTATGAGGCCAAATATAACTATGTGGAGAAACAATCCCTTGTTAGAGAATTAAAAAAAATAGACACATGTTATCTAACAAAAGGATCCAATTGATGGTTCCCCATGCAAAGATTAAAGAGTTTCTATTGAGAAAAGATATTAATGAGAAAATAGCTAGATGGATCACTAAGGTGATGGAATATGATGCTGATATCAAGATCACCAATCTTGTGAGGGGCAAGGGATTATGTCAACAACTCATCTCAGATTTGGAGATTCCTACATAAGTTTCTTTGACGTTGTAGGAGCTCCAAACATTCAATACAAATGCTTCAAGTAGTTGGGTAAGTGACATGGCTATCTTCTTGCAAGAAGGTAGATATACTCTAAGTCTAAATAGGACCAAAAGAAGACATTTGAAGTTGCAATTCATTCCCTATGTCATAATGGATTGCATAATTTTTAGAAAGGATCTCAATGAGGTCCGTTAAGATGCATTGATCCAGATCAGGTCAACATATCACTGGAGGGTTTCCATGATGGCCTCTCAAGAGGCTATTTCTCTGCTAGGAACACTATTACTAAGTGTGATCCCTAAAATGTTCTACCCTATTCTAATATGTGAAACTAACTAATAATAGATTAAAAGGAACAACACAAGAAATACACCTCAAGATTAGCCTAAGAAATGTCTATGCAAAAAAGATAAACAAAACAAGATGATAAGTAGTTATACCTTTGTGTTGCAAATTCCTTGGTTGGCCCTTGATCTTTGAGAGTTTTGTGTGATCCTTGGATGGCAAGTGAGATCAAATATGCAAGGTGATATGCAAGATGAATGAGGACATGGTAATGGTGACCTTAAATGGTATGGTGAAGGCAAGAAATGCTCAAATGGAAAATTTGCAAGAGTTTGGTAGCAAAAGTTTGATTCTCAAAATGAGAGGAAGGAGGGGAAATTTATAGAACAATTAGAATTCTCTAGAGAATTCAACAGTTGAGATTAAGCCAACAAGGTCAAGATGGAGGGCTATGGTGAGTTGAGGACTCACAAGCCCTCGCATCTTGACATGTGGAATGCGAGATGGCTTAGGGTGAGATGATGTGGGAGTGAGGTGGAAGAAAGGTACATGATATGGAGGAAGGACAAGTACCTTGGAAAAGGGATGATGTGACCTCTCAATGATCACATGGGGAAGAGGAGAATCTTGGGTGAATAAAAGTGAATTAAAAATTCACATGCTTGAGAGAGTCTAATGGATAAAAAAGGGTTTCCAAAGAGATGGGGATTTGCCACATGTGAGTGATGTGACAAGTCTAAAGTTCTAGAAGTCTTTGGCACATGTGATGTGACAAGTCAAAGGTTCTAGAACTGGCATGGGGAAGAGAAGATTCCTTGGAAGGATAAAAGTGAATTAAAAATTCACATGGGCAAGAGAGGAGCCTAGGATGAATAAATGTGAAAAAATTCACATGGGAAAGGGAGTCAAGGCCAAGAAAGACAAGTGGAAAGGTTGACTAAAAAAGGTATGCTAAATGTGGCTAATGACCTTGATTAAGGTTGTGCAAACACAAGATTAGGATAATTAATGAGAGATTAGAAGCAAGTGGGAGATTATGGAAGATGTGACACCAATATTGATTAAGTGGTGCACATCCTAATCATAGATTAATTTATTTAATCTAGATTAGATGAGGATTATGGAGGATGTGACAAGGAGAGAGAAGGTGAGGAATTAAAAAATAATTTTTAATCAAAAGGTTAAGTGCCTAAATTAAATAAATTGTCGTATTTATTTAATTTAGAGAAGAAAAGGTGTAAGGTAAAGTATTTAATTATTCAATTACATACTTTAGGAACCCTGGGTAGAAAATGAAATAATGATTAAACAAATTATTTAATCATTATTAATGAAATAGATGAATAGAGTAGACGATTTTGACCATGTGGAAGTGGTCAAATTTAGATGTCTACATTTTCCCCCTCTTCAAAGTATCATTAGAATAACAGTGTTTCGAAGAAAAGAAAATGCAGATGACTCTATAGAGGAAGTACCCAAAGAATGATGCCCCAACGCGGGGAGGAGGAATTGAGCTACCTAATCAGTGGGGAATAGATGAAGATGTCCCAATCCTGCAAACGAATGACTATGGAAGGGAAAATAGATAAATAGGAAGGGTATGCCCCCTCAAGAGGGCGACGGGGGAAAAGAGAGGGGTTCAGAGTGACCTCTTGATAGGAAGAAACAAAGGGTATGGTTGGAAAGAGCGCGATAAAATAGACAAGTCTATTTTTTTAATGAAGTCAAACGGTTTGCAAATGGCGGCCCCGGGAAGGGAAGGGAAGAAACATGTCAGAGGCTTGTAGAGGGGTGGATTTTCCCCACTGCAAGAGGGTAGATCCATCTTGGCATAGGGCGTATCTGCCCCACGGCTGGGCGGATCCGCCCTAGCACGAGGCGAATCTGCCTCAGGGTTGGGCGGATCCGCCCCGAGGCTGTGCGGGTCCTCCTTGATGCGGGGCAGGTCCACCCCAGCCAGGGGCAGGTATGCTCCGCCCTCGATGGCAGGTCCACCCTGGCATAGGGCGAGTCCTCCCCACCATGGGGCAGGGCCATTGCGCGGTCGGGGGTGGATCCGCCCCACCATGGGGTGGCGTCGCCGTGCGACCAAGGGAGGATCCACCCCATGGCTGAGGGAAAATTTGCCCCACCATGGAGCGGGTCTACCTCGCGACCGATGGTGGGTCCACCCCACGGCCGAGGGCGGATCCGCCCCGACGTAGGGGGGAGATTGATGAAGGAGGAAGGGATGGGGGAAATTATGAGAAATGAGAGGATGAAAGAGGATATGAAGATGATGATGTAAAGTGATGGATAAGAAAGGATGATAAGCGATGGGAGATAAAGGTGAGCACAAATGGATTCCAGGATAAATATGATGTTGCCCCAATCAAGCTACAAGCCAGGTTGGTTAGATGGTTTGTGGAGTGTTGTTGATAAGGAAATGATACATCCCAAAACAACACAAGGATAGGGAAGGATACATCCTGATGAGAGCATTGTTGATGAGGGAAGGATACATCCCAGAACAACACAATGATAGGGAAGGATACATCCTGCTAATGATGATGATGATGATGATGATTATGACAATGAGGACGACGATGAAGATGATTGGATCAAGGCTTGTAGCAAGGCTGGGAACAAGACCAAGAGTGGGATTAGATGGTGTGAATGGATGAGGATGGGGGAGACATGCAAGATGGAATGGAAAATGAAATGCAATCCTAATGCAATTTTCCATCCTTAGAGCACTGATTTTTGCTATAGCATAAGACACCAAGTGCCAGGGTATGAAGAACCAAGGTGAATTAGTTTCCAATGCATAAAACAAACACAATAGACAAGAAGGATATTCCAACACCCCAAAGTCACAGAGACCTTGGTCGGGCTAGGTATTCGAATAACCACAAGCACAAAAGGATGCCCCAACGTAACACAAGACCTTGGGAAGTCTTGGTGGGTACTACACAGGACAACCAAGAAGACATCAACAAAGAAAAGATCAAGATACACCCCTATGTTTACTAGGCAAAGCACACCATGATATGATAGATCAAGGTGACCATGGCAAGTGATGATAGGGAGCTCAAATGATAAATGAACTATCAAAAACATCAAAAGATCACAATAAAGTTTCAAACGTCCTTTGCCACAGGATCAAAGGGATGGATGGGGTTGATACAGTCTGTTAGGAAGGATACAGCATGTTGAGACCAAATATGGAGGATAGATTGGTTGATCGACATGACACAAGATACATGAAACCGATTGAACCTCATGAGACTAATGACCTTTGTTTGTAAGCACCAGATAGGATAGGGACATACTTGATGACATGACAAGATGACATGACGCAAGCCAACAAAACCTAAAAGACCTAGGGGCTCGAGGGTTGATCAAAGATCAACCTTGCCTACATGAAAGTGTAGAGCCCTCGTAGTTCGATAAAAGAACATGGATAAAACCAGAAAGACGACAAGGGTGACCAATGATGGATAGCGAAAGACATGAAAGATACCCTAGGGGCATACATAATGATTTAGCCTTGCCTACGAGAGAGTGCAGGGGAAACATAGTTCAGTACAAGGCCAAAGACAGACGATGGAGGATGATAAGACAGACAAAAGATAGAGCCTCGGGGGCGGATGAAATGATCGACCTTGCCTATGTGAAAGCGCAAGGGCAACGTAGTTCAAAAAAAGACCAATGAAAAACAACAGATAAGGGATGATGAGATGACCATGATAAATGGATAAAAGGATGGAGCCGATAGGATGAGTATTGGATAGGACAATGGTTGATATGTGTAAGATATGTATGATGTGAAGCTCGGGGATGGGATAGGTATTCAGATCATTAGAATATGAATTGGGAAGGTGAGACGATGGATAGATGAGCGATGAAGATATGAGAAAGATGTGGGAAATAGATAGGAATGATGAGAGGGATGTAGCAGGGCATTGGATTGCATGGACGTAGCCTATAGCTAGATACCAATGACAAGGGATTATGAGATAGGAGGAAAATAGAAGTAAACAGATGGATGGATAAAGATGGGGAGATAGAAAGATGCTAGGATAGGTGGATAGAGGGATAAGGAATTGGAAGGATGGAATGGATTAGTGGATGGATAAATGGATGGGAAGATAAGGATGAAAAGATGGAAAAGGACTAGTGGATGGGAGTATAGGAAGATAAGGATTTGGTAGATGGAAGGGATTATGGGATGGATAAATGGATGTGGAGGTAAGGATGGGAAAGAGGAGGAGATGGAGAGGATTACCTAGAGGGATGGATGGATGATGTCGCCAAGGAATCTATTGCAAATAAGGAGATTCCCCCACTCTAGATGTGTCATTCAAGATGAGGCAAGAGGGATAACATGATGGGTGGATAAGGGAATAAGATGGGAAATGGAAGATAGATAGAGGTGGATAGGATGCATGGACAATGGAAGATAGATATAGGTGGATAAAATGAATGGAAAATGGGAGATAGAGAGAGGTAGGTGAGGAATATGATAGTGTATGGATGAGGGGAATATATGCCAATAGATGTCCAAAGCATGTATATAGGTTTTTCCCTATCTTTATCAAGATCACAAGGAAGATGGAGGGACTAGGATAAATGGGATAGGATGGATAGGATGGATAGATAGGTAGATGTAGGAAATGGAGGAAAGGAATGCGTAAGTGGAAGTTTCCCCCAATCATGGAAGGAGACTAGATGGGGAATTTATGCATGATGCCTGTTTATCAGGTTTTCATCATGGTACTTATCCAAGGCCCTTTTTTGCAAAGTTTTCACCATTGGATGAATGATTTTCTCTTTACTATTTTCTCTTCTTTTTTCTTTTCTTTTTTTCTTTGTTTTGTCTCTTTTTTTATTTTGATTTTTTGTATTTTTCTGATTTTTTGGACTAGGATGTGGATGAAGATGGATAAAGATAGGGATATGGATATGCGGATTTAGAGGATAGTTGATAAGGAGATGGATGAAGGACTCAAGCATCAAGTTCCATATGAGGTAATAAGAGCCCATGTCTAAAGTGACCATCGGATGTTGGTACAACCTTAGTAGGAGAAATGGATTATGCAAGAGGATGAATCAAAGGGATTGGATGGGGTAGATAGGGGGGTAGTGGATGGGGTGTTGGAAAGTGTATGGATGGAATGATGGAGTGGATGTGTGATAGGGGAAGGTGTTCAGGACCAAAATTGGCACATGTGGGGGATGTGAAATGAGAGGAGGGTTGATGGAGGGAGAATGTGGTGAGACTGGAGGTGTTGGGATAGTGAATTTTGGGACATAAGGACCCAAAACAGATTTAGGAGATGGAGGATGTGAATTATGAGCTTTGGGAATAGAAACTTTGGATGTCATCATGGATTTTTCATTTGAAGGCATTGTCACTTTTTTCTTTGGGATCCATATGGTGTTGATTTTTGCTTTGGTGGGCCTTTGTGGCCGTTTGGATTGATTTGGATTTTGGATTCAATTTTTAATTTTTTTCAACATGTCTTGTGGAAGGGACATGGGGAGCTTTAGATTCATGTGGATGTTTGGACATATATTTTGGCTTTGGCATCCAAAGTTCTTTTAGTAGCAATGGGATGGGTATGGGGAGATGGATGATGTGGAGAGGACGTGGATGGAGTGATAGAAGTAGGCATTTGACGAGGAAGTGTGGATGGAGGATGTGAGATAACATGTATGGAGGTGTGCCATTGTTGATCGTGAATAGGAGTTATGAAGGTAGGATTTTTATGTTGTGTACGAGGGAGAGGGGGTGGATTAATGAAAGGATGAACAGGATAAGATGGAAGGGGTGATTTTGGGATATAAGAACCCAAAATAGACTGTGTGGGGTTTGATGGAGGGCTATAAGAACCCATAGTAGATGGAGGATGAGAAATGATGGATGGAGGGACATAAGGATCCAAAATGGATTTAAAGGATGAAGAAGGAAGATGGACGGTTTGTTTTAGGTAATATGATGGAAGAGGGGGGATGGCGGCAAATGACTTGGTAGAATGATGGAAAGTACCTCTTGTGCCTTCAGAAGTGGATCGTTTAGGATGTATAGAGGTTGTACCAAAATATTTAGAGTGCGAGTTTTGGGAGACATATCCAAGACCATGTGTGCCTAGATGTTCTTTGACTTGGATGGGCTCTAAAGTACCTTGCTCATGAAGGCCTAAACCTTTTCCTTGATAGTTCATGTTCTTGAGCATATGATCTAGGGTAGGATGCTTATTCTGTTGTAAGCATGATGTGAGCGCATTAGTAGGTGGAAGAGGTAGGGTGGTGCATACGCATTGTTTTTCTTCTATAAGAAGGCCACTATGGATAAGTGTAATGTGACCAAGGTGATACAAAAGTGGCGTTGTGGTGACAAGGCTAGGAAACAATGGAGGATCATGCGATGGAGACAAGGGGATAGGAACATCCTAATCAGGAGGAATGAGTGATAAGGGATCGGGAGATGGATTAGGGAAGATGATAGGATCTGGATTTTTGGCAATGGATGATAAGGGCTCATGAGATGGAGTGATTGGATCTTGAATGCAAAGGGGATCATGGGATGGAGTGGATGATCTAGTGTGATCTTGAGATGGGGTGTATGGGAGGATAGGATCATGATTTGGTTGAGGATAGGAATCATGAGATGGGATGGATGGGGGATTGTGATCTTGGGATGTAGTGGATGGGATGGTAGGATCTTGATTTGGAGGAGGGGATATGCTTGTATACTTTGGATCAAGCTCTTGGCATGAGTCATCTTGTGTGGGATGTATGATGATGGAAGAGTGTTTGAGGGACTCCTCAAATTGGGGAGATAGGAGGATGGAGGATTCATGAAGGTCATAGGATTGAAGTTTGTGAATATTAGGACTAGGAGGAGGGGATTGGATGTCTTTAATGGATTGGGTGGATCTAGTAGTAGAATATGGGGATTCAATGGATTCAATGGGTTTGACCGGCTCAACCGTTTGGACGGTGTCAGGAATGGTGATGGGAGGGATAGGTGTAGGATGGAGGAGGGCCTCATCACTAGTGACAATACATGATAGAGTGGGAGGGCATGGTGTCTCTTTTGTCATGAGTCCTTGGGAGACATTTGGAAGGGATGTAGGATTAGGTAGAGTGATGGGAATGGATGGAGGATCAGGGATGGATGGAGGATTAGGATTAGGGATTGGTGGATTAAGATTAGACGTGGGGATGGGATTGGATGGAGGACTAGATGGAGGATTAGGGTTAGGAATTGGTGGATTAGGGTTAGATGGGGGGATAGGAATGGATGGAGGATCAAGGATGGATTGAGGATTAGGATTAGGGATTGCTGGATTAGGATTAGAAGTGGGGATGGGATTGGATGGAGGACTAGGAGGAGATGGAGGATTAGGATTAGGAATTGGTGGATTAGGCTTAGATGAGGGGATGGGAATGGATGGAGGACTAAGAGGAGATGGAGGATTAGGGTTAGGGATTGGAGGATTAGATGAGTGGATGAGTGGATGAGGATTATATGTAGAACTAGGAGAAGATGGAGGATTATGGTTAGGGATTGGAGGATTAGATGAGTGGATGGGTGGATGAGGATTATATGTAGAACTAGGAGGAGATGGAAGATTATGATTAGATGAGTGGATGGGACTAGATGGAGGACTAGGACGAGATGGAGGATTAGGGTTAGGGATTGGAGGATTAGATGAGTGGATGGGACTAGATGGAGGACTAGGAGTGGTTGGAGGACTAGGTGAGTTATGTTTATATGGAGGATTAAGATATAATGTAGTGAAAGGGAGAGTGATGTAGGAGGATGTGGATGTTGGATTAGATTGGGAAGATTGGGATGGTGAGTAATAGTAGGAAGATGTAGATGAAGGATTAAAATGGGGAGATGTGGAATTAATGTAAGGGTATTGGGATGGGGGATTATGATAGGAAGGTGCAGATGTTGGATTAGAATAGGAAGATTGAGGTGGTGAACTGCCATAGGAGGACACATATGGTGGGTTGGAATAGGAGGATATGGATGGTAGATTAGGATGAGAGGATTGAGATGGTGGATTAAGATAGGAGGAATATTGGGATGGGGGATTGTGATAGGAAGGTGTGGGTGTTGGATTAGGATGGGAAGATTAGGATGTGGGATTAAGGTAGAGATATTGGGATTGTTGATGATGATAATGAGAGGAGGATATGGATGTTGGGCAGGATAGAGGTTTAAAGGGAGGACATGATGAATATGTCGATGGTGAGGATGTTGGATATCCCTTATCAAAGGTATCATAAGGACTATTAGTAGATGCAAATGAAGGCATGGTGGGATAGTTCGAAGGAGTAGTTGGATTTTTGGAGGCGGTTGGAGAGAGCTTGCTAGCAATGATAGCATCAAGGGGATCTATATAACAATCTTCGTGATCAACAAGATTTTTTTTATCGTCATCAACATAGTTCGGATTCCCCTTGACTACTACTATTGGTCGTGTGAGAGGAGAATAAAGATTCATGATGGATACAGATTAACAGGAAAGAATAGATGATGGATAGAGAACTAGGATGGATTGGAAGCTCATGTGGGGATTGGATGAAAGTTCAGATTGGGATTGAATAAAAGCTCATATTAGGATGATGGGATTAACACTCAGATTAAAACTAGATTGGAGCTTAAATTGGGATTGGATCAGAGGATATGATAAGATAAGTTTTTTTTGGATTGGATGATGAATTAGGATTGGTTGATGGAAAGGGTCTTAAACCCAATTCAAAAATCACCCTAGGTGACTTAATACGTTGGTTGATCGGATTAAACTGGCTAAACCAATGATCACGACACCGAATCTACCTTGAGATAGAAGGGGATTGATTTGGGCCAATGATGACTTTCAACAAAAATCTTCCTCAGGATAGAAACAAATTGATTAGGTTGAAGACAATGATTGATATGTAGGATAATGATCAAACTTAACACGTGGGTCAATTCAGAAGATAACTCCTAAAACAAGGTTTAAGGGATTTTGTGATGAAAAATGATGAATAATGAAAATTAAAGATGTCTTGATGGTTTTTTTATGATGGGGGTGTTATTGAAGTGATCCTTTTGGAAGAAAAGCAACTCTTTAAATCACACGGTAAGATGGTAGAACAGGTATCCCAAATTGTGAAATGATCAATGAGAACATGAAAAATGGATGTTTAGAAAGGTTAAACAGAGGCTTGGAATGGCCAAATGGATGTTTGGATTGGTTAAATGAATGTTTGGGATGATCAAATAGTTAAACGAAGACTCGGGGTGGTTAAACAGAGGCTTGGAATGGTCAAACAAGGTGAAATTGTTTGTTCAGGAGGGTGTATCCCCCCTTTTGTAGTCAAAACAATGAATCAAGGGGGAAAATGTGCCCCTCTGCAGAAAAATAGTGAACCAGGGGGGAAAATCCGCCCCTCTGCAGAAAAATAGTGGACCAGGGGGGTAAATCCGCTCCTCTGTAGAAAAATAGTGGACCAGGGGTGGAAATTCGCCCCTATGCAGAAAAATATGAACTTGGTTTGGATGAGAAAGATTATGACAAGGACTTGAAATGACTCAATGAGGCTGACTTATCAAGATTTACTGGTTTCTCACATAAAGACACTTTAAGCAAGAACAATCCTATGATTAGTGTTAAGGGGTATGACCAACAAAGGTCTTAATCTAGGATGCACAAGGTTTCTAAGGAGTCCTCAATATACTCTCAGTATGTGAGGCACAAACCATGAACACCATCCCATCACAACCGTGAGTCAGGAACCCCAACAAGGTACTGAAGGGCTCAGACCAACTCTTCACGTCTATCTAGGTACCACCCTAGCTTCGACGCTCCGCCAAAAATGACGTGAATGGATTGGGGTAGAACTTTGGCTCTCCCCCCTTTTTATACCCTACTGGTACACGTGGTTGGGATCTTCCCTTGGGGTGATGAAATCCCTAAGAAGGTCCCTCTAAAAAGATGACACTAATCGTTTCCAACTTCTCCCCAAGTTCACACAAAGTGTAATGGGAAGGTGAAAACAAATTAATGCCCCCTTTGGTCAACACAAAAATAGGCACACCACACAGTAAGTATTACTTCCTCCTAATAAAACTATGTGCCTAGATGAAAACAACAATAAAAGACTCTTAAAATCTGTGTAAATTAACGACCTTGCAAACAAATGTTAGTTGTTTTATCCTTCATCTCTTGTGAATAACCACAAAATACTACAAAGTATTCATAATAAATCCAACTACACCCACAAACAAGCAAAGTTAGGGGGTTAGAACTTCAAAACAACAAAAAACTGAGCCAAAACCGAAGTTAAAATGCTTGTTTTTACCTTCAAAAATGTGTTGTTTAGGGAAAATCCGCCCCTCTACAATGAAAAATGTTGGAACAATAGGGCAGATCCACCCCTCTATATTGAAGAATGTTGAAACAACAGGGCAGGTCCACCCTTCTGTAGAAAATTGTTAGAAACAGCGAAATAGCAGGGCAGGTCCGCCCCTCTACAGAGAAATTGTCAAAAAAGTTGGAACAGGAGGGCAAGTCCACCCCTCTACAGAAAAACTGTCAAAAAAGTTGAAACATAAGGGCAAATCCGCCCCTCTGTAGAAAAATTGTCATAAAAGTTGGAACAGGAGGGAAAATCCGCCCCTCTGTAGAAAAACTGTCAGAAAAGTTGGAACAGGAGGGCAAGTCCGCCCCTCTGCAGAAAAATTGTCAGAAAAGTTGGAATAGGAGGGCAAATCTGCCCCTCTATAGAAAAATTGTCAAAAAAGTTGGAACAGGAGGGCAAGCCCACCCCTCTACAAAAAAATTGTCAAAAAAGTTGGAGTAGGAGGGCAAATCTACCCCTCTGCAAAAAAACTCTCAGAAAAGTTGGAATAGGAGGGCAAGTCTACCCCTATGTAGAAAAACTGTCAGAAAAGTTGGAATAGGAGGGAAAATCCGCCCCTCTGTAGCACACGGGAGGGAAATTCTGCCCCTTTATGGGGCAAATCCGGCCCTCTACGACCTGGACTCGCAACAACTTAAACAACACAAACGTGAAATAAAGAGACCCGTTTGTGGGTCCCACCGGGTGTGCCAAAAATGTGATCCCTAAAATATTTTACCCTATTCTAAGATGCAAAACTAACTAATAATGCATTAAAAGGAACAACACAAGAAATACACCTCAAGATTAGCCTAAGAAATGTCTATGCAAAAAAGATAAACAAAACAAGATGACAAGTAGTTATACCTTTGTGCTGCAAATTCCTTGGTTGGCCCTTGATCTTTGAGAGTTTTGCGTGCTCCTTGGATGGCAAGTGAGATCAAATATGCAAGGTGATATGCAAGATGAATGAGGACATGGTAATGGTGACCTTAAATGGTATGGTGAAGGCAAGAAATGCTCAAATGGAAAATTTGCAAGAGTTTGGTAGCAAAAGTATAATTCTCAAAATGAGAGGAAGGAGGGCGCATTTATAGAACAATTTGAATTCTTTAGAGAATTCAACGGTTGAGATTAAACCAACAAGGTCAAGATGGAGGGCTATGGTGAGTTGAGGACTCACAAACCCTCGCATCTTGACATGTGGAATGTGAGATGGCTTAGGGTGAGATGATGTAGGAGTGAGGTGGAAGAAAGGTACATGATGTGGAGGAAGGACAAGTACCTTGGAAAAGGGATGATGTGACCTCTTAATGATCACATGGGGAAGAGGAGAATTTTGGGTGAATAAAAGTGAATTAAAAATTCACATGCTTGAGAGAGTCTAATGGATAAAAAAGGGTTTCCAAAGAGATGGGGATTTGCCACATGTGAGTGATGTGACAAGTCTAAAGTTCTAGAAGTCTTTAGCATATGTGATGTGACAAGTCAAAGGTTCTAGAACTTGCATGGGGAAGAGAAGATTCCTTGGAAGGATAAATGTGAATTAAAAATTCACATGGGCAAGAGAGGAGCCTAGGATGAATAAATGTGAATTAAAAATTCACATGGGAAAGGGAGTCAAGGCCAAGAAAGACAAGTGGAAAGGTTGACTAAAAAAGGTATGCTAAATGTGGCTAATGACCTTGATTAAGGTTGTGCAAACACAAGATTAGGATAATTAATGAGAGATTAGAAGCAAGTGGAAGATTATGGAGGATGTGACACCAATATTGATTAAGTGGTGCACATCCTAATCATAGATTAATTTATTTAATCCAGATTAGATGAGGATTATGGAGGATGTGACAAGGAGAGAGAAGGTGAGGAATTAAAAATTGATTTTTAATCAAAAGGTTAAGTGCCTAAATTAAATAAATTGTCATATTTATTTAATTTAGAGAAGAAAAGGTGTAAGGTAAAGTATTTAATTATTCAATTACATACTTTAGGAACCTTAGGTAGAAAATGAAATAATGATTAAATAAATTATTTAATCATTATTAATGAAATATATGAATAGAGTAGATGATTTTGACCATGTGGAAGTGGTCAAATTTAGATGTCTACACTAAGATTATGAGGGTTGGGTATTATCGACTAGTTCCCTATTTAATGATGATCACAAATGGGTGAGAAATTGCAAAAGATGTTTTTTTTCTTAGGAAAGTAAAGATTGGCTTCCCTACCAACCATTCACACAATGGGGATTAGATTTTATTTGCATGATAAATCCACCATCTAGTGTTGAACATAAATGGATCTTAGTGGCCACAAATTATTTCATCATGTGGATAGAGGCAGTTGCCTTAAAGGATGGCATTGATGCTTCAATTTTAGAATTCCTTGATGGAATTGTGACAAGGTTTGGTACCCCTTCCACGTTAATCTTAGATAATGCTAGGGTTTTTGTTACTTATTAGATCCTTGATTGGGTAATTAGACATGGCATACATTTAAATACATAAAATTATTACCCTCAAGGTAATGGCCTAGTTGAGTCCTCCAACAAAAACCTCATTAGAATAATTAAGAGGACCATTGAGGACAATCAGATATTTTGGTAATTCTCCTTTCATAATAGTTTATGAGAGAGAGGCGAGGCTACCTTTATCACTAGAGTTTCCTTCTCTTGAATTGACACATCAGTTGGATTTAGAACAAAATGATGCCATGGCAGTGAAGCTGATTGAGCTAATGGAGCTATAAGAAACAAGGAACAAGGCTATGTGGGCCCTAGAGACTCATCAAGAATAGGTCAAAATAAATTTTGACAAGAAGGCAGACCACAGAGTGTTCCAAGAAGGAGACTTAGTGCTAAAGTGGGATGATGAAAAATCCAAAGAAAGAAGGCACTCTAAATTTGATAATATTTGGAGTGGCCCATATGTTGTCATTAGTTTTAAGGAGGCTAATGCTTTTCATCTCTTTGGGATGGATGATGAAGTTCTTTCAATCTAAGTTAATGGGATTCATCTCAAACCTTACTTCTCAAATATTTTGAGATTTCATGTACATATTAGCTTAGTTTTTTAATCAAGAAGTGTGGTTACACACCCTACATTATCCTTAAGGGAATGTATGTCCCTATTTGATTTTATCTTCCTCCAAGTGTAGCTTGCACATATTTTGTTTTCTGAGGCAAGCCAATTTTTGAAGTTTCTCTTTTGACTCTATGCCCAATGGATTGATAAGGCCCCTGGATCCCATGATTATTAGGAAATCATCCCACAAATGTCACCAAATGTTGACATTTCATGCCACCTTATATGACCCATCAATGAAAATTGATGAGAGATATTATATGGGTTATCTTGCATGAATTATCTTGAAAAATCCTAATTTTGGATGTGTTGAAGTTTCAATATTTTGGACTTTCTCTTACTTGCATACTCACATGCCTTCTCTATTGCTCCTACGGTTCCTTCCATTTTATCTCTTCTTTCCATCACTTGCCTAATATTTCGGGTTTTGGGCATCGACCTTAACCCTTAACCCTTATCGCTTCCCTTTTATAAGCCTTATTTCCTCCCCCGATCATTGAAGTTCTGATGAAATCCTTGAAAATTTGGCTAACTCTCGAAATTTTGGACTTTGGGGATCAGACTTCTTCCATACCTCTTACCATCTTTTCATCTTAAGTGGTAAGCCTTCCTCCTGATCCTCAATGTCGCATTTTTGGCTTTCAACGATTGGGCCTTTCGTCTAACTTTTGTCTTATCTTTACGATAAGATATAAGGTTTCATCTCGACCCCCGACCTCTGATATATTACCTTCAGATGTTGGGAATCGAGTATCCCTCTTATTCCTTATCACATTTTGTAATAAGGCGTAATCCTTCTCTCTGATGCCTAACGACCGATAGGTGGTCTTTCAAGGATCGTGATCTCTTTTGTCATCTTATGCAATGAAGCATTATGCAATATGAGGTATAGCTGAGGCCTGATGCCCAATGAGGTTTCTCCTTTGATTTTTGGGATTGTGGTGTTCTTCTCTCCGACCTTTCAATAAAAATTGCTTAATAGGATCGACGCCTAATGTCTGACGAAGGTGCTTTTTTGTAGGCATAGACCATTTAATGTTCAACTTGAAGTGGATCTTTTAGGCCTGAAACTCTAACAATACTCTAGAACACGTTTTCTCGAGTCATATTCGCCATTAATGACCAACAATTCTCCTGAGATGTCTAATCCTGATTTCTAAGGTGGTGGAGAGTGTATTTAATGTTTTTGTGTGGTTTTGGAGAAGATAGGTGGTGCCCATTTTAATTTATTTCCTGCAGACATGTGTCCCTTTTGTTGATGATCATACCCAGATCACAATTTTCACGAGAGATCTCCACTCTTCAATGCACGGACACACATGATCATCAATGTAACTGAGTCAATGTTGAGTGTCAGTTACAATCTTCCTGGGCATGTTCTTTTGGGTTTCTATCATTTATAAAGAGAAATTGTGTGCTCATTGTTAAGGGTCCTTTATTAGTTTCTTTGGAAGAACTATGCATTTTATATTTTGCAATTGTAAATTGGCTTTCAATCCTCTATATTAATGACAATCTCTTCATTTTACCTTTTCTTTGATCAAATATGCTGTGTAAATCTTCATTACCTCCATGTTTGAATGATAATTTATTAAATTTTAGGTATGCATATTGTGTTAAAATAATTTTGTAGTTGTTGGGTTTGTGAATGTTCCTTTCCTACCAGTGCTTTGTAAAACCATAACCTCCATGTGTGCCTCTTGGAGTTGGTAATATAGAGAACTTTGTGAGCTTTTAGGTTATTTTTATCAAATTTCTATGTAGTTTCAAGTGGGAAGAAACATTTCTACCTTGGTGTATAACCTCTCCTTTCCCTTTTATACATTCTTTCTCTCCCTTTCCCGTTGTCATATTATAATAGGGTTAGTGGTAGGTTTTCATGTGTTTGGTTGGAACAACACATATACACTTTGATCACAAGAGGAATTCAAACTTCTCTGAAGACTTGACCTCAACTTGCAAGGTCCCACACCTTGAGGTCATTTTCACTATGTCATTGGAATTTTGAGCTTATGTTCAATAGGGTGTAATTTCATGTGACAACACTATCCTATGACATTTAATTGCATTTATTTTGTTTATTTTCCTCCATAGTCATCCACCATGGAGGTAGATGACGTGGGGATGTGACACTCAAGTTGACAAGTTTCGGGTGTGATATAAAATTCTAGTCACTACTCATGTTTATTCTTCTTCTTATTGGGTTCCTTATAATGACTCCTTTCTAAAATTGAGAAGATGCTCAAAGATTTTCTTTAAAAAAAAATTCATTGCATGGCCTAGAAATTTTGCTATCTCCCTCACGATGATGCGGGTTTGGTCTTACTCTCAATCCATTACCAAGGCATCTATCTTTCCTTTTAAATGGATCATTAGGGCCTTGTAAGGTGAGGATTCCTAGAAAAATATCATACTATATTATATTTCTTTTGGAGTGCCCTCTAGGAATCCAACTTGGAAAGGCCTTGAGCATCATACTCTCCTCACTATGAAGGAACTCATTCAAATCCAAGGCACATTTGTTATCAAGAGCATCTAGATGGTTTGGGAATCCATCAAGCTCTAGCTTCTATGGGCTAGCAATGAATTGTGTAATGACCTCTCTATTAAACAATATTTTATTTCATGGTCTTTGATTTTGTCCTATCAAGATCATCCTTTAGCTGAATCCCCTTGGTTCCATGCTCTGAATTTTATAAACAAGGAGTCAAATCATTACAAGATATTTTCAATAGAACTACCAAGAATTTCTTATCCTAGCTTGAGGCTAAGTTAAAATTCTAGCTTTCCAACCATGATTGTGAGACCTATTAGAATTTGATTTATGCAATTCCTCCCTAACATGGTTCAAAAAAGTGATGTTATGAAATTTAAGCCCTAGTGGAAAAATTAAAATTGGTATCCAAATACACCATTTCAAAATTATTGGATCTACAAGAGATATTTATGGCTTACACCTCATCTGTCTATGGTGACTCTATTAATTTTTCAAAGGCATCTTCAATCCTCTATGAGAACTTGACACCACAAATTTAAGATTATTTTGTCAGCTATTCTTGAGCCCAAGTTGGCCCATTTCACCTAGTGTATTCATTATCAATGTTTTTTTTTCTTGATTCCCATCTATCTCATTTGGGAGTTTCTCGATCCCTATTCTCCATTTTATAGGAATTGTAAAACTCTTACACAAATTTTTAAGTTCTACACCAGAGCCTAATAGTCTTGGACTAAGATCCATGATTTTCTCAAGCCTTTTAGGCATGACCTCTTTCATGGAACATGGTTTTGCTATTAGATTGGTCTTACCTCCCTTTCAAATTTACCCAAATTTGACATGCTTGAAGGGTGGAGATTCTCTTTAGCATTTGGAAGGATAACTTATTTTCTTCTATAAGATGTACTATTGATGTTCATTTCTTATCACTTGTTCATCGATATTTGACAAATATTTACTCTAAGGGGCAAACTTAACTTCAACTATGCTAGTCACAACTGTGCCTACTAGGAATTAAATTTGGAGTCAAGCTTGGTACTAGAATAATTAAAATCATCATTGGTCTAGTAAAATCACCATACATTCGACATGCAAGAATATAGCTCAAAGCCACATTATGTGTTTGATTTCAAGGTGTTATCATACCAACTTCAAAACCACTATCATAACCTATCTATCAATTACAAAATAAATACTATTATTACAACACTTCAAAATGAGGTAATTGTAACTATGTGACACTTGTTTAATATACATGTACTTTTATTTTAAATGTTCATTAGTGTCAAAGGAGATGATTGATATAATTATTATTTTGATTTTATCAATTGTAACTTTGACATTAAATAAAAACATATAAATAAAAATTGAAAATCAATACCACTTAAAATACTCCATTCTTTGTGAATTCATATATTATTTAAGATTTATTTTGTTTTGTTTTAGAACTATTTATTTATTTTATCCATAATATTTATTTTATTTGTATCTAAAGACACTTTACAATAGTATAAAACGGATTTAATATAAAATAAAATAACTTGTTAAATACATAATAAAATAAATAAAATAAAATGATTTTAAATCATTCTAAAATAGAATAGAACAAGTCTTTGTAAATAAAATAATTCAATAGTGAGATTTGTTGAGGTTTAGGTAGATGCATTCAATATATCATTACTGGTTTTATTTATTTTATTTTATTTTATAACTATTTGACACTAGCACGTCTTACTGCCACCAATAGCAACATAAGTATTGTTCATTTGGTTACGTGTTTCAAAGCCTGTTTGGACAACAAACCAGCAGTCCTTTCAACTGCTAGCAATTTTCTTATTTCAAGAGTGAAATATTCATTTTGCATGGGATTTTATAAGAAGACAATGCCCACCTATGTTTTCTACTTCAACTTGCAAATGCACAGGCAGGAAGAGGCAAGCGATGGAGCAAGTTTCCTCCTCCCCTTGTGAATTCCCACTCCTCAATGATATTACCAACATAGCTGAGGATGGATCTACAGACCTCCATGGAAGGCCTGTCACCAGATTTCGCACAGGAGGATGGACAGCATCTCTTTTCATCATTACTGTTGAAATTACAGAGAGATTGGCCTGCTCTGGTATTTCTTCCAACTTGATCACGTATCTCACAACTGTAATGCAACAGAGCACTGCTACTGCTGCAAAAAATGTTAATCTCTGGGGGGCTGCTGTATCCATGTTTCCTCTAATTGGAGCATTTGTTGCAGATTCCTTTTTGGGTCGGTATTGGACTATTCTTCTGTCATCTCTTCTTTATGTGCTGGTCAGTTTGCTTGGAACCCAAATCCTATTTTTATTGCATTCTGTTTCATTATTAGCGAATTCTGCATTTTTAACATTCACAGAGTGCATTTTATTGAGCTAAATGGCAATCCAATTCAACTGTGTACAGCAACCATATTAAGTTACCAGGAAGTCCATCAGAGCTTCAATCACTTGGAGAAATATTGGATTTAGCATTTTAAGATAGCAAAGTTTCTCAATGATATTGTAAAAGGAAAAGAATGAAATTGATCTTTGAGTACCTTTCTCCAATGTTAGCTTATAATACATGTACTTCTTTTGTATAAAATTTGAAAAGATTTGCTTACCGTTTCAAACTCCTAAAGATATTTCCAGTTGCTTAAAATTTCCCCTGCTTTTGGCTAAGTGCATTTGTTCACAAGCAGAAGTTACCTTGCTGAATATCTCGATTAGGACTTTTAGTTAGGAATTCGGAAATACCAGGAAAGCGAGTATCTTTCAGTTTGATGTCTTAGTTACCAGGAAAGCATGTGCCTTGCTGAAAATCGAAGTTTGGGCTTTTAGTTATAAACTCATGCACAACTAAGAAGAATAGAAATTTGGCTTGGTTTACTGTTTGATTTACAAATAGTTGGGCTTTCGAGAAAATGACTAAAACTAATTAGTGAGATGTTCTCTGGCTGCAGGGGTTATCCTGTTTAACTCTTTCAGCTTCTTTGACGTTCCTTAGCCCATCCTCATGCAACGAAACATCATTTTTTTGCTCCAAACCTTCAGCGTTTCAGGTGAGGTTTTTCTTTGTTTCCCTATACATGGTTGCTTTGGGAGAAGGAGGTCACAGACCTTGTTTACAAGCATTTGGTGCAGATCAATTTGATGAGGGAAACCCAAAAGAGAGGAAGTATAAGAGTTCATTCTTCAATTGGTGGTATTTCGGTATATGTACTGGCTCAATTTCAGCTGTTTCTGTGCTTGTGTACATTCAAGAAAATGTTGGGTGGGGTTTGGGTTTTGGCATTCCAACTATAGCCATGGGAATAGCATTCTCTGTTTTCTTGTGTGGGACAAGATTGTACCGGCATAAAATGCCTTCTGCCAGTCCGGTAACTCGAATTGCTCAAGTTTTTGTTGCAGCGATTCACAAGTGGAATGTCCCTATGAGCATTCCTTCTCATGGAGAACAAAAGTTGTATGTTACTCAAGAATTTTGCAAGGGTGAAACAAGAAAGCTTATGCCCACAAATCAATTCAGGTAATCCTCTTTCTATATGTTTGTATGCATGTAATTATACTGCTGTGTGATCCGTGATCCAAAACATATACAGTTGAATCCAGATTTCATACACATAATCCAGAAGCTACATTATCAATACTGCTGTCTTTCAACTGAAAAAATGACAAATAGCCCTAGTTTTGTTTTGTTTTATGATCAAAATTTATGCTTTTTAAAATGGAATTGACAAACTCTAAAAATAATTATCTGCTGTTTTGTAGGCTTCTTGATAAAGCAACAGTCGCAACTAGTTTGGACTATGAAGATAAAACAAATATTGATTGGAAGCTATGCACTGTCACACAGGTTGAAGAGGTGAAACTTGTTTTAAGGTTACTACCCATTTGGATGGCTTGTTTGATGTATGGGATAGTTTTTCAACAACCTTCAACATTTTTCACAAAACAGGGTGCCACAATGAATAGGAGGATCAGTGGAAATTTTGAAATTCCTGCAGCAACCTTGCAAATCTTTATTACCCTGACTATTCTTGTGCTGGTGCCCATGTATGATAGAATCTTTGTTCCCCTTGCCACAAGTATTACTGGAAACGAACGTGGTATAACATTGCTTCAGAGAATAGGTGTTGGTATATTCTTTTCTGTTATTGCCATGGTCGTTGCAGCATTGGTAGAAGTGAAAAGGCTCCAAGCGGCAAAGGAATACAGATTGGTAGACATGCCCCATGCAACAATTCCCTTGAGCATTTTTTGGATGGTTCCACAATATATTCTGTTGGGCATATCTGAAATATTTGCAATGATAGGCTTGCAAGAGTACTTTTATGATCAGATGCCTGACTCAATGAGAAGCTTGGGAATTGCTCTTTATTTGAGTGTATTTGGATTTGGCAGTTTTTTGAGCAGTATTCTTATTTCTGTTATTGAGAAAGTGAGCAGCACAGGCAATAAACAGAACTGGTTTGCGGACAACCTAAACAAAGCACATTTGGACTACTACTACTGGCTTTTGGCTGCATTGAGTGCACTATTTCTATGCATCTATCTTGCTTTTTCCAGTTGCTTTATTTATAAGAAAGTAGAGAGCAACGATGAAGAGATATCCTGATCATCAACCCTATCAACCCTAGTAAGATGTAACATGCATGTTGTTTATGCAACATACATCTGAAAATATTGTAGTACATATGTGCCAATCTGTTTCTTTGGAACATGAAGTAAGTATAATTTAGAATATCAAGAATTATTTTCCTTCTATTTCAAATTCTAATTATAGAAACTAGAAGAGTAGTTGTATTTTATGAAGCCAAAAACAGAATCATAGAAATTCACAGTGATGCAGCATCAAGGTAAGCAAACAAGATCGAATCAATTTGCACAAATAATGGAAATAGTTAAGGTTTAAGTTGGTGATCATCGGAAGTCAAATATAAAATGCAAGGGTAAGATTGTTGACTTGTTAATAATAAGAGCTAAACACATTTGTAAATTTGGTAAAATATTTTCAGTTTACATAGTTATGTGGCATTTTTACTGTTGTTCTGCCTATAAAATAAGAATGTTGTGCAACACAATGAAATACAACACTTATATCATTCTACAACACTTATTCAAGACATTTTATACAAAGGTGCTATACCAGACCGTGCAACAGACGGCAATTTGTAGCAGTCTACCACATTCTGTGAAGAAAAGAGAACCAATTGTTTTAAAGCACCAACTACCATTTGATTGGAAATACTGTTTCTCTTTGTAGAATATTTTGTGTGTGATCAGGTATAACTGCTGACCATGTCTATTGCTGATGCAAGTTTGAATACAGAAGCCTGTGTGGGGATTGTGTGGGACATCTAGATGATGTTGACTGTACTTAGACCAAAGAATTTGACTGCACCGTAACTCACATGAAGAAAATGGATGTTTGGCCCAATGCATAATATACTGGAATAGGTGTTATTTACAAACTTAGTATATAAAGATTTTTTTTTAACATTTTAGTTAGTAAATTATGGAGTAATAAGGTTATGTTTGGGAATAATAAGGGTATAATTGATGTTATAAGGAGTTCATCAAATTGTTTATTTTTCTATTTACAATCATGTCCACTTTATACACTGATGGCAAATTGTCTTTACAAATTCATGTAAGTACAATAAATGAGGCATGATTAATATTTGAATATTGTTCATGCAATTTTATAACCAACTTAACACATATTATTGAGAAAAAAACTTTAGTAGATTACAAGATCAATTAGGAAACACACAACAAAAAGATGCTAAACAAAATGTACATTCTTCTAACATTTCAACAAAGCAAACATGTAAGACCAAAATGTCTTTAAAGAAAGGTATTGTGTCACATAGGCAAAATGTTGTTTCTAAAACTATGACCCAAAAGTGCCACAAACCAAAGTCACAAAAGAATAAATCCATTGAGTCAAAATTTGTTACTTCATCCAAACCCATTGTGAGAGTTTGGGAATCTTAGAAAACAAATAGGAGCAAATGTGGTCTTGGTTATTAAGGTTTTATTAGTTCTTATGTCCCAAAATATTCTAAACCCATAAAATTTGTATCAAGGGGGTATATAAATAAATGTCATGTTGAGTCTATATGTGTTGATGATTTTTGTGAAGTTCAAAACCTAAGCAACCAAAAGCAATATGTACTAAATCCAATAATGTCCAAATTTATTCCCATTGGTGGACATCAAGGTCATCTTTCTAGTAATTACTATGATCTACACCCTTGTATATCATGTGGTCTACATACTCATTTTGTTAAACATTGTTGTCTACAAGATCCACCTTCAAAGTGTATGAGACATATGAGCTTTGGTTGGATAGATCTTTCTAGGTGGTGATTCAAGGTTGATTTGTTAACAAAATCTTATAAGAGAGTTCAATCTATTATTGATGGTGAAATTGTGGCTACTTATAATGGTGTTGTTATTCCCCATAATTCTTCTAATCATGATGTAGGTCTCATAAGTCTACATTAACTATGTAGTTAATGTTGATATTTTTAAGATGCCACTTGATATATTTTGATAAGCCACCAATTGTTGAGAGTATTGAAGAATTGAATCTTCTTCTCATACAAAATGATTTTGCTAAACAATGTGATTGTATTGAGCATATTGGATATGTAGTTTATGATGATTATGATGATGTTGGTCCTTACTAATTTATTCCAATAATTTGAGCTTATGGAGATTAAGATGTTGTCTCTTGTTCAATATGGTATATGCTTTGTACTATTTATCCTCATGGAGACCACATTGTTGTCATTTTCAAGGGGGGAATCTTTTGTGTGCGTTAGATTTGAGTGGAAACTTCAGAGATTGTTGACACCTTGTGATTGGTGTGATAATTACAGTTGCTATTGTGGTGAATTTGATGGTGTTTAGTAACATGTTGATTGTGGATATTAGAGGTGGACAATTGATGTGCATATGTTTCTCCATATTAATATATTGATTGCACCCAATTGTGCTATTTTAGATATTATTTTAAGTTCACGACAATGCAAAGTTGTCCTAGATTGATTGTTAGCAACTACTCATATTGGCCACTAAGGTTTGGTCATTTTTTTTCAAATTATAGCATGGAAAAAACAAGTCCAAATTGGAGACTTGTGAAAGCAGCAAGCTCATTATCAAAAGTTGAGATTTGTCAAAGCAACAAGCTCATTATCAAAAGTTGAGACCTGTCAAAGCAACAAGATATTTATAAAAAATTCAAACCTATCAAAGCAATAGGATCATTCTCAAAATTTGAGACCTAACAAAGCAACATTCTCATTATTAAAAGTTGAGACTTATCAAAGCAATAAGCTCATTATCTAGATTCAAGACACGTCAAAGTAAAAGGCTCATTAGCAAAATTTGAGACTTGTCAAAGCAACATGCTCATAATCAAAAGTTGGGACCTATCAAAGTAACAGGTCCATATCAAAATTTGAGACCTGTAAAAACAACAAGCTCATTACCAAAATTTGAGACTTGTCAAAACAACAGGCTTATTATCAAATTTGAGACCTATCAAAGCAATAGGCTCATTATCAAATTTGAGACTTGTCAAAGCAATAGGCTCATTACCAAATTTGAGACCTATCAAAGAAACATGTTCATTACCAAATCCGAGACTTGATGATATCAAAGTTTGAACCCTATCAAGGTAACAAACTTCTAGTTCAAACAAAATATAAGACCTATCATAGTAACAAGATTTTTAAAGAAGCTTCGGGTCAACCAAAAAATATTCTCACCAAAGTGCTTGCCCAAGATAAGTTTGAGCAATTCAAAATACTACTTGGTTTCATGATAACCCCTTCATATTAAGGGGGATATTAACGTGTTAATCATCAAGGTTAACACGTTTGTAAATTTTGTAAAATATTTTTCGGTTTAGATAATTATGTAGTAATTCAACTGTTCTTCTACCTATAAAATAAGAATTTAAAAATTCTTATGTAACACAATAAAATATAATAATAATCATCTATTTCTATTATATTCTACTTAGGCCTAACAAAATTAACAAAAATATTGAAGCATTATGAACCATTGATAACAATAAGATGAAATCACATAAATGGAGTCCTCTAACAATTCAAAACTAATCAACAAAGTATATATGCCATGATTTCACATAAACCTTATTTTCTGTACTAAACCTTGAATATGAGAAAATATGGGAATCTTATTCAAGTTCCCCATATCTGAAAGAAGCACAAGAAACAAATCATTAATGAAAAAAAGATTTTATAGGAGATGTGAAATTAAATTGCATATTAATTAATAAAATGTGTTTGGATATCCATGATTATGATGCTTGATCAAGTTGAATATATGTAAAAAAAAGATTGTAAATTTGTAGAAAGATAATCAACTAGCTCTATTGACCTTAGTGAGGTCTTGATTAACCCATCCTTTCATAGGGAACTACTATTTCACATTGTTTCTCATAATTACCTTAGCCCAATTGACCTTAGTGAGGTCCTAATTAACCCCCCAATTTTTCTTAACTTTTAGTTCCACATATGAAGGCATTCTTTTTTCATTTCCAAATTTTAAAACTTTTATACTTTTGAAGACCATTTCTCATGCTTGTAAACACCTCTCTACTGTTTCTTTTTTCATCTAAGAAGATCCTATTATTTATCTCTTTTTAGAGACTCCAAGCCACAAAGAGGGGTTTGTTTCCAAATTTCCTTTATGATAGGGTGAGAGAATGGAGAGCTTTGGTTCCAATTGGTAGAAAATTTTGTAAGAGTTAAAGGAAAAATGTAGTTAACCTTAAAATTAATCAAGACCTCCTCCAAAACTCCTCTAGCAAAGTCATAATGAAAGAACAAATGATCCATAGTTTCTTCATTAGCATAGCACAAACTGCACCTATTCACCAACTAAAAACACCTCTTATTCAAAATTTCAATTGTAAGAATCTTATTATGAAAGGCAACCCACCATAAACAATTTATTTTTGGAGTCATCTCGTTATTCCATATTTGACCCTAAAAGAAGTAACATTGACATCAACAATTAATCTATAAGTTGAACCAACAAAAAATTCTCCTAAAGGGTTTGGAATCTAGACAAACTCAACCTTTCTTTCAATACAACAAAAATGACAACCCCTATATTGTGTATTAATTGTTTAAACACCTCTTGCAAACCATCTTGTCTTCCAACCATCAATTGTCTACCAAAATCTTTCCAACTAGACTTAGTTCCATTCCATTGAATATACCCATGTAAGTTTTTAAAGATCCCTAATTTGAGAAACGTTTTGGACCAAGGACAACAAAGGAACCTTATTCCACTTATCATTCTAGAAATTCACTTTCTTGTCATTCCTCACCCTCCAAAAAATACATTGTTTTTATCATATTTCTTTTTTTTAGCATATTATTCCATATGATATAGCCTTGAGGAAGAGTGAGGGAGGATAAAAAACAACACTAATCCCTATTAACCAAGTACTTAGCTTTCAAAATGTGAGTCCAATCCACATTGCTCTCAAGGAGTTTCCATCCAATTTTAAACATAAAAGCCTTATTAAATAGTTGTAATCTTCTTATACCAAGGCCTCTCTTCCTTATAGGTTTACAAACAATATCCCAATTGACCAAAGCAATTTTAGTTTTTTCTTTTGTTCCTATTTAAAGGAATTTCTTTTGTTTCTGCTCTATCCTTTTAGCCATAAAAGAAGGAATCTTAAAAAACTATTTTTTTTAATCAATTCAATTGCTAAGGGTTTTTTGGTTCATATTGTATTTTTTTAAATGGGTTACTCACCCAATCAGTATTTGTTATTCCTTTAACTAGTGACTATCAACTATATTGCAATGGTAAGAATTAGTTGCAACATGGCATGGTTAAATTCTCATTTCATATCATTTTAATATTTTTTCTTATTCATGAGATGTTAGGTCATCCTTAGGGGAATAAAATGATAATGTATTAATACTCCATTGACCCTACAACAAATGCTATTGGCGATTGACACTTCTCTTCACTAGCCCTATTCTAAAACTTTTATCCCCAAATGTGGGTGGGTCAAAATTTCTGCATAGAATAAAAAATAATTTTTTGAACATTGTTCATTGGATGATGCAAAATTACCAAACATATTAATCTTTATCCTTTTGCATCATAATATTTTTTTCATGCACATTATGTGATATTTGTAAACTGGTCTATAATTGCTCAATAATTTTATATTTATTCAAATTAATCAATAAGTCACCAAATAAATTATTTTATTTTTATGAATCCATCTACAATTCGCTAAAAAAATCAACATTGTTGAAAAATGTACATAAATTGACCATGGAGATTTTTTTTGCAAAATCGGTATCAATTTGCCACAAATTTAATACACTTGATCGAGTTTTCTAGGATTTTATATAATTTTTAGGAGATATTTTTTCAAGTTATCACTACCTTCAATTGGTGATTTGAAAGGAATATAATTTTGTGTAAAATTTCTAGGAGCATTTGCATGATTGAAGATTTTTTTCAGTTGTTCATTTAGATTCATGAGGGTTGATGTGAAAGAACATGTCTCATTGTAGCATACCAACAACCCCACAAAGGTATTTATAAATATTGTCAATCCATAGATATTAGGAAGAAAAAAGGAAATCAAGGTACATAGGGTGAAGTGAACAAAAGTAGTCTACAAAAAACTTAAGGAAATTTTGAAAGTACGAGATTAGTTCATGGTTGCAAATTCATACTTGATCCCTAGATTTATCCCCACAAAGTCTCGATAAAATATTCTAATTCTAAGGTGATTAATGAACTATTATACATTGTTCTTGATCCTAAGGCATCAAATTCAAATCCATATTAGTCTTATTCCATCCTTTGGTTATTGAGTTAAGTAGAATTTTTCTATTTACATTTTTGTGCAGTAAAGATCCTTGAAGTCAACCCAACTCCATAATTAGTTAGTCTAGGTTAGTTGTGCTTATGTTATGTGTACACATTTTATTAGATTGACCTAGACTAAACATAAGGAAAATTATTTTCCTTTTCAAGAATAAAAATAAATAAAAAATTATTTACTACTAATATAATGTATTTTAGCAATTTTGGTCATTTTATGTAATTTTAATATAATTTTTTTAAGAACACTTAACTAAAAAATGTTAATGCAAAGTCAAATATAAGCCAATAAAATGACCCTAATGGTGGCACATTTGCATTTTTTGTTGGATTGTGAATAATTTTCCAAATATAGCAACACGTGGGCCCCCAATATCACTACCTCACAATTGGTCAATTGAATGAAACTTAAGGGTGGGTGCATGGAAATGGGTAGCAATTTCGTGGACACCCTCAAAAAAAAAAAAGTTGAAAAGCATAACGCGAGCGCGTTATGTCTTTCGTTAAACCTAGGCAAGATCTCGGCGGCCATAACTACAAAGCAATAACACGAGTGCGTTATAACACGCACGTGTTATTGACTATTAAAAGCAAAAAAACAAATGCAAATCTCTCATTTGCATTTTGACTGGTTTTTTTGCTCCACCCGCGGCCAAAAACCCCAAAATATCATGCTCGCGTTCTAGGAGAAGAGTTTCTTCACCAAGAATCCGAATTTCTTCGCAACGATGGTGCCACGACAACGAGGAGCTGTAAGAGGTAAGGATTCTATGCTTTTTGTTTTGAATTTGTTAGTTTTAGGTTGAATTTGATATCTATTTGTTTGAATTTTTAGGAGATGCAAATCAACCTGCAAACCCTTAAAATCCTCAATAGGAGGACCAACCAAATCCTCAAGATCAAAATCAACCACAACATCAACCTCCTCCACCAATCACTCAACCCCCTCCTGGCACTCAACAAATTTTAATGAGTGAAATTGAGAACAACAAAAAAAAAAATTGAGGATTTGATCAATAGGTTGAGTGATCCAAATGGTTCAACCATAGAAAGAATGACCCTAGCAAATTCATTGAAAGATATGTTAACAAACGTAGATTCAATTAGCAAACAAATAACTGGATGGGAAGATAGGAGGCAGGCGACTAGGGAGTATTATGCAAATAAACTATCATACAAGGATGTTAAAGATTTAAAAATAATAAAAGGTGATTTATGCTCATTATTCATCGACCCACGCACAAATCAAACTCTTACCCTCAATGTGAAGAGGTTTCCTATCCATTGGTGCCACCACCAACAAATGAAGGAGCGGTTTTATGATAGGTGGTACATGGTATTCGATTACCCACTGTGCAACAATTGTGAGGTCCCGCAATATTTCCTTAGGAAACTATACAGTGAGTTAATATTGAACAAAATCCCAAATTATTTTGATATGAAGGATTTCCAGGGGAGAGGTGGGGGGTCAACTCTGTTAGAGTAATAATTTATTACGCTTAATTAATTACATCATACTGGTTAATTAATTAAGTCACTTATTCCTCTAGTTGCTTAAGCTAAACTTAGGCACATTAATAATTATTTATTAATTATTAAGTGTGCACACTAGGGTTTCATTTAGGGTTTCCCTTTTAGGGTTTCTTGATCTCCTTCATAAGGATTGATCTTTTTGTAATAACTGAGATTCTCATAATGCATTTTACACTTTGAGGTTTACAGAACATCTTGTTGGTTTTGCATGTCTTTTGCATGTAACAGGTTATTGCATGTAGGTGATCTTGGATTCTAACATGGTATCAGAGCTCCAGACCTACCGCTACCTGTTCGTGATTTGAAGATATGGCCTCTCTGTGAGTTTCAAGTGCAAGGGTTTCCACAGGCATCTTTTCTGCAAGATCTGGGGGTAGCCAATTTTTCGGCACAGTATGGGCTCAAACGGACGTCACCATCGCATTCGCAATGCCCGAAAACCCTAGCAACGCTTGTCAAATCGTCCATTTTCGAGCAGTTGGTTTCTAAGGCAAATTTTTTTTGCCAGGGAAGCCGTACGACCTCCCCAGCACGCTTTTCAAGGCACGTTTTTCGAAAAAAAGCAAAAACGATGGTTCTTGGTTTTCGTGCCACCGCTTGCAGGTTTATTGGCACCAGGCGGCCACCCACTCGCCGCTCCAGCCAATGGCGCCGCCGACATCCGCCACCCGCCCACCACCGGCCGTCGGCCCAGCCCCCGCGGGCCCATTCAAGCTCAGCCCCAGTCATATGGAAGACCGGGGGTTACCCGCCAGCCCCTGAGGGCTCCCTGTCCACAACGCTTGGTCGCATGCAGAACCAGAGGCTCCGCTCAGCCCCCTGCCCTACGCCCACGGTCATATGGCGACCAGGGGCCCAAAACTTTTTTGCAGGGGGGCTGGATTTTTGCGTCGATGGCCAGATGGCCATCAAATTGTTTGCAGTGAAGTGCTGACGTCAGCATGACGTCATCGGTTGTACGGCAGTTTGTCCCCCTAACCCTTATTTGCCTTAAAAAAGCAGTTTTTTTGTTTTTTGTATAACTTGGGCATACGGTATCGAAATCGGTTAAACAGAATATCGCCGGAAAGCTGGTTCCGAGCACTATCTTGTGGTGTAGTTTATTTTTCAGTATTTTCCTGTTTTACTACATTTATTGCTGGTTGAAGTCAGATGTAATTTTTATGCTTTCGAGCTCATAACTCTTTGCCACGATCTCCGATTTTCGCTATCTTTGCGGTGTTGGAAAGGTATTGAGGAGCTTTATGTTGCTGTCCATGCACCTTTTTTCTGTATCTGTCCCAAGTTTTTCGTTAATCCAGATTTGGCCCGATGGGTTTTTTGGAGATTACTTGGATATTTTGGCAGTTGGGAGAGTGCATCTTGCATCTTTGCACTTCATTTTCAGTGATACATCATTCAATAATCGACTGCTGCTTCATAGATTCCAGCGTTGTTCCCGTTTGGAGTTTTCGAGTGTTCCGTGGCATCGGGTCTGCTGTTGCATCATTATGATTCCGATATGGTTTCGTGTAGACAGAAGTATCTTTCCTTGCTTGCCAGATTGCGGTTCCAGTTTTACTCTACAGTGTTCTTCCAGTGCTTCTTTGTAGCATGTCATATCATTGTAGGGGGGTTTTGTCCCACTAGGTTTTCCTCCTCTACCTTTTTCTTGCATTTGTAAATGGGTACCTGATCAGGCCTAGTTGCCAGGACCCATCTTTGCTTGCATGCATCTTATTCTAGTGTTTTAGCTTCTTCCTAAGTTCATCTTAAGGGGGGGTGTTAGAGTAATAATTTATTACGCTTAATTAATTACATCATACTGGTTAATTAATTAAGTCACTTATTCCTCTAGTTGCTTAAGCTAAACTTAGGCACATTAATAATTATTTATTAATTATTAAGTGTGCACACTAGGAATTCATTTAGGGTTTCCCTTTTAGGGTTTCTTGATCTCCTTCATAAGGATTGATCTTTTTGTAATAACTGAAATTCTCATAATGCATTTTACACTTTGAGGTTTATAGAACATCTTGTTGGTTTTGCATGTCTTTTGCATGTAACAGGTTATTGCATGTAGGTGATCTTGGATTCTAACAAACTCAGGATAGACCTGGTGCACAGCTGGATCCTACGCGGCAAGGTAGACGAGCTCTCGCTAGGCCACCTCATGAGCACATTGTTATGCCTTCCATCGTGAAGGAAAGTGCTGACGTAGGGACATTGCAGGCAATCAACACTTTGACCCAGAGTGTCATCTATCATACTAGCCCTATTCTACAACACCATCCAGGGGAGTCTTCTAGTGGTGGTCTTCGAACACATGTGTGTCAATCTTGTGGGGATACTTTTTCACATGACCCTGTAATGATCTAAAATATTCCTGCAAGATCAAATCAATGATTAGTTGTACCTGCAAGTTAAATAAACATCATACAATAGAATGCAAAGGATTAATTACAAGAAATGGAAGAAACTGAAAGGATCTCACCCATTTGATGCTCCATGTCTAACTTCTATTGCACCTTCTCAAGCTTTGGAATAATGGATGCCCTCAGATTTGTGTGTGTGAGCAACTCTATATGCCTAGCCTCTACAAAGCTTTTGAAGGATTTAAAAAGTAAACTAATGTGCAAACTAGAAAACTCAATTCTAATATGCAAATAGTAATGAAATAGCCTATGATCTCAAGAATGCCTATAATAAAAGTTGTCTAAGTAAATGATCATGGATCCGAAAATGAGATCAAGATTGTCATTTTATAGAAAATGCAATCTTGAACGGACGGACAAGATGAGAGCTTTAAGAAATGCCCTAGAATCAAAGGTCAAGATTCAATAAGGCAACTCTCAATTAGGGTTAGGGCAAAATACCCATATGTGTAAATAAGATTTAATTAAATGAATTAAATCAAGACTGAATGTGACAGTTGAGATGAAATTAGTAAAAATCAAAAGACAAGAGGATGGGATTTTAGAAAATCAATATTTTTAGAAATTACTTGATTTGTAGAAGAATAATTCCATTTTGAATTAAATTAATTCAAAATAAGGATTTTGTGAGATAAAAAGTAATTGATTTTTGAAATTAATTACTAAATGAAGAATCAATTAACCATGTGAGATATTTTTAAATGATTTGTTTTATTTAAAAATATAGAAGTGTCACATGCCATAATTAAATAATTAAAATAATTATTTAATTTAGAAGAAGTAGTTAATTAATTTAATTAAGAGAGGATTTAGGAATTAGTGACATATTAAATAGATATATTAAAATATATTTATTTAATAATCAGGAAGACATTAATGACAAGGATTAATTAAATAAATAAGATTTTATTTAATTCAGAGAAAACTTTGACAATTAGTGACATATTAAATAGATAAATAAGATTTATTTATTTAATAATCATGAAGAATGAGAGATTATGAATTAATTAAATAATTATGAACTATTTAATTAATAGTTGAATGTGGGTTAGGAACATAATTAAAATGTCATAATCATGTTAGGATGAAAAGTGGTAAAGTAGTGCTTGCAGGTCTTGGTCATTTTTATGTGTCTACATTTGCCCCTCTTTGTCATAATGCAGCTTGTCGCATTGTGGCAAAGAAAACAAGTCCAAAATATGCCCCAGTGGAGGTATGGAGTGCCTATGCCCCCTCGGGAAAATTTTTGAATTTTGACCTGGGGTCAGAAAAATTTGGAAAAGATCCCGAATAGTCAAATTAATGACAAGAAAAGTGATGGCGCAATCCAATTTAGAAACGAAGAATGTTAAGGTAGTCAAAATGCTGGTCAAAGGTGGTCAAGTGAGCCTCCAGTAGGACCTACTAGGTCAAAACCCTAATTTTTAGCCTATAAATAGGTTGAAAAGGTCAATCCAAATGTCATTTTCTCATTTGCATATAGAATATTTCAGAAACCAGAGCTCTGAGGGACGATGGTGATCTCTACCACTACACACTGTGGATATCGCGTGCACACATTCAAACGACTTGAGGGCACAGGGGAACCGGTAAGTACCCTATCCAACTTGTCAAATTTTAAATGTATTGCATTTATTAGGGTTTAATGGGGGGAAAACAATTATGGTGCGACACAAATGCTATCGTGAAAGTCGCAAACACTTTCGCGTTTGCCGTATTTGATTGCGTCATGACGCAAGCAAGACGGGTAGACTAGTTTTTTGTGCGATTGCGCATCTGCGAGGGTGAACGACGCAATCGCCATTTAGCAACGCAATTGACAAATTTGCGACACATTCGATAAAGTTGTGACGCATTTGAAAATTCATAACGCAATTGACAAGCCTAATGACGCATTCGTTGTTGGATTGCACAATTGCTATTTAGAATGACGCATTTGAAATATTGTGACGCATTTACGGTCAACGCGATGCAATTGAAGTTGACCAGAGTTGACTTTTGTTGACTTGTGCCAAAATTAACTTTTATGTACCCTTGACTTGCCCGTAGTACAAAAATTTCCATACTGCTTCTCAATATGTTCTAATACTTGGCCTTTCCTTGTGTAGAGTTGGCTTGTGCCCATTTATACCTGGGAGTTTCGACCAGCGACCTATGTGTTTAGAGATCATCTCAGTGACAGACATAGACAATGATTGATGGCCCTAGGCTTATACCATGTTACTTACATGCCCATTATTCGGGAAAATAGAGGTTTACTGACAGCTCTTTGCGAGAGGTGGCATTCTAAGACTTGCTCGTTCCACCTGCCTACTGGAGAGGCGACTGTGACTTTGGAGGATGTTTACCATATTCTCCGCATTCCGATTAGTGAAGAGAGGGTGGTCTATGATCCTCACCAAGGGCGACAAGTCTTGACAGAGAGGTATGAGGGTGTCGATGGTGTGTAGTTGGCTCTGGATGGTTATGAGATCGGCTGGGATGTTGTAGCCGACCGATTTCCTAGGTTTGATGCCATACTCATGACTTTGATCGTCGGAATATTGATCCTAGATCATCGTGGTCACGGATTTCCCATTGGATGGGGGGATGTTCTTGTTCGTATGTGATTACAGAGGATTGTTTTCGCTTGGGGGCCATGCTTGTTGGCCATGTTATTACATCAGTTGCATGAGGTAGTTTACCATTAGGGTCACAGTATCAGTTGTGGGACCACCTTACTCATGATTTGGGTATGGGAGCGCATTCCCGTGTTTCGACCGCCAGTACAAATGCAACAATTGGGTGATGGGATGCCATATGTCTATCTATATGCAGAATCAGTTAGCCAGACTCGTGTTGGAGATATCGGGTACCAGCGTCATCGGATAGACATGATGATCAATTTTGTGTGGAGGCCCTACAGAGATTGTGCCCAGTGGTCAGATGAGGATGGCCACTTGTCCTTTTGTAGATAGTTTCGATACCTAATTGGCCACACCGTTCGGACACAGCGGATCATTGAGATGTACCTGCCCCAGCGGGTACTACGACAGTTTGGGGAGCAACAGATTGTGCCAGTAGGCACGGCAGAGTATGCTCGGTCTTCTAGGGAGACCATGTGGGGTCCGCCCATATTAGTCACAGTGGCAGAGCAGCAGGTTGATAGCCTGGTGGCAGTTCAGTGGGTATGGAGAGGGGGTCCAACAGATGCGGGCACATCGACCGAGTTTGACACCTGGTGGCAAGTTCACAAGCCCATCCCTTTGACAGATCCAGATGGTCCACCACCCATTCATTGGAGATCAGTTATTCTACAGGTACCGAGGAGAGGCCGAGGTGGTAGAGATGGAGGGAGAGGTGGTAGAGGTGTCAGGGATACAGATGGAGGCAGGGCAGGAGGAGGCCGAGATGGGAGAGATAGAGGAGGTGGGGGAGATGGGGGAGGTGGAGGAAACGGTGGAGGTGGAGGAGATGGGAGGGGTGTGAGGAGGAGGAGGGATGGCGGAGGGCGGAGGCAACCCAGGAGAGTCAGGTAGAGAGTAGGTGGTGTACCATTGCCACCTATTTGGGAGGAGGGGGAGGAGAGAGAGTCGGAGGTGAGGGCCGAGGAGGGCATAGGAGGTGAGGAAGAGGTGGTGGTTGAGGAGGAGGTGAGAGTGGAGGTAGAGGTGGCGGTGGAGGAGCGAGTAGAGGTGGATCCACTTTTTGGGGGACACCCTCTTGACATAGATGTGGAGGAGGATGAGGCAGATCAGCGACTGCGGGAGCGCATGATCTTTGAAGATGATGAGGGTGACAGATCACCCATTTTACCCATGGATGCCACGATTGACCAGAGGATCACTAATCTTCAGAGCAGACTAGATGCAGCCTTGTCTCAGAACAAGGTCCTGGCAACAAAGCTAGAGGCCACCCGGGTTGAGAGGGATCAGGCTGTCATTCGGTGACAGGAGTCAGAGTGGTGTGTTTCAGAGTTTGTAAAGTTATGCTTTGGGCCGACAGGGGATATGGCTCAAGAGTTAGCCCAGATGGCAAAGAGCAGGGGCCAGTACAGGGCACTATATGAGCAGGCAGTTCCGCCTGACAGACGGGACCCAGGGTTGTCCCGATCCTACAGCAGGACAGGTAGTGGCAGCCAGACACACAGCAATAGGTCACATAGCAGTAGTCACACCAGTGCTGGAGGATCTACTACATCAGGGCAGTCATCAGGCCATAGATCTCATAGTTCCCACAAGCATTCATCAGGGCATAGCCACAGATCAGAGCATGGTCACCGGTCAGAGCACAGTCATAGGTCAGTGTCTTCAGGGCAGCAGACAGAGCAGAGTCAACCTTCCGTTACCGATCCCTCAAGATCATAGAGTCGGACGCAGGAGAGGACACCCATTTAGTTCACTGTTCACCTTATGACTCAGCCGCAGTCACCTCCTAGTTCACCTCCATGGGACAGAGGGGGGCCATCTTAGAACTCGCTGTTAGACACATGTATATTTTGATATTCGAGCCTGCAAGCTCTATTTTTGGGATATCGTATGACTTTATCTTGTGACACTACATGTTTTTGAGAGTATATATATATGCGATGCAGTTTTGATGTGACCTTTATGTGTTATGGTTTTCTAATGCTTTATGAGATGCTTTGTGGTGCTATGACGTGTATGGATGCTTATGTTTATGAATGCATTTATGGATGTGGTTTATGTATGTATGCATTGTGTAATGTGATGATGATGTGATTCCTATATGTTGACGCAAATGTTTCTTTATGATGCTTATATGTTGATGCAAATGATGGTCTTATGAATGGATGTAAATGATAGCGTTTATGCAATGTGAATTATGGTAATTGATTTATGCAGATGTAAATATGAAATGCTCATGCAATTATGTATGCAACCTTGTTTTTGTATGTCACAGGATATCATCAGAGGACGAGAAAAGAGAAGGCGAAGATGGAGATTAGTGTGAAGAAAGATATGCATGTTAGTGCAGAAAATTAAAAAATCCATCAAAAGCTTTTCTATAGTGCTATTCTAGTTGTTGCTCTTTAATCATCATTGGGTGAAAATGTCATGACGGTCGACAAACACTATGATATGACATAGATCAATAGTGTGCAAGTTCGAACCGTCACGTAGATCAACAGTCACAGCCAAAGGATAATCATGACTCATGCAAGGAACCCAATTGCCCCTAGTCACGTTATCATGATCAACCGCAAGAAAGAAAACCAAGCCAATCATGAGACATCGATGCTTCTCTAAATCCTGATGATAAGACATGCTTGAGAAACTAGCCACATGATAGCAAAAAATAGACAATAAAATCATTGTACTACGTCATTGCTTCTCTAAATCCTGAAGTTAGGACATCCTGGAGAAACTAATAGTAGAGTGATAAGTAGACAAGGATAATCATCATGATATGTCGTGGTTCCTAAGACATAAGGAACTAACATCATGATAATCATCAAAAGACAAAAAAAAAGTTTTCCAAGTGTTTTAATGTCAAGTGTTTGTCAAATGTCGAGCGATATCAAATTTAGGAAGGACACATCCTAAATGATGTTGATATCTAGAGGATCAATTCTCGAAGTTAGGAGAATCTATCAAAATTGCCAGATGATGATGATGATGCTTAGGAAGGACACATCCAAAAGCATAAAGAAGTGACAAGAGTTGCTCTTCAGAAGGACACATCTTGAAGAAGAACTCAAAGTTTTGCCATGATAAGTTGTCTTGATATGATTTTGACTACATGTCATTGCTGACATGCTGAATTGACTGAAATTGTTTGATGAAATAGATTTTTGATAGACTGATGACATAAGATTCACTTGATGTGAAGATAGATGATTTGCTTGATTTGATAAATGATTTGGTGTGATTTGAAGATAGTCTGACATGTGTGCAAGTGTTACCATGAACCCTAATGGACTGACCTAGTGCGGCCTCAGGGGCTCATCGAGTGATGGCCTTGCCTACGTCATGCACTCAGAGACCTCGTAGTTCGACACGACCAATGACCTTGTCCAAAGAACATAAGTTTGAATCATGATTTTATTTTGAAAAACCTAGAAGGACTAACCTAAAGTCTCGGGGATTCAAAGATGAATCTTGCCTACATAGCAAATACGCAGAGACAACGTAGTTCAAACAAGGACAAAGACTGAAATGACATGATCGATTGAATTGATCAGATTGACTTTGATTTTGGGATTTTGACACTGATTTGAATGTTTTTGTATTTTCTCAGGATGCTTTTTGAATTTTTAGATCTTTTTTAGGACTTTTTCAGATTTTTAGGATTTTTTCAGGACTTTTTAAGAATGCAGGATCATGTGCGGTACCCACTACAGTTGCATGATAAAGGTCTTTCCCCCAAATAGAGTGGGGAGTATGGAGATAGGTAGACGCAAGGAAAAGGCAAGGATATGCAAGGAATGATGTCAACCAAATGGTATTCATGGTCGAAATTGACAGGACTTAGGACGGATGTCGTGAATGTGTTAGGCCTTTGTGATAATGACAAATGGGTAAAGGTCAATTTGAGTAACAGTAGATGGTGAAGCAATGATCGACTACGCATGGTGCCTATTTTCCAGGTTTTCACCATGGTACTTATCCAAAGCACCTGTTTTCCAGGTTTTCACCATGGTACTTATCCAAAGCACCTATTTGCCAGGTTTTCACTATTGGATGAATTCATTTCTTTTTACTATTTTTGCCATTTTTTAATTTTTTTGTGTCACCAAGACGCCTGTTTGCCAGGTTTTCATCAAGGGACGACTTTTTTCTATTTTTCATTTTTTTTGTATTTTGTAGGTTTTCAGCTTAGCTCTCTGATGCTATGTGTAGAAATTTCTCAGGTGTAAGTTGTTAATAGGTTATGTCAGTTGTTCTCCATCAGGTGTGGCCAACTGATAAGCTCCGAAACCAAATGCGGCAGTAATGATATAAGGACCAAGCCAATTAGCTTCAAACTTTCCAAGTTTTTCACGGTCTGCCTGATTTCTGGGGTTCTGCATGAGAACCAAGTCACCGATCTCAAACTTTCTCACCATGACTCTTTTGTTATAACTCCAGCAAAGACGATTTTGATATGCCTGCAGATGATTTAAGGCATTTTGTCGTCTTTCTTGTAGCATTTCCAACTCATGTAGGCGAGTATGTATGTACTCTTCATCATCAATCATTCTTTTCAAAGAGACTCAGAGAGAAGGAATTTCAACCTCGATGGGTAATATGGCCTCAGATCCGTAGACCAAGGAAAATGGAGTGGCTCTAGTGGGGGTACGGATGCTGGTACAATAGGCCCATAAAGCAGGATTAAGTTGCAGGTGTCAGTCTCGGCCAGCGTCATTGACAGTCTTCTTCAGAATGCGAAGGATTGTTTTATTTGACGCATCAGCTTGGCCGTTACCTTGTGGGTAGTATCAAGTGGAAAAATGGTATTGGATGTGGAATTGCTCACAGAGTTCACGAACATCCTAATTTTTGAATGGACTTCCATTATCTGTGATGATGGATTGTGGGACACCATACCGGAAAATGATGTAATTTAGAATGAACTTGGATATTTGTTTACCAGTGATGTAGGTGAGAGGGATGGCTTCAATCCACTTAGTAAAATACTCAGTGGCGGTGATTATGAACTTATGGCCATTTGAAGAGGATGGATGAATTTTACCCACAAGGTCGAGTCCCCATTGTGTGAAAGGCCATGGAGAAGTGATTGGTCTCAATTCTTATGCAGGTACATGAATCAGATCATTGTGCACCTGGCATTTCCGACGTGTTCTGATAAACTGGAGAGCATCTTTTTCCAATGTCGGCCAGTAGTACCCAAGTCTTGTGACTTTCCTAGCTAAGGTTGGACCACTCGAATGAGATCCGCATATACCCTCGTGTACTTCTCGTAAAGTCATTTGGGCTTCATCAGTGTCGAGACAGCGAAGAAGGGTGTTGTCAAAGCCACGACGGTATAAGGTGTCACTGACGATGGTATGTCTAGCCGCTTTTCGGATAAAGGATTTTTGTTGGTTGTTGGACAAGTTGGGTGGGAGGGTTTGGGTTTTAAGATAGTCGTATATGTCCTGATACCAAGGCGAACTAGGACCAACAATCTCGCACACCATTTCTGACTCTGGAATATCATATGCAGGCATCAGCAGCTATTCCACTAAGAATTCAAATTGTGACACATTCTTAGGGATGTCTAGGAGAGATCCAATGGTATCCATTGCATCGGCCGCCTTATTTTGTGTTCTCGGGATTTGCTCAAATGCAATCATTTTGAAATATATTAGGAAACTTTCCACCATTCTCTTGTAGGGAAGCAACTTCTCATCTTTTGTGTCATAGTCATCATTCACTTGATTGATGACCAATTGAGAATCCCCGAATACGAGCAATGTCTGAGTTTTCCATTTTATTGTTATCTTGAGACCTGTGACCAATGCCTTGTATTCTACTATATTATTTGTACAAGGGAAAGCGATCCGAAATGATTTAGGAATTGAATCCCCTTGTGGTGTGATAAATAATATGCCAGCTCCTGAGCCGTGACTAGTGTGGGACCCATCAAAGTATAATTTCCATGGTAGAGCTGGTTCTGCGTGAAAAATAGACTCATCCGAAAAATCAGTTATCAGAGGATGAGTGGCCTGGATTGGTGCATCAACCAATCAATCTGCTATGAATTGACCTTTTATAGCCTTGCGCTCCACATACTGTATGTCATACTTGCTTAATATCATGACCCATTTCGCCAAACGGCTTGTCAGTGCTGCTCGACTCAGGAGATATTTTAATGGGTCAATTTTTTCTACCAAATGTGTTTAGTGGCTTAGCATATAGTGTCTTAGTTTCTACGCTGCAAAGACGACTGCAAGGCATGCCCTTTCAATGGTTGTGTAATTGAGCTCATATCCAATTAATGTATGACTGATGTAGTATATGGCTCTTTCTTTTTCTTCATGGTCATTTTGCACCAATAATGCCCCCAGTGCATTTGTCGTTGCAGAGACATACAAGATCAATGGTTTACCCTCAATAGGTGGCATTAACACTGGTGGTGTTAATAGATATTCTTTAATTTGGTCAAAGGCTATGTTGCATTTATCTGTCCATACAAAAGGATTGCTTTTGCGTAGCAGATATTGGAATGGTTGACACTTGTCTGCCAATTGTGCTATGAAACAGCGAATAGACTGCAATCTGCCCTAAAGTGTGCACAACTCATTGATGCCCTTTGGTGGAGGCATGTCCAGAATTGCCTTAACTTTTGCAAGATCAACCTCAATGCCTCTACGTGAAACTATGTATCCCAATAACTTACTAGAAGTGACTCCAAAGACACACTTCTTTGGGTTCAATCTAACCTTGTAATCCTCAAGCCGTCTGAAAATTTTGTCTAAGACTTTGAGATATTCCTTCCTTGTCAAAGATTTTTCAAATAGGTCATCCACATAATCTTCCATCAGAATATGCATCATGTCATGGAAGATTGTCATCATAGCCCTCTGATATGTAGCACCTGCATTCTTTAGACCAAAAGGCATGACATTCCAATAGTATGTTCCCCAAGGACAAGTGAATGTCATTTTATGTTGACCTTATCTTGCAATTCTGATTTGATTATAGCCTGAGAAACCATCCATGAGGGATAGCATCTCATACCTTGTCGTGAGGTCAACAATCATGTCTATGTTTGGTAAGGGGAAGTCATCCTTTGGGCAAGCCTTATTCAAATCTCTGAAATTCGTGCAAATACGGATTTGTCCATTCGGCTTGGTAACAAGTACAATGTTTGATATCCCATCAGCATAGTCTATTGACCTATGAACTCAGCATCCAGTAGCTTTTTTAGTTTAGCCTTGACAAGTAATGCAATTTGTGGGTGCATTTTGCACAACTTTTGTTTGACCGGCTTGATTCCTGGGATTAAAGGAAGATGATGTAGAACTAGTTCTGGATCAAGGCCTGGCATGTCAGCATATGACCATGCAAAGTTAACTTTCCTGTCTATGAAGAATTGTCTAAATTCAGGTTTTTCTTCGTCTGACAATGATGCGGCCAAGAGAATCATTTTGGGATTCTCCGGTGTGGCTATGTTAACTTCTATTGTGTCCTCAATGAGCATAGCTTACTTTTCCTGTGTTACGGGGAGAAAGTCCAATCCTCCATCCTTAGGTGCCTCAGAGAGGTTTTCACCTTCGGATGCATCCTTTATTTTTACTATTTTATTGCCAGAAGGTGCCTTGCGGTTTTCACCTAAAGGCATTTATTTTTCTTTTTTCTTTTTTTGTATTTTTGCGACTGGAGGATTGCATAGTCTCCCCAAAATAAGCTGCACAATCTTGATCAATGGAGAACCCTGCTTTGTGATCCCCCCATGGAATACCTTCTCTTAGCCCCATGAATTATGTGATTGCCTCGTCGTTATGAAATATGTCCATCACCGATGGATCTTGTTGGTCCCAGTCGATTAGTTATGGGTAAACAAGGGAGATTCCATCGTCAGTGTTGGTGAAGGATGGGGAGGATGCGAAAAGTGTGCAAATTGATGCCTCAAGTGTAAAGGCAAAGTTATCAATTTCCACTTTCATGTCCGATGCAATGGATGGTCCATACTCCGAGTCAGATGAATCAAATTCAAAATCATAATATGGGATAAAATTATCACCATCATGACTAGTGGTTGGCGTTTCAGAAGTATGGATAGTGGGCTCAGATAAAGTAGGCTCATGGGTGGGCTCTAGAATGGAGTGGGATGATTCAAGTATTACCGATGACACCTTGTGTTCTTCTGGGTTCCAAGGAATACGTACCCATTCTTTCTTTTTAGAATGTCGGTCAATAGGGTCAATGTTATGTTCCTGGCATAATCGCTCTTCAAAGGAAAGTTGGCCAAGTTCTAAGAATAGTTCATCAATGTCATAGTCACTGATGGTTTTGTCAGATCCCCATTCCCATTCATTTGAGTCAGTTTCAGTGAGGGATTCTTCGCATGTCTCAACACCTTCTGTAGCCATTACAACTTTACTTGAAAGTTCAAGGGTACGTTGATCGTCAGTTTCGACTTGGTCAAACCCTAGCCCTATGTATCTTGGTCTTGCCATCATGATAATAGATTCCCGTCTTCCGTTGTTGTTCTTTCCAAGGCCGCTTGTACCATCAAAACCTTGGGCTTTGCATATATCATATCCTTTGCCATAAAGATGCAATGGTAGGGGAGATAACTTTGTTGGGTCTTTGTAGATCCAGTTATCCATGTCAGTAATGACTTCATTACCCATATCGCCCCACCGTGTAAAAACACTGTTTGGTGGAACCTTGAAAGTTACTTTGGGCTCTACTGCAAAGCATGGTCTACCATAGACCTTAGGTGGCTTCAGTATTGTGGTTTTAAAAGTTGACTTCCATTCATCTCCCTCTTTCATCCTAATCTGATAGTAGCCACTTTTCAAATCAATCTTGGAGTAGTACTTAGCACCCCCTAAACAGTCCATTAAGTCTTCTATCCTAGGAATAGGAAACCTATATCAAATGGTTATCCTATTTATGGCCCTAGAATCAGTACACATTCTCCACTTATCTCCCTTCTTAGGTGCCAACACCACTGCAACAACACATGGGCTTATGCTTTTCCTGATCAACCCTTGGTCCAAAAGTTCTTGAACTTGCCTTGCTATCTCCTTGTTCTGCTCCAGTGTCATTTTGTATGCATCCTTGTTAAGAAATGTTGCTCCTAGTACAAAGTCAATTTGATGACTAATTGCCCTCTTATGTGGTAGTGTAGCTGGTGTGCCTTCGCAAATGATATCCCTGAATTGATCCAACAGTTGCTTCACCTCTGTTGTCATAGGTAGCCGACTAGGTGACTCCTCCTCCTTTGGCTTCAACATGATTGCATAGACAACTCCTTCCTCCTTCATGTCTCTTAGGAATTCCTTTCCACTAATCAAAATTACAGTGGATTCTGCCTTTTCCACTGTGCCTTCTTGGGGAAAAAACTTCATGGTTAAGCGCTTGAGCTAGAGTATACTGGAATGGGTGACCTCCCAAGAAGGCCTAGTGCCTCACCTTTGTGAGCATCACTTAGATGCAATGAGTGCTAAGTGGTCCATTCAATATCATTTCAAATTTGTTGCTTTAAGCAACTTACAAATTTGCAACTTAAAACTCCTCCAACTTAAGGGATCGATCCGGTGGAACATAGTTCAGAGCGATTCCACATGTTTCAGTGCAAAAGAGGACCATGCCTACCGTAAACATACCTATTTGGATGTGTTGGAACAGTCCGCTTGGTCACACAAGTTGCAGAACGAAAGTTGCACCACTCTGCAACTTTGCACTGCTTACATTTGATGCTTTTTCCATCAAGTGAAAATCCGCCACCATTGGAAAACCACTCCGAGATAGCCAAAACCAAGAGAGGTTTTTGTAGACAGGCTCAACGCAATCCTAGAGGATTAGACAAGAATTTTCTAAGCATCACGGCATCTAAGTAATAGCATGTTGAAGTTTGCAGCCATTTTGCACTTTGGACCCTTAAGGGATCGATCCGGTGGAACATAACTCAGAGCGATTCCACGTGTTTCAGTGCAAAAGAGGACCATGCCTAGTGTAAACATACCTATATGGATGTGTTGGAATAGTCCGCTTGGTCACATGAGTTGCAAGGAGAAAGTTGCACCACTTTGCAACTTTGCACTGCTTGAATTTGACACCTTTTCCATCAAGTGAAAATCCGCCGCCACAAGAAAACCACTCCAAGATAGCCAAAATCGAGAGAGGTTTTTTTAGAGGGGTCCAACGCTTTTCTCTAGGATTAGACGAGAAGTTTCTAAGTGTCATGGTATCCAAGTAATAGCATGCTTAATTTTGTAGCTATTTTGCACTTTAGACCCTTAAGGGATCGATTCGATGGAACACAGCTCAGAGCGATTCCACGTGTTTCAGTGTGAAAGAGGACCATTCCTAGCGTAAACATACTTATTCAAACGTGTTGGAACAGTTCGTTTGGTCACACGAGTTGCAGAGCGAAAGTTGCACCACTTTGCAACTTTGCACAGCTTGAATTTGACACGTTTTCCATCAAGTGAAAATCCGTCGCCATGAGAAAACCACTCCAAGATAGACAAAACCAAGAGAGGTTTTTCTAGAGAGGCCCAACGCCTTTCTGTAGGATCAGACAAGAAGATTATAAGTGTCACGGTATCCGAGTACTAGCATGCTGAAGTTTGCAGCCATTTTGCACTTTGGACCCTTAAGGGATCGATCCGGTGGAACATAGCTCGGAGCGATTCTACATGTTTCGGTGCAAAAGAGGACCATGCCTAGTGTAAATATACCTATTCAGATGTGTTGGAATAGTCTACTTGGTCACACGAGTTGTAGAGCGAAATTTGCACCACTTTGCAACTTTGCACTGCTTGAATTTGACACCTTTTCCATCAAGTGAAAATCCGCTTCCATGAGAAAACCACTCCAAGATAGACAAAACCGAGAGAGGCTTTTCTACAGAGGCCCAACGCCTTTTTGTAGAATCAGACGAGAAGATTCTAAGTGTCACGGTATCTGAGTACTAGCATGCTGAAGTTTGCAGCCATTTTGCACTTTGGACCCTCAAGGGATCGATCTGGTGGAACATAGCTCAGAGTGATTCTACGTGTTTTGGTGTGAAAGAGGACCATGCATAGCGTAAACATACCTATTCAAACATGTTGGAATAGTTCACTTGGTCACACGAGTTGCAAAGCGAAAGTTGCACCACTTTGCAACTTTGCACAACTTGAATTTGACACTTTTTCCATCAAGTGAAAATCCGCCGCCATGAGAAAACCACTCCAAGATAAACAAAACCGAGAGAGGTTTTTCTAGAGGGGCCCAATTCCTTTCTTTAGGACTAGACAAAAATTTTATAAGTGTCACGGTCTCCGAGTACTAGCATGCTGAAGTTTGCAGCCATTTTGCACTTTGGACCCTTAAGGGATCGATCCAGTGGAACATAGCTCGGAGCAATTCTATGTGTTTCGGTGCGAAAGAGGACCATGAATAATGTAAAAATACCTATTCATACATGTTGGAACAGTTTGCTTGGTCACACGAGTTGCAGAGTGAAAGTTGCACCACTTTGCAACTTTGCACAGCTTGAATTTGACACCTTTTCCATCAAGTAAAAATCCGCCGCCATGAGAAAACCACTCCAATATAGACAAAACCGAGAGAGGTTTTTCTAGAGGGGCCCAATTCCTTTATGTAGGATGAGATGAGAAGATTCTAAGTGTCATGGTATCCGAGTACTAGCATGCTGAAGTTTGCAGTCATTTTGCACTTTGGACCCTTAAGGGATCGATCCGATGGAACATAGCTCAGAGCGATTCTACGTGTTTCAGTGCAAAAGAGGACCATGCCTAGCATAAACATACCTTTTTAGACGTGTTGGAATAGTCCACTTGGTCACATGAGTTGCATAAAAATGTGTACAAATTATTTACATGACCTTTATATGACCTTTTTCACATTGTTTATATTTCAAAATTCAAACTTTGCAAATTTTCCTACTCAAGGCATTTACAGAACAAGGTACTACTACACCAAACATGAACTTCAACCTTAAAATATTTGAGTATATCTCATTATGTAATTAAATCTTATTACAATGCCTCTGGCACTTCATTCTCTCAGATCTTTTACAATGTCACTCATACATTCAAGATTCTCTTTAAATGTCTTAATCATAGGTGCTCATCATGAGGTTAACTTCAAATGAGTAACTTGAGATTCCATCGCTAAGCTTCACATGCTCTTTTACAATGGCTTGAAATCAAAATTGAGATTTGTCAAAATCATCAAAATAAGCATGTTGCATTGCTTTTTTGGCTGAGATTGTCTTTGATGGCTCTTAAATCAGCATTTTCTGCAACGAAAGATCAATCAACCCTTAGTAGTTTACTTACAAATACGCAAAGTAAAAGAGAAAAAGAAAGAGAATCCAAAATGGAAATGAAATAAAAATAGATGGAAGGCACTTACAAATGTTGCATGCAGGCATCAAAATAAGGATGTTGCATTGCTTTTGTGGTTGACATTCTCTTGGGTGGCTCATATATCTGCATTTTTTGCAAGGGGGCACCAATCACTGTAAAAAAAGATGATAGCATTGGCATAAAACAAATTAATGTGCATACAAGTATAAATTAATAAGAACCAATGTGCATATACTTACAAATTAATCCAACAAACCATTCGGGTCTACTCTACTCTTTATTGTGTCAAGTATTGCCTCATGGTCAGACTCACGGACCTTCCATAACGTCTTGTTCAAAGGTCTACCCCCATATTTGGTCAAATGAAAATTGGATGCCATGACAAGGTTTGAGTAATGAAGAATCTTACGATGCATGTCAAAGTCTTGAAATAGCCAATGTTTAACACTTGAATGTGGGTACCTTCTAAGCCATGTTCCAGTAACCACAACTGACCCTGCAGGGTATTCGATGTTTTCTCCATCTATAACCGGGGCCTCCAATTTATTTTTTGTCTCAACACAATGACACAAGTAATAGTTTGTTCCCTCTTCATTGTCTTCATCTGCAATAATTGCATAAACATGCCATGCATTGATATGTGCAAAAAATCTCTTGAAATTTGTCACCATTACGAATACAGTACAAAGTAAGATCTAACGATATGGAGTTTCAACAACTAAGAAAGTAGATATATCACCTCGTTGAACTAGATCTGATATGTGGTCAAAGTCGACCGATGATTCTATCTGTGTAAGTTCCAATGTCGTCAGAGGGCGATACGTGTGAAGTGGGCTAAGATAACTTGTGAACCATTTGTCAACCCACTCCCCTGACTCACAATCATTCCAATCTTGCATTGTACATGAAGAATAAAAGCATGCCATCTTTCATGTATCGATACTCCATAAACCTGTATTTGAGCTAAGGAAAGAGTGTACCTCACTCGATCCTATTAGTGTACAACAGTCTTCATATGGTGCAATGTTAGTATCATCCATCAACCAAAAAAATCTATGAACTAAAGACGTACCTTCATTACCTGGACCCATCAAAGCATTACACCACTCGACGATGATTTTGCATCTGTCAACTTTGCACTGTCTTTATACTTTAACTCTTCTCATGCTAATGCTCTTTTCACGCATGCTCCTACACCATCATGCTCCCCCTTTCCATGTCCATCCTCACAAAAGTTCCACATATGTTGAACACTTGTAATGACATGCATCCTGCACAACCAGTAGAACATGTGCGAGTTCTTGAACTGTGCTGCACAGTTATCAAACCATATTATATGTTGATCGTATTCTATGCCCCTCTGAGCCAAACCACTATAGAACATCTAGAAGAAACCTTGCACAAACTCTGGAGAATGTGTGCGATCATCACTAATGTAAAAGTGGTACTCCCTCAATACCTTCCTTTGCTCATTTGTACTATCAGATGCATGAATGAATGCTATGTGCACAAATATAAAAACTTGTGTGGAGTTGTAATACTGTGACTGCACCTCATGTTGTGGCTGTAGAGTGTATTTCTCTGCAAAGTCAACCATAGATACTATGCTTCCGACTGGAAAGGTGTCCTTGCATAGCTTGAATTACGTGTCCAACCATCAGGCTCTATGGCTATGCATTGCATACTTAGACAGTATACTATCACGAAATGTGGTCATAAATTTGTACACTGGAATCTTCTCAATAACCAAATCACACCTTTTTGCTTGAGACCCATCTTTTGTAGCATATGCCACTGTTTTATACTTCTCGAACTCTACTAGTTTTTCTCCCACCTCATCTGTGCTTTTCGACTACCGATTCTCCTTCTTACCACATCCCTTTGATTCGAAGATGGTCTTGTGCTATTCTTCCAATACTCTTCAATTAGTGTTCTCAAGGCTTCGACAACTTGTTTATCTTTTCATGACAGTCTCCCCGAGAATTCCCATAATTCATTTGTATCATTTCCCTCAATTCTTTGCCGCCTTTGAATGGCTCTTGATAAAGTTTTTCTACTAATTCCTGTTTTTTCACTAGTCTTTCTAATTAGGTGAGCTCTCTTTGTTTGAAAACTTACCAAATTCGATGTAATGACACGTCAGGTGACATTACTATCCTTTGAGCATGAGGTCTTACCCACACTCTCATAAGCATCCATTAGATTCTTCACAATAGTGTCTTTACTCGGTGCATTCGATGTTCTCAACCCAAGAGTCTTCATGATGTTCCTATACTTTACACCCCGCATCATTTCAACAAATAGTTGACATCTTGCAGTCTCATTTAGCCTTTCAAAGAATCGTTCCCAAATCTTATCAGCATATCTTCTACAAGTGCGTGTTGAAATCTTACCTTCCATGTGCTGCAAAATCTCATCATCAATATTAATCAAATACTTTGGTTTTCTACGCAAAATTCTTGGTGGTGTTCTCCTAGGTACATACATCTCAACATTAGGAATTTCATCAATATTTAATTGAGGTGGGCTAGATTGCATACCTTCGATCGAGGGTGGAGAAGAAGACATACCTTGAGGTTCACATGGGAATGATGGCATACCTTCTTCGTCAATTTCGAGTGATGATGTACTCTCAACTTGAGATGTGTTGGATGGTGTCCAACAATATTCACTTGCGGTAAATGGTGTCCCTCCATATTCACTTGCAGTAGATGGTGTCCGTCCATATTCACTTGTGCTAGATGTTGTCCCTCCATATTCACTTGTGCTTAATGGTGTCCCTTCATATTCACTTGTCGTAGAGGGCATGTCTCCAACTACGGTATTTGAATCTGTCTTATGACGATGCTTTCGCATTTTTGCCTTTTGTGCTGCCAATTCTCATTCTCTTTTTGACGGTTGAGGTTCCTCTACAATCGGTTTGTTTTCATCAATCATTTCCAATTTCTTCTTTTCACGATATGCCGCCACCCAAACTCTCTCCTTTTCTTTCAAGGTTTCGTTCTCTTCGTCTGTTAGTTTCCTCTTTGTCTTTTTCTTCGGCATGGTGGATAATTTTATCTGTACCATGGTAATGAGATGAATATTAGTTCCTAAAAAATGTATCCATTCAAGATAATTGAAAAATATATGTCATTGAAGGCTTCATTTAAATAATACTTACAATCATCTTGTACAAAAGTAGTCTTTTATTGTTGATGGTTCTAGCCAACCACCAAGGGAATAAGGACTATGATGTAAAGTCCCAATAGTGTTTTTCATGTGTGAGTTAAGGAAAACTTAGGGTAGTCTAGAGCCTTGAAGTTTGGAGAAGCCTGAATGATGAAATTAGGCAAATTAATCCATGTAGACTTGGCAATTTGTCCTAAAAGTGGGAAAAGGGAATTAATGATGCTCTAAGCCCGACCCAAGGGTCCTAGCACGTGGGAGAAAGGTATGTAAGGTCATAAAAATGCTAATTGAGCATGTGGGAAAGCTATTTTACGATTTGGAGTTTTGGAAGGGGAATTTGTGAGTTGGAAGAGTGCAAATTTCATTGAATTTTTGTTTTTGTGCCTTCATCCAGTCAAGAATGGATTGAAAGGACCTGTCTAATGATTTGAGTCTTACAATTGTGTCACTTAATTACTATGTGAAGGATTATATTAGCCATTTAGTTCAATTTCTTTTTGTTTTGCAAGTTTTTAGAGTTTTTGGTCTCATAGCCGGTTCAGGCCAATTTTTGGAAATAATGATCCCCACTTGAATTCCCATGGCAAGGATACCATGGCCATTTGGAATCAAGTAGGGGACTGTTTTTATAGTGTACATATGGTGTGTGGTGTCTTGGTTTGCAAGGGAGATGGTGAATTCATCAAGAACTAGGCGAGTGCAAGTGCATTTTGGCTAGTGGCTTGGAGAGGACAGCAGTAAAGAAGGTTGCTAAATGGACTGGTTTGTGCCAATCAAGAGTAAGAGAGTGTGGGCACATTTATTCTAGACATGTGTGTGCAAGGAGGAGAGTTGAGGAGGTCATCGAAGCCCTCAAAGTTGGAAAAAGGAGCCAGAACCCTAGAAACCCTTGAAAATAGGGGGTATGAGGATAGTCTTATGTACGGACGCCAAAGGGACTAAACACCTGGTAAATCTTGAAGCCTAGGGTAACACTAGAAAGAATCTATAAAAATATTTGGGGGTTGTTAAGACCGTTTTTGAGAAAAGCCAAGAAAACGGGTTCTAGGAGGCTTAATTGGGCAAAAGGCTACAAGGCCTAAAATTGGGTTTTTCAAGAAAGCAATGGGTACAAGGTGAAAGAATCCTATGAGATGGATTAGTGAGGATTCAAATCAACAAGGGGATAGTAAGAATACCCTTTCGTAGCCCCTTGAGTGGTTAGGACACTTTGGGTCAGTGTGGAGCCCAGGGAAGCTTAGTGGTGAATTGAGAGCAATGGTGAAGAATTTGAAATTGGTGGAGAGTCTTATGAGGTGAGATGGGTTTAGGAGGGATCCTTGAGTAGGGTAGAGAGGAATTCCCTAGGAAGACAAGAGAATAGGTCTTGGGAAGAGCAAGATTGCTCTTGAAAGATAAGACTCCCCATCAATTGTTGAAGGATTGGTCTATGTAATGAACTTTTGACCTTATGCAAGGTATTTTGAAGATGTTTAATGCTTTGGAATGGTCTGGGAAGGCCCAGGTATAGGATTTTCTATAAAACCTCCCTCTTTGCATTGAAAAATGGGGGTTTTTGCATTGGAAGCCTAGTTGAGCAGGTAAGGTCCTAAGACCTAGAAATTATCTTGTTTTGAGAAGTAATTGTCTTTTCAAGAATCAAATGTTTTGTGAAGGGAAATATAGTTGAATAAGTGTGTCAAGAAAGGTGTTGATTTCTTCCTTTGTACTGCATCAGTTTGTGCAGAGGTATTGGAAGGTGTTTGGACCCTTCAGAGGAATGGGAGAGGCTTGGAGTTGTCTTAAAGGATGAATTTTGGCGAATGGTTCTGAGTTTCTATAATTGGCAAGTGTAAAATGGTAATTGGCAAGTGTAAATAATTGTGTATATAATTTGGTAATTTAAAATGTGCATTGACAACCTAAGGTTATAATGACAAACAAAAATGAAAGCAATCCATAAATAGAATGAAAGAAAATTTGTAAAGACTTCACATGACTTAAAAACCAGACTTTAAAATGGAGGAGTTCAACCCAATTATGTAGCCTTAGCTTCTTCTTTCTTCAAACTCCACAACAATTTGACTTGTTCAAAAGCTTGTTCCCTTCCACACTTGAATTGTATATCAGTTTTCAATGGAATTCAAACTTCAATTGATATTATATGTCTTTCAACATCGAAACTCTACTATTTCATGCAAAGGTGGTAAAAAGATCATGGAAAAGGTGATGGAAAGTGAAAAAGATGCTTGCACACTTCACAACATCATCAAAAAGATATTTTTTGTCGAAGCACGTGCATAACTAGGGGGATATGCAGACTGTGGGCCTTCAAATCATAGGTATATTGATTTTTTTACCGTTTCAGTGGACTACAAAATGCGCACACGTTATAACGCGAGCACGTTATGTGAAATTAGGTTTTTTTAGTGTATTTTTGATAGTATAGGAGTTTCTGAGAGAGGGGGAGGGAGAGAGGGGGAGAGTGGAAGATAGAGAGGGAGGGAGAAGGGGAGAGTGGGAGAAAGAGAGAGGGAGAGAGTGGGAGATATAGGGAGGTGAGAGGGGAGAGTGGGAGATGAGAGTGAGGAGGGAGAGGGGGAAGTGGGAGAGTGGGGAGTGGGAGAGTGGGGAGAAGGGGAAGTGCAAGAGTGCAGGGAGATAGAGAGAGAGGGAGAGAGAGTGGAGCTGGGAGTGGGAGAGAGGGGAGAAGGGGAGAAGTGGAGAGTGGAGATAGAGAAAGAGAGGAGAGAGGAGGAGTGGGAGAGCGGTGGAGAGCGGAGAGTGGGAGAAGGGGAGAAGTGGAGAAGAGTGGGAGATGGAGGAGAGAGGGAGAGAGGGGAGTGGGAGAGACAGGGAGAGTGGAAGGGGAGATGGAGAGTCGAAGATAGAGAGAGAGGGAGGGGAGGAAAGTGGGAGAGAGTGGGGGAGAGTGGGAGAATGGGAGAG